>JBBBDQ010001055.1:415000-512500 GCA_037127315.1 Ascarosepion bandense | reverse complement strand
AAGCAGAGTATACACACGCCAGTCACCGAAAGAACTCAATTCATTTCTGAAGAGTACAAATCTGTCGCCGGATGTGCGTTGTGGTGTAGTAGATATCAGCTCGGAACGAGAAATCGGGGAGCCGAGTTCAAATTCCAGTTGAATTCATTGCATTCACTTACGCGCATATACCCTTGGGAAAGGTATTAATCCGTCTCTTCCTTCTAGTTATGGCTTAAATAACAGGACAAATTGGGTTCTATAGCCTTGGTTGGCAACCAATCTACCGCAGGAAGCAATGGCAACCTTCTGCGGGATAATCTTCTGCCCAGTCAGTCATGTCTCTTTTGAGACATGATCGCCCAAGCGTGTTTCACGTATAGCACTTAACTGACTGATATATATGTCTGTTCATATTTATCTATCTGATGCTTTATCGCTATCAATTTAAACCACATTCCATTTTGATGTTACGGTTGTGGGGAGAGAATTTGATTTTTTTATGATCTCATTCGTATTTAGGGAAGGGATTAAAAATTTACAAGCTTTTTGGGGACTTTCATTTTATTCTCTGGTCCGGAATAAGTTTCTGTTGCAACATTTTGCCAGCACCACCCTCTTGACTCTAAAACACTTGTACAGCTTACAAAAAGGTTTCTTCTAAGATATGACGGTGGGGAGAACGAATAAATTAGAATCTAACTCAGAGGGATGTGTGTATGTGGGGAGGGCATATGTATGTGGGGAGGGCGGTGTACGTGTAATTAATTTAGTTAATTACTTTTCATTTCTTTTTAACTTGCTTTTTGGATATTTAGATTTTGATATCAAAGTAACATTTTATTTGCAATTATAGTGAAATTTTTGTCAATCATTTCTTTTAAATTTTTCTTGCAGAAAAATCGATCATTTCATTGAGAACTGAAGTTCATGGTTGTTATGAAGCATCTGTAAACACTCGTCATAAATGGTCTGGGAAGTTTTAAAAAAAACATTTGTCTATATTTCTGAGATGATGTAGTATTTACACTATTTACATTATCCGAGCTATTTTCCTCATCTTTGTTGCCATTTGTACGACGTTTAATAATAGATCATTCTATTTGTCTATATTTCTGAAATGAGGTAATATTTACAGTATTTACATTGTTCAGACTATTGTCCTCATCTTTGCTGCCCTTGGTACGACTTTTCGGCTGTTGTCCGCTCCAGCCTTCTTCAGCTGATAGAAATTTCGAACCGAACCATTTATTACAATCACTGGGGTATATGATTCTCATTCCTTGCGTAGTAATGCCCCGACTGGAAGTCATGAGTTAACTCCCGCTAACCCTGCACGTTACGTGTTCTGTAACCTGGTATTGAACTCACAATTCTTTGGGTTAATTCACAGAAACTAACCAGCGTCTATATCCATTGGGCCATGTGACCTTAAGGATTGTAATCACAACATTTCCGTTGTTGATACAACCTTCTTCAGGTGTTTGTCGATTCGGCTATCCTCCAGGTAATTTTGAACTGAACCGTCTCCAGGAGTAGAGAGGATTTTCAGTCTGCCGTCCATGTCCAGAGATTTGCCCTCTTGTTCAGTTTTTTTAACTTCTCACTCGTCTCGGAGTCTTTACTAGCCAAACTAAGGATTGAACTTACATCTATATTTTAGTTGACTAAAATTAAATGATACCAAAATCCAACGTTGAATAAACGTTATAAAATTTGTTCAACAACTTATTTGTATATACATATAATCATCCGCAGACAGTCATCCACATACAAGGCTGTTTCCCAGCTCATCAGTGCGGCTAGACACATCCACTTGCTTGTGGCCGGGATCGAAACTCGACCGATTTGGTGTTAGTCGGAGTCGCTACGCCCTAAGCCATAGGCGCACGTAATCAGAGAAGGAAAATTTTAACACACGCCAGTCACCGAAAAAACTCATTTCATTTCTGAAGAATCATGCTTATATAGCAGAAGTGGAAACTATTTTAAAAAATTTCTTCTGTAGAGAGCTTAATCGTAATGAGAGCATAATAGTCATCAACATACAAGCCTGTTTCGCTGTATCACTGCTCATGAGTGTAGCTAGACACATACACTTATATCCACACCCACTTACATATATATATATATATATATATATATATATATATATATATATAATTGTTTTTGACTAGTATGTAATTGTATTAAAATTGCTCAATTTATGTATAATGTAGAGCTTTTAAATATTTTCATTTGGAAGTCAAGCGATTACACAACCTTAGTTTCAACGTTTCGGTACCTTCAAGTGTTTTATATCGACTAATTTTCCTCCATTTCTTTTCAAACACACAACAGGGATTTTTAGAACGCAAAACTGGTAGTTTAAAATAACTAAAATTTCAAAATAACATAGGAGTTTTCAAGAATTGTAAACACTTAAAAACACGGACAATCAGTTGATATAAATCTATATAAATATAATCAGTTGTTTTTGTGATGTTTAATTAAATGAGGTCATTTGCTTGTTTTCTTGCCCTTCACTTCTGAATCTTTATTCTTTTTTGCATTCATAACTTTAACGGTTTTTTCAAATATTTTATGGATGGTCATTTCACTTTGTTTGCTCATTAAACTTTTCATTTCCTCGAATCGCTTTTTGTAACATTCTCAAAATGAATGTGCTAAAATTTTTTTGGCTGATATTTTCAATTTAATTTCTGTTTAAAGTTTTCACAGTTTCCAAAGTGACTTATCAATAATTTATTTCGCTTTAGAGGTTCTCAAACTTCTTATGTTCTACCACAATCTTTACATATGAAAATAAAATATAAGCATCAGTTCTTTTACGATTATATATATTTATTTACAAATAGGTGTATAGCCCGGCGTTGTTCTTGATTTTTGTAGTGGTTATGTTGATATTGTCAGGTCGAGTGCTTATTCAAAAAGATCCAGTATGAGGTTGTCGTGATGCGTACGTTTTTTTAAAAATATGCCAAGTAATTATTGGTTTTTGTTGCATTTGTAAAACGGTATTCATGTTTGGTCAAGTTTGACAATAAACGGGAATGACGTATGTAAAAGTTGGAAGAACTAGGACGGACATTACGGGAGCCTGTAATGTGATGCGATGACGTTGTGAAGCATTAAAAATTGAAGGAATTCTCCCTGCAATGGCGGAGGGGTTGGAACCTTGTAGAAAACTTGAAATTGTTATGGCATATGATAAGGTAGAAGTTATAAAAAAAAAAGAACAGATTTTTTGCTGGAATACAACTAAGCGTTTAGGAGAAATAAACGATCGCAAAAAAACAAAAAAAAATTCCATTAATTTTTGCCGCACCCTGTGTGTCAATTGAAATTTTCGTTCGCAGATCAAAGCATCAGTCCTTGATCTATCAGTGACTCGATTTTAGTTGAATTTGAGTGAAGCGCCTCAAAGAAATGCATAAAAGTGGGCAAAAGACCACCCGAAAATATTTCTTTACCGGCGATTTTTGATGAACCCTGTACATTGATTCGAAAGATTTTTTTTGTATCTCAAAGGGTTGGACCTTGATTTAAAAGTTACCCTATTTTGGTTGAATTCACATAAGACGTCTCGGATGAAAAGAGTTCGTAAGTTCTAAGCGTTTCGGTAATTTCGGCCGTACCCTGTGAATCGATTCGAAAAAATTTTGCATACATTAAAGGTTCATGTCATGACCAACTTTTGGTTGAAATCAGACCAAGGGTTTCCGTGGGGTAGAGTTTGTTAGAATGGAAACAGACAGACAAACATATCCATTTTTATATATATAGATATGATGAACAACGCTTGAATTGTATAATAAATTCCTACAACAACAAATGGATTATTGTAAATATGTTTAATAAAAACGGACATTACAAGCTGAATCCACATGACATATTTATCTTATAAATATAGGTTGATATGGAAAATATTACTAACCTCGAAATATTGATATAACTTATAAAATATGACATAGTGAAATGTTGTGTAAAGTTCAGTAATGCCTTATAGCATTACGATATGCATAGAATAATTTGAGAAATTGTTAAAAATAAAAAGCAATATTTAGATTGTTACTGTCTTCGAGCAGTAAACAATTTTTTGGTTCGTGATTGAGAAACGCTTTACAGGCAAGATTTCTTCATTTCGCAAAGGCATGATGTCAAAAAAGCACTCTGATTTAAAGATCGATGGACCTAAGCCTTTTGAGGAACTACGTAAAAAATAAAAATGTCATGTTTCACACTTTTCCTTCGTAACGATGAAAAAAACAAAATCAATTCACCCCAAACAAAGACGTAAAAGATTAGTGAGAGCGGAAAAAGAAAGAATTGGAAACGAAATCCTATACAAGAAACAGGAGATACACCCCTGTTGAAAAGATCTAGGGGAAGAGGGAACCGGACAAGAAGCGAACCTATTTACTTCAATTGAAGAGAAAATAATTAAGAAAATGACATTTCAGATTTCACAAGATGTTAGAAATGGTGAGTTAAAATAGACTTTAGTAGACTTTAACTCTAGCCTAGTCTTTAAACAGGAAACAATCGTTAAACCTCTATTATTGTTCGAAATGCCACGGAGAAGTGTGATTTGGACGATCTCTGAAAAATGTGATCCTGGTACCGGGTAAGGCAAAATGTTAATTTCTTTTATGAATTCCATCGATTGAGTCATTAAATATAGCTTTTTAAATTTTTTTCTTCCAGTTTGACCTTGTCCAAGTGATCGGCTTCATATGTCAGATGTAATCAAAATGCTATGTCAAGATGAACAGAGAATACAAAATCCTCTTCCTTAAACTGCTAATAAAGGTCACAAATATTTACTTAATTAAAGCGAAAACCTCGAGTTAATCAGCGATAGTTTTTGTCGCTAGAAGCTCCGCCCTACTTTCGGAACGTTATTTAATTACGCTTCTGCTCAAAATTTCATTGAAAAAGCACACACACTCGCACGTTTGGGATGCATATACACACACATACACAGACACATACTGAGATTCGAAATTAAAAAAAAATTTAAATGCTTACTTTTATGTAGAAAGTGAGAGAGCGAATGAGAGGGGGGTAGATCGATACAATGAAGGGGAGAGAGAATGAGAGGGAGGGAGATCGATAAAATGAATGAGAGAGGGAATGAGATGGATAAAGAAAGAATGAGAGAGAGAGAAAGAAAGAGAAGGGGAGTTAGTGGCAATTAGAGCGAGAGAGAGAGAGAGAGAGAGAGAGAGAGAGAGATGAAGGAGAGAAAATGATAGGGAGAGGTAATGGTAATTTTCGACTCATTGAGCGTGACTGTTGAAACCGGGATAAGGGCGCTGACTAGGGACTTTAAGTACAGAATGAGGGTGTGATGACAGTCCAGTTTCTTTAAGCGGCTGAGAGTGTTGGTGGAAACGTGAAGAGAAGGACAATCCACCCAAATTCCTGGGGAAAACAATGGTTGAAGAGGTTTTCAAAAAGATTGCAGGAAATTAATAACTTGGCGGGGGGGGGGGGGAAAGAAAGATAAAGAATAAAATGAAAGACGTCGAAACACTTAAGGAAATCAAAAGGTGAATGAGTACAAAAAAAAAAAGAAAAACGAAAGTAGCCAACATTTTCTATTAACTATGCCTTTTTTAGTAACAAATCTAGAAGAACCAATTGAAAACTGAAATTAAAAGATGAAATTAGATGTAAATCACTCCTTTCCACACCTTAGAGATTTTAGTCAGAAATCATGAGGTTTAACTTAAAAAAAGACAAAAGTATATCTCATAAAATTACTGAGACAGATATTAACGTTAGAACTTATTCTTCAAAATGACAATTTTCCTCATTCAATTTACATTCGTTACTTATTAATGACTAGTTTTGTCAGCAAAGTGATCTTTACGGGATAAAAATATTTAAATTGATTTATGTTTTCCGTAAATCATCGTAAATATGTCTAATGACGTGATAATATTTATGGAACTTTGTACAAAAATTAAGAATCGTTTCTGCTTTTTGTTTTTTGTGAAACATTTTATGTTAAAATAGTAATCTTTAAATTCTTGAAAGTATAACTGGGAAATGTTCAATTACAACTGACATAAAGTGTCTAAAAAGCCGGAAAGCCGCTGGAACGAGGCTTCGAAAGGGGCGATAAATCAAATGACAACGATGGAAAACTTTCTAATTTTGGAGACAAATGCGCGTATGAGCGTTAAAAAAGAAACAAAAAATATTGTTAAACGGAAAATGACAATAAATGTCTAGTTTATCATGTTATTAACAATAACAATAATTTGTTAGTATAACATTGTAATCATTAGTTCTAATCAGTTCCGTGTCTACTTCACCTAATTAGCACTTAAATAGTAATTATGATATTAAAAGAATGATTGTAGCTTTAATAGTGCAACACTCAACACACTTCCGACACTGTGCAAAATGATCTTTGATTAATAGGTGAACAGATAAATGAATAACGACATAACAAAGCAGAAATTTCTGCAGGTGATAGATAAACCGGCAGGTAAGGAAATAAAAAGAAACAAGAAAGGCAATTCATCAGAATGTATGATTGTGTTTTTCAGACGCAATCTTCCATTTGGATGAAGGCTTACGGCCATATCACGTGTTATACACCGGTTCTCGCTCAAGCACCGAAGTTGAGCCTGCTCAGTACTTAGATGGGTGACCGCTTGGGAATACCAATTGCTGTAAGCGTTTAGTGACGGATGTGCGTTGTGATGCAGTGGATATCGGCTCGGAAAGAGAAATCGGTGTGTCGAATTCCACTTGAATACCCTGCATTCACTTAAGCACTGGTACCCTTGGGAAAGGTATTAATCCGTCCCTTCCCTCCAGTTATGGGTTAAATAACAAGGGGAGGACCCTGCCCTTAAAGACAAATCCCAATGAATACTCGAAAAGAAATTGATACTCGAAAAGAAAAAAGTATTACTAGACACAAAACTTATATAAAAACAATAATAAAAAAATTGTTGAAAGAAAAAGGTATTACCAGCAATAAATAAATAAAATTTAGTTGGCAATAAATGACCCGCCGAGGTTGATATGCCATAAAAACAAACCAACCATTTTGATGAATTCGGTGTCTACATTTTGCAGATTAATATTGATATTTAGAAAAAACAAGTGGTTTGCAAAGTCAAATAGCCTACCTTATTACTTACTGTCCAACACGCGTTATTGCCTGCGAGTCTGCCTGCCTTCTTGCTTGCCAGTCTGTCAGCCTGCTAGTCTCTCTGCTAGTCTGCATGAGTGCCCGATTGCCTCTCTACCTGCCTTCTAGTCTGCTAGTTCAACTTCTTGCATTCTTGCCTGCCAGTTCACTTGGCTGCCATCCTGCATGCCAGTTCTTGCCTGACAGTTCATTTGTCTGCCTGCCTTCTAGTTCACCTACCTGTCTTTTTGCCTGCCTTCCTGCCTGTCAGTTCATCTGTCTGCCTACCTTCTTGATTACCAGTTCAACCGCCTGCCTTCTTGTGTGCCAATTCACCTGTTTTCTACCTACTTTCTTGCCTGCCATTTCATCTAATTACCAGTCTGTTTGCCTTCTTGCCTACCTTTTTGTCTACTAGTTAACCTGCCTGCATTCTTGTGTGCCAGTTCATCTGCTTGCTTCCTTACTTGTCAGGTTACCTGCCTACTTTCTTGCCTACTAGTTCCCCCGCTTGCCTGTTCACCTGCCTGACTTTTCACCTGCCTGTCTGCCTTCTTGCCTACCAGTGCAACTGCCTGCCTTCTTGTGTGCCAATTAGCCTGCCTCACTTCTTACCTGCCAGTACCCTACCTGCTTTTTTACCTTCCAGTTCACTTATCTGCTTTATTGCTTATCAGTTCACCTGCCTGCTAGTTCACCGGCATGCCTGTTTATCTGCCTGCCTTCTTAAATGCTAGTTCACCTGCGCGCTTTCTTGCTTGCAATTCACCTGCCTTCCTACCTTCTTGCTTGCATTCTTACCTACAAATTCACCTGCCTGCCTTCTTGTCTGACGGTTTACCTGCTTTCTTGCTTGCTAGTTCACCTGCATATATGTTCACCTGTTTCCCAGTCCACCAGCCTTCTTTCATGCGTGTCAGTTCAACTGCCTGCCTTTTTGCCTGACTTCTTGACTACCTGTTCAGTTGCCTGCCTTCTGGTGTGCTAGTTCACCCACCTGCCTTTTTGCCTGACTTCTTGACTACCTGTTCAGTTGCCTGCCTTCTGGTGTGCTAGTTCACCCACCTGCCTTTTTGCCTGACTTCTTGACTACCTGTTCAGTTGCCTGCCTTCTGGTGTGCTAGTTCACCCACCTGCCTTTTTGCCTGACTTCTTGACTACCTGTTCAGTTGCCTGCCTTCTGGTGTGCTAGTTCACCCACCTGCCTTTATGCCTGTCAGTTCAGCGACTTGTCTTCTTGTCTGCCTGACAGCTAGACTTGAAAATAAATATTCGAAATCAAGCAAGAAATACGGATTTAGTTAAAAATTTATTAGGAATGAGGCATTGGTTTGGGTTTCTACAGTTACAAAGTTTGTTATTATGGGGCAGACTGGTATTAGTGTTGGAGTTATTTTATGTGCTTGATTTTATCCATGGAGAATCTCAAAGATGAAAAAATGTATAAGCACCATGAACGTATTTTAAAGGCGCTTTTACAATCACCTCTCATCCTTCAATAACAAAGAAAAACAAAACATGATGTCTCTTTCCAAACACTTTGGAAGTTAAAAAACGAAAATAAAACACCTAAAGTTAAAGGGAAAATCCTCAAACAAGCAAGAACAGCTGAATCAATAAAGGAACCATGTTTCCTTTGTCTTCAAGAAAAAATAGAAATCATTAAATACATGGCATGCGTACTTTTAAAAGACCACTAGCCGGAATTCTACCAAAAATTACCCACTAGAATGATAAACCCAACAAAATCAGAATTAGTAAGGTAATACTAGAAAGGGTTAACCAACAAATAAAGAAACAACCCCAACTCATACAATGGAGGGGTACAATGGATGTAATCGAGTAGTTCGAGAACTTTGAAAGAAAAATAATGCCACTTTCCTACAATTTAACATCATGGACTTTTACCCATCGGTATCTGAGAGCCGCTTCAATCTTTCCTGGAATTCGGGGAATTGTTTTCGGACATCTCAAAGAATGAAATCAAAATAATCTTGAACTGCAGAAATTCAGTTCTCATCCACAACAACGAACAGTGGAGAAAAAACTCAACGGATAATTTTGATTTATCTATAAGAGCTCTGGATTCTGCAGAATCTTCGGATCTAGTCGGATTATTCCTCTTGTACAACCTCACGGCGTATAAAGAAATCGACATTAAAAATGACTTTATAGACTCATGATAGAAAATAAATCCACTGGAGGTAAGGTTGATAGATTTCGAAAATTAATTCGTAGAGTTTTTAAACCTTTTGGTCTTAACGTGGTAATTAACCCTAATATAAAAAAGTTAACTTTCTAGACATAACATTAGACTTAATCTCTAACACTTTTTAACCTTACATGAAAAATAATGCTAACCCAATCTATATAAACCCCAACTCTAATCACCCACCATCCGTTATCAAACATATTCAATCATCAGTCGAACGCCGCATAAGCATACACTTCTCAATTAAAGAAATATTCGATAAGTACAAAACAATTTACGATAAATTTCTTAGAGACAGCGGCTATCAATCCTCCAAGATAAACTTTGTGTAAAATTTAGGAGCCCCCCACCAAAAAAAATAGAAACAGGAAAATCATATGGGATAACCCTCCATTTAATTAGTTAGTTAATTTAAACTGGGACATACATTTCTTAAGCTAATAGATAAACATTTCCCCCAAAATAATCTTATAAGCAAAATTTTCAATAGGAATACAATAAAACTCAGTTATAACTGCTCCAACAATTTAGAAAAAATAATTACATTACATAACAATAAAATATTAAAAGCATACAACAAAAATAACTCCAACACCTATGCTAGTTTGCCCCCATAATAATAACCTTTGTAACTGTAGAAACCTGATCCAATGCCCCATACATAAAAAATGCTGAACAAAATCCGTTATATATGTGTTCGATTTCATCCATGAAGAATCCTAAGGATGCTATACTTTATATGGGAAACACAATGAAAAAGCGCTTTTACAATTACCTTTCATCCTTCAATAACAAGGACAAACAAAATATGACATCACTTTCTACGTATTTTTGGAAGTTAAAAAACGAAAATAACACACCTAAAGTTAAATGGAAAATCCCCAAACAGGCCAGAACATCTAAATCGATAAAGGAACCATGTTTTCTTTGTCTTCAAGAAAAAAATGGAAATCATTAAATACATGAATAACAATATATTATTAAACCAGAGGCATGAAACCACAGTAAACTGTAAACACATTAAAAAACTAACCTTACAATCATGCTAAAAACTGCAAAAGCCAAAGCTAGGATCCCTAGAAACGATAAACTTTTATGATATTAACAACACTCTTACCTCAAATGTTACATTTATTTCATACAACAAACAGTGATCTAATTTAAAGTGTTATATAAAAAAGAGGTCTCCTAAATTTAAAATTAAGGTTAAATATACAAATATAGATTAATTATAAAAACTAAGTTTAAATACATAAATATATCTTTGTAGTTGTATAATTCACTAATAAAGATATGCTTACCAAATAACAATTTCTATTCCCACTTTATCGAATCCACTCCTACTCCTCCCCACTCCATATACATTTCCTTATTTTCTCCTTTTGCTAAACCCAAAGAACTAACCATAAAAGCTGTAAAGGACCATAACTTATCTTCTAATGTTAAATCTGTCTACAAAATTTTCAACACGTCTATTAATCAACTCTATCCCTCACCTCTTTCCTCTTTTCGTTCAAATTCTAACTGACAACTTACAACTGTTATTTCCAAAACCTCCCACCCCACCAACATCTCAAACACAATTCGCCAAATATAAGAAAAAAATTTCCATTTCTTTTCACACTACCTGATGAGACATTGTCGAAACTAAATGTACACTTTGTAGTAGATAATAATTTGTACATGTTCTAAAATATAATTTATAATATATATATAAGAAAAATTAAAACAGACGCGTTATTTCATGGTAATTCGGAAGTATGGGCCTATTTCAGGCGAGCCATCTTCAGCTTCCGTCTTTATTCAACGAAAGATTCTACATGAATGGAAGCTGAAGATGGCACGCATGAAATAGGCCCATACTTACGAATTACCATGAAATAACGCGTCTGTCTTAACTTTTCTTATATTTGCTCTCTATATATTTATATGCATATATGTTTAGAGCTCTCTTAGAGAGTTATCCTACCATTATATATAAAGGATACTCCTTTGGATTCTTCTATGTCCACAGGGCATGTTTATATATATATATATATATATATATATATATATATATATATATATATATATATATAGCAGTATAGCGTTGCTCGGGTGTAATGAAAGCTTTAAAACTAATCCATGGTCCTGGAGCTCAGATTCTTTGGACATTGGCACGAAAGGCTAAAAAGCAATAGTTGTTTCCAGTTAAAGCGAAACCGTAGACTGAAAGAAAAATGAATGGATGTAAGTCAAATTTTGATTTCATGATATCTAGATCATATTAGTTTTTTTTCGTCGTAAACTAAATTTTGAAGGGTAAATAAGTCATCTGAGTAAATGGTAACATGGCTGAGACTAAGAACTACAATTATACCTACGTAGAGCCAAACCCGAAGCAAAAACTAAAATAAAAAGGCTGAAAAAATACAGACATACAGGCAGATAAACAGACGCACACACATACATCTTGCCTTATATATATATATATATATATATATATATATATATATATATATATATATATATTATCGATTTTCTGCACTATTGTAAGAACTGCAACCTTGAAACTTCTGAATATCGTTTCTTATGTCTTTGTCTATGAGTGTATCACATGTGATTAAAATTGGACCATTCCTCCTACAATCTGATTTTGTCGATTATCGATTTTCAATATTTATCGGGGGTACCTTGACACAAAACCTAGATAAGAACACTCGCAGACGCTTATAGTACAACTGTGTAAATTTTCAAGAAAATCGGTTCGGCCATTTCGGAGTCTATAGGAAACGGACACACACACAAAGTTCCATTTATAAATAAGTTTATATATATATATATATATATATATATATATATATATATATATATATATATATAAATCAGAAATGGCATCAAAGCTTTGATTAGTGATACAAGATTTTATAACAGCCATAAAGGGACACAATTTATTACTCTTCATTTTTTATTGAGCAAAAAATAAAACTGAAAAACTAGCTAACCGGTTTCGAATCTTGCTCAACAGAGCTAAATTCAAGTTTATAAAGCAAAATTGTCAATGAAAAAAGGGGAATACACAATAAGTGTGATGAAAAAAATGTGCTTAGATAGGAATTAGTTGGAGGCCGCGTATGAAATCCTTCTATTTACATAACGAATGTCTACGCAGCCAAGGAAGGCGCAGGTACACAGGATATCTTTGTACACCAGCCGGTTTAAGTATATTGAATTTTAATATTTTTTTTTTTTTTTTTGTTAATTACTGATTGAACAATGCAAAATGGGTAGGCATTGTTACGGAGAGGTGGTGATCATAAACTTGATTTCATCATCCATTTTCGTTTTACAGCAGATTAGTAAGGCCGTACGGGTAAGGTTCTAAATTAAATTTATTTTACGTTTTAAGGGACAGAAAGAGGCCAACCGGGCATGCAAACCAGTAAATGTCGGTCTACGATAAACAAAAGTAAAAAAAAAAAAAATTTCCATTTCTTTTCACACTACCTGATGAGACATTGTCGAAACTAAATGTACACTTTGTAGTAGATAATAATTTGTACATGTTCTAAAATATAATTTATAATATATATATAAGAAAAATTAAAACAGACGCGTTATTTCATGGTAATTCGGAAGTATGGGCCTATTTCAGGCGAGCCATCTTCAGCTTCCGTCTTTATTCAACGAAAGATTCTACATGAATGGAAGCTGAAGATGGCACGCATGAAATAGGCCCATACTTACGAATTACCATGAAATAACGCGTCTGTCTTAACTTTTCTTATATTTGCTCTCTATATATTTATATGCATATATGTTTAGAGCTCTCTTAGAGAGTTATCCTACCATTATATATAAAGGATACTCCTTTGGATTCTTCTATGTCCACAGGGCATGTTTATATATATATATATATATATATATATATATATATATATATATATATATATATATATTAGCAGTATAGCGTTGCTCGGGTGTAATGAAAGCTTTAAAACTAATCCATGGTCCTGGAGCTCAGATTCTTTGGACATTGGCACGAAAGGCTAAAAAGCAATAGTTGTTTCCAGTTAAAGCGAAACCGTAGACTGAAAGAAAAATGAATGGATGTAAGTCAAATTTTGATTTCATGATATCTAGATCATATTAGTTTTTTTTCGTCGTAAACTAAATTTTGAAGGGTAAATAAGTCATCTGAGTAAATGGTAACATGGCTGAGACTAAGAACTACAATTATACCTACGTAGAGCCAAACCCGAAGCAAAAACTAAAATAAAAAGGCTGAAAAAATACAGACATACAGGCAGATAAACAGACGCACACACATACATCTTGCCTTATATATATATATATATATATATATATATATTATCGATTTTCTGCACTTTTGTTTTGTGTCGAGGTCCCTCCGATAAATATTGAAAATCGATAATCGAAAAAATCGGGTTATAGAAGGAATGGTCCGATTTTAATCAAATTTGATACACTCATAGACAAAGACATAAGAAACGATATTCAGAAGTTTCAAGGTTGCAGTTATTACAATAGTGCAGAAAATAGATCATATATATTTATATATATATATATATATATATAAAAGGCAAAATGTTTGTGTGTGTGTCTTTTTTATCTGTCTGTATGTCTGTATTTTTTTCAGTCTTTTATTTTAGTTTATGCTTCTGGTTTGGCTCTAAGTACGTATAATTGTAGTTTTTAGTCTCAGCCATGATACCATTTACTCAGAGGACTTATTTAGCCTTCAAAATTCAGTTTACGACGAAAAAACTTATTTGATATCGATACCAGGAAATTAAAATTTGACTTACATCCATTCATTTTTCTTTCAATTTACGGTTTCGCTTTAACAGGAAACAACTATTGCTTTTTAGTCTTTCGTGCCAACGTCCAAAGAGTTTGAGCTCCAGGACCATGGATTAGTTTTAAAGCTTTCATTACACGCTAGCAACCCCGGGCTATACTGCTAGTGTTAAATAAGATTAAACAAAGTCTATATTTTGAAATTCTAAGGAGTGTTATTTTATTATTTTTTCTCTCGTTGGGTTCAAACTTGTAAATTTATTCCTGTTGCTTATGACATTTTGATTGATTTAATCTGCGGAATTTATAGCACCTAGATCTAAAACTCTCATAGGCAAGCTATGAATTGTACATAAAGAGAAGGCTAAGGAATGCATCGGTTGAAGCGTGTTGAAATTCACAAATCGAATGTCGTAACTAAAGTCAAATAATTTCAGTTTGAATACTAACCCCCTCCTATGACTTCTCTGCTGGAATACTTTGATTCGAAAATTGGAACAGAAAGGCGGACATTTTCAAATAAACTGAAGTGGGTATGCAACTTGTAGTCGAGGTGAGGGTTGTTTAGAATTTGATGAATTATAAATTGAATTATTAGCAAGCGAAATTGTGCCTTAAGAAATTCTGTCATTGACATATTATGTGGCCTTCGTTTTGGATGTGGCCTAGGAAATTCTGTCTCTGGTATAGGATGTGGTTTGTCTCGTGAATGTGCTTTGCGAAATTCTTAATCATAAATTGCTGCTTGGATGAATTTTGAATGGTTAAATGATACTTCTATCATGACATAACTTGATCGACTTCTCGAAGAATATCTATTGCAGTATTTTATCCGACGTTGACTGCATCTTTGCATGCATTATATTGCCTCGCGTGCACATTTAATGTACTCAATTGTTATTGACCTCAGAACGAATTTATACTATACTAGCAGTATAGCCCGGCATTGCTCGGGTGTAATGAAAGCTTTAAAACTAATCCATGGTCTTGGAGCTCAAACTCAGCCTAAAGAATATTTGTGTGAAGTTTGGTGAGAATCGGATAAAAATTGTGGATTTGTATAAAGAACATACAGACAGATAAACAGACACATACACACACACACATACATACATCTTGCCTTATATATATATATATATATATATATATATATATATATATATATATATATATATTATCGATTTTCTGCACTATTGTAAGAACTGCAATCTTGAAACTTCTGAATATCGTTTCTTATGTCTTTGTCTATGAGTGTATCAAATTGGATTAAAATCAGACCACTCCTTCTATAACCCGATTTTTTCGATTATCGATTTTCGATATTTATCGGGGGTACCTCGACATAAAACCTAGCTAAGAACACTCGCAGACGCTTATAGTACAACTGTGTAAATTTTCAAGAAGATCGGTTCAGCCGTTTCGGAGTCTATAGGTAACGGACACACACAGACACATACACACACAAAGTTCCATTTATAAATAAGTTTAGATAGATAGATTTTTTTATCCGGTTGTGACATTTTACTCGTCTACGTATGTTTGGCATTGCAATGTCAGCATGCTTATTACGTTCACCTGCATATTGCCTTGTGCATGCAAATTGTACGTTGTGATTATATTGCAAGTATCTATTTCAGATTCCATTTTTTTTTCCCCATTTTCAGTTTTACTTATTTCAATATTAATAATATACGTGTAGCGTAGCAGCTATCGAAAGTCAAACCGGCGTACCTAGTTCAAATTTCGGCCAAGTTTGTTGTGTTCATTTTCTCAAAGACAACATTTGTAAAAGTAGGAATCCATTCTTTCTCTTCTAAGTTTAGCAGGGTGCACACTACTTTCTCTTGATTGGCAATCATTCTGGAAGAAAATCAGATCTGAATTTAAAATCCGTAAGGCCAGCAACTTCCTTCCATAAAAAAAAATCTACTTACTATGAAAAGCATAAGATCAACACCTTAGGGTTGTGATTCTGTGGCAGTTATACTCCATCGGGCCGTCTAATGGCACAAAGAAATGTAGGGACGAAAAATTATTAAACTATTTAGAAGGTAAGCCGTAAAAGCGTTGGATCCTAGATAATCATTAATTGAGAAAAAAGTTGTGAAATTGAAACTTTAACTATTGCACTATCACTTTTGCTAATAACTGTATTATAACGTATATAATTGTATAACGGTAATACTAGTTCACGGTAGCAGTCATTGAATAGTTGGGGACAATTGAGATTACTCACACGACCTTATACAATAACCATTAGACCCCACGATTGTTCAAAATAAGGCACAATCTTCTCGATATAAGAAATGTAGGTAAGGAAAACCTGTAGTAATCTTAGACTACGTAATAAAGGAGAACGGGAATAAAGAATTATAAATCGTAGGAAGACACGAAAATAGACGACGAAAAATGTAACATGGAAATGTGAAAGCATATATGAATACAAAAAACATGTCTTCCCAAAGCCAAACAAAGTATTAAGAAACAGGAAAATTTAGTTTGAAAAAAGAAAAGAAAAAGAGAATGCTGAAATACTATATAAATGTCAATCGTCGTATATATTTTGTTACGTGTTAAGTGTAACAAAAGAAAGAAAATGATTAACCAAAACTCAGAGATAAATCACAGACAAATATTAAATTTACGATAAACACAAAATGATATATACACAAAATGTACATTTTTTTTTTTTTACATTCAAAACAGAAACGTAGAGAGTTTTCTACTGACGGGCGAAGAGTTAAGAAGGGGAAGAAAAGGTCAGTATCTGTACTCAGTTAAGATAGCAGAGAAGGTTAAGTGCTATAGTTTTTTGGAAATCCTCATATGTGTATATAAAAATAATTATTAGTTTGATCAATGAAAGAGTCAAAAATATCTATTTATCCATTTAGTTCCATGAGGTTCTCTTTCAGGTTTTAATAAGTCGACAACTTTTCTTCTAGATTCTTCTGGCTGGATATAAATCCTTGAATCAAAGCCGGAGTTGATAATGTCAGCAAATCCTTTTAACAACTAACTACTTTCTTCCCAAAACCTTATAGGGGCTAACACCTAATTTGCATATTCTAGAATCTTTTAGAATTGTCTCGATTTTACTGGAACATTTCGGCATCTTCCAAAACGTTCTTTTTCCAATTTCCCTATTTTTACGACTACTTCATGAATTAAAACTTTTTTGTAATAACAAGTAGGACTCAATAGAATCACTTACTACAACTTTTTAGACATTATTAATATTATTTTTATATAAAAATGCATCCTCGTAACAATATTAATGAAGGCTGAACAATTTCCTAACATATGAAGAGATTCGATAACTCAGAAATGTGGTCCCACACAGTTAGTTCAGTGCCATACCCATACATTGGGCGATCATGTCTCCAAAAGGACATGGCTGACTGGGCATAAGGTTATCCTGCAGTAGATTACCATTACTTTCTGCGGTAGACTGGTTGCCATCCAAGGCTATAGAACCGAATCTGACCTGTTATTTAACCAAAAACTGGGGGAAGAGACGGATTAATACCTTTCCCAAGGGCATTTGTGAGTAAGTGAATGCCGATTTCTCGTTCCGAGCCGATATCCACTGCACCACAACGCAGATCCGGTTAAGGATACTGATAATTGCATGGCGGGAAGAGGTGAACAGGGAGGAGGTTTTAAGAACTAAAAAAAATGGAACAGGCAACTGTACTAAAAATATGAATGAGACAGCTGAAATGAGGCATACGTAATAAGAAAAGTGGGTTTTGGAGAATTTGACATTCATGTTCGTTATTGAGGGCAAGAGGGACAAAAAAAAACAAAAAAAAAAAAACATCGAATAATATTTCTAATGAGCTTGTATAAATAAATTACAGAGCCGGCATTGGGAAAGATAGTGGGTTATCCATTCTTTTCCAGTTTATAGTGGAGAATCCGTTCTAGTGAAGGGTAGTTGTATATTGTTGCAGATTAACGGAATTTGGCCTCGTTGTAGATAGCCCACTATAAGTCATAAAATGATTATAAACCAAGAAAAGCAAATTGAGTTGAAAAATAACATTTTATATATACACATATCAATTAAGGTTTTTACAATTAAAGTAATCCTTTACATATGGGTTCAACGGACGTTAAAATGTTCATGGCAATAAAATGCTGAAAAGGGAATTAATGCTTAGGAGTGTGGGAGCGCTGTAAGTAAAGAATGTTTTTGATGTATTCGCTCTTTAGGTCAGTAAGTAGTTTTGAGACAGGGATGAAGGAAAGAGGTAAGGGAGGCGACGAGCATAGTAAGCCACTTGACTTGGTCAAGGGAGATACTAATTACTCTCATCTCTCTCGAGTCAGTCTGTGTGGGTCTGCCTGTCTGTCTGGCGATGCTTTCTGTATCGGCTTTTATATCTTCTTTTTGGATCGCAGCAGATCATTTGGGAATTCATATCCCAAATTTGATTCTGGGCTTCCCATTGGCCGATAAATAAAATTCGCGTATGCCCGCGAACTGGAGTTTAATATTTAGTTAATTTTTAGTTTTCAACCGGAACATCTGCGCGAACCCGGATGCGCACCGACGAGTTTTGGTCATTTGCTTTCTGGTCGTTAGAGTGCAAACATCCGGTCCCTCGCTTTTCCTCGGGCGGTATCGCCACAAGTTAAAGGGATAAACATTGCATAAGGCCACAAAGAATGGGAAAATGGGAAAAACTGTGATCACACAGCACCTGAAGGGTCAAAATACATCAAAGAAATTGTCGCTTATATTCATGAAAAGGCCGCTTGTTCTAGCACAAGGCAGAGACTTTGGTAATCTCACTGAAGAATGAACTCAACACACACAAAATTACTTACAATTACCTTGGTCCCTTTTATAATACGCTTTCTTTATTCATAAAACCTTCATTAATCTGGCAAAAGGCTATGAAAACTGGAACAATGAGAATCGACGACTTTATTATCATAGATTTCTAAAAATTGCTTTTTTGTAGGTAAACTAAATTTATTAAATCTAGATTAGTTTATAAAATGACTACAATTGAAAAGCACTTTTGAGTGTCGAGGTTTAGCAATGATATGTAAGACTGACTCTTTAACCATCGCTTAATATCTAGCGCTCACATCGTGTTTTGAATGGTAAGAGATTATAGGGAAAATGTTGACAGTTGCAAAAAAAAAAAAAAAAAATGAAATCCGAAAAATAATGACAAAAATAAAATTAAGGAAAGAAAGGTACGTCAGTTTCCTGAAAAAACCGGAAGTTGCCGATGGAAACGTCGTGAGAGTTGAAAGTTCTGCTCCGAAGAAATAGGGAATTCGAATATTTTTGCTCATGAAACACTCAAAGATAAAACGTCAGTGGATCAGGCGACGTTCTTATTTGCTAAGAGCAAAACAAGGAGAAAAAAGGTAAAAGAAATGAAAAAACCCAACCAAGCGAGTAAAGAAATTAAAAGAAAAAAAAAAAGCCCCGAAACAAGCAGTAAACTTGAGTCAGTGCGGAAGAGGGAAGATGGCGGAGATGGGTAACCCGGATGTCGGACGTCTTGACGGCAACATGACCCGCTGCAAGGTCGTGACATGGCAGCGTGATTCAGCAAAAACACAGACCCACTCCATACTTCTTTTCAACTCTCAATTGACACGCAGAGTGAATGCGCATGTGCTGTAACATTTCTGGCACCCAATCGATATTCGATCACGATTTATTTGATGAAGAAAAATACGAGTGACAATCACATTCCTGAACACCGAAGATCCAGCTTACAGAATGTACCTAAACATTTGATGTTGAAAAATAGTCATCAAATGCCTATATCTGCAACAAGGATCTTTTGGCCGTATTAAAAAGAAAGGTGTGTGTCGAATACTTTGTCAAATAGAATTTTTGATATAAAACTATGTATTTTGGTATTTGATCCATACTTTTACGTGTTCGAGATTTTAGTCACACGACCCGAAATTCCTTTGGATGCAAAAGTCCATATTCGTTTGTGGCAAATATCGAGAATAGAAATATAGTTCCGATTCTGGTAAAATTAAACCGATAAATAGAATTAGAGAAAATAAGGTTCTGACTCAAATCAAAAGTGTACAGAAAAAATGCCACAACAATTCTGGTTCCCTATCATCTCTCTTAATGGCTAGAGGTAGGCGATCCTGAAAGAAATCCACTTTTTGTCTATATGACTGCTTAAGCAATAAGCCATATTCTATTTAATTCGTGTGATTGCAAGAAAGACCCTAAAATATTTAACAATGTATTTGACAATAATAGAATTTAAGACGAAAGATCTCACGCAGAGAAAAAAATCGTGTTACTGCTTTTGAAATACGAACATTTACACTTATACTGGTTAATCACTCGTTTTGGAAATATTCTTACCTTAGAATATTACTACTCGAATATGTGAAGAAATGCAAGAAAACCGAATGCATGGTCATCAGCAAAAAGGGCAGCCCAAAATACCAAATACGGGTGGGGGATACTAAAATCAAGCAGGTACAAAAATTTAAATACCCGGAAAGTGTTCTAACTGAAGACGGAAAGTTCGACATAGAGATCTAAATGCGAGTTGGCATGGCGAAGGACGCGTTCCAGAAGCTGAGTAAAGTATTAAGACACAGGAATCTTTCACTAGAAACAAAGAAGAGAGTACTAGATTGCTATGTGATGTCTGTTCTTCAATATGGCAGTGAATGCTGGACAATATCATCAAAGATGAAGGAAAAACTTGAAGCAACTGAAATGTGGTTCTACAGAAGCATACTGGATATAAAGTGGGGGATCAATTTCATAATACAATCATTATATAAACTGAACCCTCACTTTGTAATCACAACAATTTCTATACATTTATATTCCTGAGATCCAAAAGCACGAGGATGCATTCTAGGAGCTGAGAAGAATATTAAGAAACAGGACAATTTCGCTAGAAACAAAGAAGAAAGTACTGGATTGCTATGTGATGTCAGTTCTTCAATACGGCAGTGAATGCTGGACAATATCATCAAAAATGAAGGAAAAGCCTGAAGCAACTGAAATGTGGTTCTACAGAAGGATGCTGCGAATATCATGGATCGAGAATGTGAGCAATGATGAGGTCCTAGAAATAATAGAAACAAAAACGGAATTAATACTGAGCATCAAGAAGTGACAACTGGGACATGCAATGAGGAAGGAGGGCTTGGAGAACCTGTTACTAACAGGCCAGATAGAGGGGAAAAGAGACACCGGAAAGCAGTGAATAACATATTTGAAGGGCCTGATCAGGTGGATGACAGACGGGTCTGCGAGACGTTACAGGAGAAAGCGTGCTAAAAGCCACCAGGGATCGGGAAACGTGGAAGGCCATGATCGGCTACGTCCTGAAAGGTCAAGGCACATAGAAGAAGAAGAAATTGCATTCTTCTTGCGGAAACAAAAATAAATGAACAAACACTTGAAGAAGGTCGTAGAACCGAAACGTTGTGGTAAAAGAGCATTAATAACGATCATATTCGGAATAATTTGTGAAATAATCTACTTATTCACCTGATAAAAATAAATGGGTTAATTAAGAAACAAATAAACTTATAGAATTGGGGCGGAGAAAGTTCTTTTGTTTTTCTTTTATTTACGGTGACTGCGGCCAATGTGAAAACGTTATTATTTCAGGCTTTTTATTTTATTTCCCCATTTGAATTTCTTTGCATAAACATTAGAAGATGACCCTGTGGTGGGATAAACGATGTGGAAGATTCTCATGGCAACATTCAAATAAGATGGCCAAGCGGTACGCTATATTACGTTGCTGAAGTGTTATGTCTATCGTAGTTTTATAAACTGGTGGTCGCAAGATCAATTTCAACTCACACAAGAAATATTTGGTGAACCTGTCGTTGGTTTTCATATTGTCAGGATTATCTCGATGTTCCGTCTTATATTTTGGAAGAGACTTCAAGCTTCAGAAACCTTCATAAAAGTGAACCTTTAAAACAAAGCTACAGGTTACCACGGAAGGTGAGATCGGAAGATGATATTTAAAATAGAAACTTCTTTTTTATATTTATTCATTTACATTTGGTTCTTTACATGATTTCCAACTCATTGCGATGAAAAATTAATCCGTTCCTCGGAAATTTTAACGACACACAAGACAATGTATTTCACGTCTGAAATACAGTAAAAAATATACAAAAAAACAAAAAAGAAAGGAAAAAAAACGAGTGGAACTGTTTTTTGTTTTTTTTTTTGACAATCCCAGGCAAAAATAAAAAGATTATTTATCGAAAATGAAATATGCCTGTTTTGAATTGTACAAGTGAATCACCGAGCCTTTCCACAAATTTAATCGCGTGCTTGCACATTTGATTATGAAATCTTCTTTAAAAGTAAAAACGAAAAATATCTGCCAGCCAAACACTAAATCTACCACCTTTTGTCGTCAGGCTTTATTAATTCATCATCACTTTTTTGTTCCATATGAAATTTTATAAAGCTAGTCGATATCGGTTTCTGATGTGGAGCCAAAAATGTGTCCACGGAAATATAACACGGAACACGAGGTGTGGGTTAAAGAAAGATGTATTTATAGGAAAGGTTACAAAGAAGAAGGTATAGTAAGCAGAACTTACGAATCCAGTCTAGTCCTTGGTAGCCGACTGCGGTCATGCGCACAGTGCTACTGTCTGTTTCCCGTATTTACTAGCCTTCCCACGCAAGGCCAGATGTGACACATGGTCATTTTATAGTGGGTATTCCCGGCCATATAGCCGGGCCAAAAAATCTCTGTCTATTTTTCCCCAGTCGTGGTTCTACCCTTCGGCGGAACCACGACTGGGTTTGTGCTCTCTGCTCGGAAGCAGAGAGCGCCCTCTACCCGAAGGCAGAATGTTGACAGTGTCATAGAGTAGTCAGGCGAATGCCTAAGACCTTTCCCTTACTGCCTGTTTCCCCCACTACTGCTATCACAAACCTATTAATATAGCAGTGGGTAAGTCCATGTTGAGGTGAGTCCGGGTTCTACAACAGTTTCTGAGTTGCATAATCGTAGATTGTGACCCATGGTTTTTTGGATAAAGACCCTCTTGTGCATGGATCCGTTCGTGTATAACACGCACTCCTAATTTGGAAGAGAGAAATTCTGAAAAAAAATCTCTTGTGTATAATACATTATAGATTTTTTAACCACAAAATATAACATTTGTCAACTTTCTTAACCGATTTCAATTGATTAAAATAAGTATTTAGTTTACATTATGCAAAATGCAATTAGGATTTCTAGCAAAAATGGAATCCATTTGCTGTGAAAATAAGCAGACGAAATTCAAAACAATCATGCAATCCAGTGGTGAGTGTTTCTTTCTCGATGCTAAAGTGTTTCTTACCGACATACCAACGTAATTCCCCTGCTTAATTTCCCTGTGCTTTTTCTATTAATTCTTTCAGGCAAATTCTTCTGATGACCTTTCCTGCGGAATTTAAGCGCAGATGTGCACTGTGGTGCAGTAGATATCAGGACGGAATGGGAAATCAGAGAGCCGAGTTCGAATTCCAATTGCATTCACTTATGCGCAAAAACCCTTGAGAAAGATATTAATCCATCGCTTCTCCCTCCATCTTTGGGCTAAATAGCAGGCCCGATTTGGTTCTATAGCCTTGGTTGGCAACCAGTCTACCACAGTAAACAATGGCAACATACTGCGGGAAAATCTTCTGCTCTGTCAGTCATGTCTCTTTCGAGACATAATTGTCCAAGTGTGTATCACGTATAGCACTTAACCGACTGACTAGTTGGGCAGCAACATTTTACGGCTGAAATGGCTATTTGTAATCTTCTCACCTTTGGAATGCAATCTCCTTGATATTTTTTAACCTGTTGTATCTTAGTGTCTTTATTGCCTTGATTGAGGTGAAATGATTAAAACATTAAACTCAGCGTCTCGGTTGACTTTAGTTCCATTTTGGACAAGTCAATCACTGAGATGAGGTAGTATTTACAATATTTACATTATTTGGACTACTGTACTCATCTTTGTTGCCATTTGTACGACGTTTAATAATAGATCATTCTATTTGTCTATATTTCTGAGATGAGGCAGTGTTTACAGTATTTACATCATTCGGATTATTGTACTCATCTTTGTTGCCATTTGTACGACGTTTCGGCCGTTGTACGCTCTGGCCTTCTTCAGGTGAATTTTGAACCGAACCCTTAAGCGCTGGGGTGTATGAACTCCATTCCTTGCGTAATAGTGTCTCTTTTGGTAGTCATGAGTTATCTCATTGCAATTTTTGACATTAATGTTTTTCTCTGGCATTCCGTATTACTGGTTCTCATATTGTATTCATCTCTATGCTTGGTCAGCTTAGGAGATTTTTGAAGCCTAGTATATGTGCTGATTCCTTAAGTTGACGGAGTTTTCAGTGGCATTCTCAAACTATTATTTCAACTTCATCCATAGGGGGGGGCGGTGGTCCCCTTTATCCCTCCATATGTGGTCAGTGTCAAAAATTGCAATGTGATCTCTGGTAAGTCAATCTTTCTCTCAAGCAGTTTTTAGAGATTTTATGTATACTGTAGAATTTACGTAGTAATAATAGCATATTTCTCCAATAAACTGGTATTGTGGATGATTGGACTGTCATTAAAGCTTTAAGCTTAGGGAACCCAGCTGATTACATTAATGGAGAGAGAGCATGTGTTGTTTGTCTGTCCGCCTCATCTCGTAGTTTTGTCGTTGTTGGTCTATTAACAGTCTAAAATTGTGAGTGGTGTGTTTGTTTAATTTCTACTGTAGTTTATTATGATCACAATAAGTTAAATAAGTTCGCTAATGATAGTGTTTTGGTGGGAAAATACATATTGTGGTCGGTTAAGAATGGCAACATGTCTGCTCGGTAAATTGGAACCGGGTTTTTGCTCACCAGCTGAAAGTTTATTGCTCCCCGCCCGGCCTTTTGTAGACGACGCGGAAATCGTCTCCTTGTGGTTAAGAAATACTTCAAGCTTTAAATGTCGGCGTGAACGCTGTAGAGTATGCTCAATATCTATTCTCTCACTTTTTCCCTCTCCCTTTCACGCCAACACATATATGAGACAGACAGAGAGAGAGAGAGGGGGAGAGGGAGAGAGAGAGAGAGAGAACATAGCCACGACAATAGATAGACAGATATATATATATATACATATATATATATATATACGATATATATATATAGGTACGACAATACGGCAATAGATAGATAGATAGATAGATAGATAGATAGATAGATAGATAGATAGATAGATAGATATGAATAAACTTAGATATGAACAGACTGAGATAGATAGATATATAGATAGATAGATAGATAGATATATGAACAGACTAAGAAAGAAAGAAAGAAAGAAAGAAAGAAAGAAAGAAAGAGGCGATTTGTAAGCGCCACTTGGAGGTGGCCGAAAGTATGTGACACCCAGTAAGTATCGAAGTCACTACTCAGTTGTAACTGGTTCTAGCGAAACGAGTTTGCTAACCATAAGAGTGGTAGACTTTGTAAATAGTAGCTACTCTGGCATTTATGCACCGCTCATTCGATAATGAATTGGAGCACTCTAGCTATTGGGCGTGTTTATACGCGCTAAAAAGCCTGCATTCTTCTCCTGGAAGCTCGTGGCCTAGGGGTAGAATCGCTGACTGACGCCAATTCGGTCGAGTTTCAATTCTGTGTTAGAAAGCGACCGGAGTCTAAGCCGTACAGCGAAGCAGATCTGTCTGCGTATGACTATATATATATATATATATATATATATATATATATATATATATATATATATATATATATATGGGGGTATGTGTGTGGTTTCTTCAGGCGATTTGCATATCACCTGAAAATACCACATGGTAGAAACCTAGGTCGCGTCATAACTCGTTTACGAAAGATGAATATTCAACAGTTCTACAATATAATCGTATTGAACAATTTTTAATACAAATATGCACTGGTGTAACTGTATTATGACCTAAAACTAAGTAATTAGACAATCAATTTATATATATATATATATATATATATATATATATATATATATATATATAGATAGATAGATAGATAAATAGACAGACTACAGCTATAGTGTAAATACCGTCACTAAATCGTTGAAAAACAGCATTGTATGAAAAATAAACGGTCCCAAACTTTATAAAAATGAACTTTTCCAACAAAATATTTATGTTATTATTAATAAAAAATATTTTAAATCATTTTAAAAATAACTTTAATCTCTTTGACACGTTCGGAATATTGGTAAAAGCCAAATCGTTGCGAAAGTTTACAATGGAAAACGTAATATTGCATAACGTAATATTGCATAACTTATTCACAAATGAATAAAATTACTTTTGAAATCATTATATTTAAAAAATCCTGGTAAAAATATATTTTACATCTGTTACCTTCCCCCCACCATCACGTAAATTAATGAATATTCAAAAAATTAAATTCTGTAGGCAAAAATTGGTTTTATTAGTTAAACGCAGGACTCTTTGGGGGAATGCAAATCAGGTATTATTTTTTTCAAGCATTTACCCCTTTTACAGAAAATCTGCCCCGAATACTATAATAAAAAAAAAGCAATAAAACTACGATATTATTTAATTAGACAAGCTTTTGACTGCTTTAATAAATAAAAGAAATATTTCTTTTATTTATTATTAAAGAGAAAGTTTTCGATTTATAATGAAATTTTAAAATAATTGTTTTCATTTTTTTGCAGTTATAATAATTTCTAAAGTTTAAAAAATATTTCAAACCTTGCAGCCATTACGTTAGTAAATTATTAAGTGATAACTATATTTACTAATCAAAAATTAAAAAGTATAATACAAATCATCAAGCCATCGTATTTTAAAATAATTAAAAATTTTGGTGCATTTGAAGATTTTTTTTTTTGTATGGTAATTTCGATGTGTACATTTAATGGTCATGTGTTTCACAATTTCTTCTTTTTACAGAAAAAAATTGTACAGTCATTTCCCTTGTGATCGCCATACACTTATCTCGCATCTGTTGAGCTGTCATGACATTTCAAATACGGGGCAGAAAAGTCAGAATGTTCAACTCTGTTTTTTAAGAAATATCTTTATTCTAAATTTCATGCTAGAAATAACTAATATTTGTGTAAATCAGATTAATTTAACATTAAACTTGCTAATTTTCTAAAAATAATGTGTCACAGATGTATATTTTATTTTTGCAAGATTTTTAAAACCGTAAATATAATTTTGTTTACAAATGTGTCGATCGCTCAAAAACGGCCGAAAAATCTCAAAATTTTAGATTCCATTCAATATAATTTTTTTTAAATACACCAGAGTATTTTGCTTACTGGAAATAGTAAATTTAATCATTTAACTTTCAATTAAACTAAAATAAACGTTTCAAGAAAATATTTTTATTTTTAAAAAATCAATTTAAACGTTAGTTATCGAAAATGAGTGGTGGTATTTACTTATTTAGTTGGTCCGGATGACTTCAGTAGCTCCTCAATTTTTTTCAGTATAAATGAGAACATAAGAAAAAACTAAATATGATTTCTTGTCCTCAAACTATGACAATGCTATTCAAATGAGTTGTAGTCTCTGTCTAAAATGATTGCTGCCATTCTTTTACAAAATAAATCATAAAACTTAATTTCTTGTTTGTTTGCTGTTATTTTTTATTTATTTATTTATTATTTTTTTGTGAAAACCATCAGCTTTTCAAATTTTTACAGAAGTTATATAGGCGGATAAAGTTCATAGGTCACCATCCGGAAAATTAGTACAAGCGTGTCCCCAATATATATATATATATTTATAATAATAATAATAATAATAATAATAATAATAATAATAAAGAACTTCAAGAAATGGTTGACGATCCCACTAAAATTCCTGCATGGATGACCAAAGGAATTACATTTCTTCTACCCAAGAATGGTGACACAAACAACCCGAAAAACTACAGACCAATTACATGTCTTCCGACAACATATAAACTACTAACATCTATTTTAACAAAACAGACATATTTATTCTTAGAAAGAAATGAAATAATACCGCTTGAACAAAAAGGGTGCAAACGTGGCTGTTATGGTTGTAAAGACCAATTGCTAATTAACAAAATGATCCTGGAAAACTGCTACAGTACAAAGAAAAATCTTAGTACTGCCTGGATAGACTACCGAAAGGCATTCGATAGTGTGCCACATTACTGGATTTTAAAGACTTTAAATATATACAAGATATCGCCCGTCATCAACAATTTCATCAAACAGTGGATGTCTATATGGAAAACAACCCTTTACCTCAATCATATAAATGGAACCTATAAGTCTGATGAAATAAACATCAAAAGAGGTATATTTCAAGGTGATTCTTTATCTCCCTTACTATTCTGCATATCATTAATAGCACTAACCAGTCAACTTAATAAGACAGAATGTGGTTATAAAATAGGCCAAAAGAAAATAAGCCATCTATTTTACATGGATGACTTAAAGATATATGCTAAGAATGATAATGAGCTGGAAGGTCTTCTGCAAACTGTAAAATGCTTCAGCGAAGACATTGGAATGAAATTTAATTTGAATAAATGTGCTAAAGCTACAGTTTTACGTGGATCAATACAAGAAACATCCTCAATTAGCCTAGACCCTGCTGTAACAATAAAAGAATTGAAACCAGAAGAAGCTTATAAATACCTAGGTGTAAATGAGAGCGAAAACATTCACCATAAAAAAATGAAAGAAATAGTGCGTAAAGAGTACTATAGAAGGCTACGAATGATATTAAAAACTGAATTAAATTCACAGAACAGAATTATGGCCATTAATAGCCTTGCAATACCAGTTGTCCAATATAGCTTTAACATCTTAAACTGGACTCTAAACGACATCAGGCGAATGGATGCTAAAACAAGAAAGCTTCTTTCTAAGCATAAGATGCATCATCCAAAGGCTGATGTAGACCGTCTATACATACCCCGTAAAGAAGGTGGAAGGGGTCTTATTCAGCTGGAATTGTCATACAAGACAACAACTATTGGCTTACTAACATACATAGAAACAACAAAGGATTGGATGATACAATTAGTAAGGCAACATGAAGAAAGAAAGAAAAAATATTCAATAATAAAAGAAGGCAGTAAATACAAACAAGATTTACAGTTAGTAGATTCTGTAGAAAAGCAAAACAGAAGCCAAGAACCAACTATTGCGGCAAAAAATATGAAAATGAAAGCCAAAGATAAAGCTCTTGAAAAGATGAAACAGCGCTGGCAAGACAAACCTCAGCATGGCCAATATCCAGTACGTGCCAATAAATCCAATGTTGACAAAGTTAATACTCATCGATGGCTACGTGCATCTGGATTAAAGTCTGAAACTGAAGGATTTATACTTGCAGCACAAGACCAAAGTCTTTTCACGAGAACCTTTCAGGCAAATATTATGCATAATAATATGGATCCAAAATGCAGGTTTTGTGATAAACACCAAGAAACAATAGACCACCTAATCTCAGGCTGTTCTGTGCTTGCCCCAAATGAATATAAAAATCGCCACGATAGAGTTGGGCAATATTTACATTGGGCAATGTGCAAACATTAAGGAAAATCTGTAAACAAACACTGGTATGAACATCATCCAGCACCGGTTACAGAAATAGAAGATGTAACCATTCTATGGGATTACACCATCTACACAGACAGAAAAATTGAAGCAAACAGGCCAGACATTATTGTTAAAAACCAGAAGGAGAAAACTTGTCTATTAATTAATATGGCTTGTCCAGCGGATTGTAACATAGCAATCAAGGAATTTGAAAAACTGTCAAAATATAAAGACCTGGAAATTGAAATAGAAAAAAGGTGGAAATTGAAAACAAGAGTTGTGCCAGTGATAGTAGGTGCACTTGGAATGATAAAAAATGGAACAAAACAACACATTGAAAGAATCCCTGGAAACCCCAGCTTAAGAGACATACAAAAAATTGTCTTATTAAGTACAGCCCACACACTAAGGAAAACTTTATCTATGTAATGCTGGGGATGATAGGGAAGATAGAAAACATGAAATGGAGTCATAACAACACGCCACTACCTGCCTTAGGTCTCCCCGCAGACTTGGTTGGTAGTGAGACCAAAGCAGAAATAGAAATATGATGAAAAATGACATAAAAATAATAATAATAATAATATGAAAATGAAAGCCAAAGATAAAGCTCTTGAACAGTTGAAACAGCGCTGGCAAGACAAACCTCTGCATGGCCAATATCCAGAACGTGCCAATAAATCCAATGTTGACAAAGTTAATACTCATCGATGGTTACGTGCATCAGGATTAAAGTCTGAAACTGAAGCCTTTATTCTTGCAGCACAAGACCAAAGTCTTTTCACTAGAAACTTTCAGGCAAATATTATACATAATAATGTGGATCCAAAATGCAGGTTTTGTGATAAACACAAAGAAACAATAGACCACCTAATCTCAGGCTGTTCTGTGCTTGCTCCAAATGAATATAAAAATCGCCACGATAGAGTTGGGCAATATTTACATTGGACAATGTGCAAGCATTATGGAAAATCTGTAAACAAACACTGGCATGAACATCACCCAGCACCGGTTACAGAAATAGAAGATGTAACCATTCTATGGGATTACACCATCTACACAGACAGAAAAATTGAAGCAAATAGGCCAAACATTATTGTTAAAAACCAGAAGGAGAAAACTTGTCTATTAATTGATATGGCTTGTCCAGCGTATTGTAACATAGCAATCAAGGAATTTGAAAAACTGTCAAAATATAAAAACCTGGAAATTGAAATAGAATAAATGTGGAAATTGAAAACAAGTGTTGTGCCAGTGATAGTAGGTGCACTTGGAATGATAAAAAATGGAACAAAACAACACATTGAAAGAATCCCTGGAAACCCCAGCTTAAGAGATATACAAAAAATTGTCTTATTAAGTACAGCCCACACACTAAGGAAAACTTTATCTATGTAATGCTAGGGATGATAGGGAAGATAGAAAAACATGAAATGGAGCCATAACAACACGCCATGACCTGCCTTAGGTCTCCCCGCAGACTTGGTTGGTAGTGAGACCAAAGCAGAAATAGAAATATGATGAAAAATGACATAATAATAACAGATCAACGCTGGCAAGACAAACCTCTGCATGGCTAATATCCAGAACGTGCTAATGAATTCAATGTTGATAAAGTTAATACTCATCGATGGTTACGTGCATCTGGATTAAAGTCTGAGACTGAAGGCTTTATTCTTGCAGCGCCAGACCAAATTCGTTTCACGGGGAACTTTCAGGCAAATATTATACATAATAATGTGGATCCAAACTGCAGGTTCTGTGATAAATGCCAAGAAACAATAGACCATCTAATCTCAGGATGTTCTGTACTTGCTCAAAATGAATAAAAAAAAAATCGCCACGATAGAGTGGGGCAATGTTTATATTGGACAATATGTAAACATTATGGAAAATGTATTTTTTTGTATCATGTCACCCCAAGCAAAGCGGTAACGCCACTGATGCGCAGGGGCTACTTTAGAGTAAAAAGATTGGAAAAGAGAAAGCCGGTAACCACATCCTAAACAGGGCACAAAGGATGAGCCTCTTCACCTGTTCAATAGACGTGGGTAGAGTGTGAACCGGACGATAGTTTAGTCTATCTACAAACACTGGTATGAATATCAGTCAGCACCGGTTACAGAAATAGAAGATGTCACCATTCTATGGGATTACACCATCTACACTGACAGAAACATTGATGCAAATAGGCCGGACATTATTGTTAAAAACCAGAAAAAAATAACTTGCCTATTAATTGATATGGCTTGTACAGCGGATTGTAACATAGCAATCAAGGAATTTGAAAAACTGTCAAAATATAAAGACCTGGAAATTGAAATAGAAAAAATGTGGAAATTGAAAACAAGAATCATGCTTGTGATAGTAGATGCACTTGGAATGATAAAAAATGGAACAAAACAACACATTGAAAGAATCCCTGGAAACCCCAGTTTAAGAGATATACAAAAAATTGTCTTGTTAAGTACAGCCCATACACTAAGGAGAACAAATATATAATTTTAAAGATAAATTTAGATGTTTGTACATAGACTTGTGTTCCTTTAACTTACCCCATTTTTGAGGCTGCTTCATGATTCGGTTCTCCCAGAACATTCCATCGTTTTAGTTTATAGAACGTGGTTTTTCAGACTTTCAAAGAATAGAAGTTCTTCTTCAGAGAATTTTGTAGTGATAGCATTATGTGGTGGTGGACGGCACTCGCTCGCGTCAGGTGTGAGTATCGGGATCCTCTCTCTTCTTTCCCTTTCTCCCCTCTGCTAACGGTGGTAAGGATAGCTGTAAAAGAGGTTTAACGTGGCCATTAGCGTGAATTTGATTTTGGTGGAAAAAACTGCCCGATGGGATGGAGACGCCCACCAGTTGGTCAGAGGTGCCACCCTCGCGGCTCACAGAATATGTGATCACCCGAAGGTGAAAGGTCGGGTGAGTATGACACGTGGAGTTGTACGAATTTCTGACGGGTTTGCTAAAATATAAGAAATACAAGAGGCCGGGGTGTTGGTGGAAAGCGACAAAACTTTTGGTTGGTCAGTTTCTTCAGTCCGACGAGTTTTATCGATTGCTGTTTTAAATCGATACAGGTTTTGTCTAAATTTAACACCGGATGGTTTGGTATACCCAAAAAATCGCTGAAAAAAAAAAAATCAAAAACAGCATAGTCTGAAGAAAAAGGCCTCAAACTAAATAAAAACAAAGTTTTCTCGGCAAAATGTTTATGCTCTCATAAAGAGGATAGATCAAAGTATTTTTTAATTATTTTTACATTTTTTTTATTGTTTCTAACATTTCATTTAGTGATAGAAATTATTTTCTTTTCTCTCCTCAGTGTGAGGCATAAATTGACGCCGGAGTTTATTACGTCAAAATGTAATATTACGGAAAGGCATTTTTTGAATGTGAAAGACATTAATTTCGAAATTCTTGCAAAAATCAAATAATCGTCTGATTTTGATGAAAATTTCAGGACTTATCATAATTGACTGAAATCAGTTTCGAAATAATTATTTTTCGAAAATATTGGTTTTGTTTAAATTGAACATCTGATGTCTACGAATTTTGATTCGTAAATCACAAATGTTCTACTCATCTCACCGGATAATCACCATCCTCTTCGGATGCTGTTGAGGATTTTCGTCACCAAGTTGTTGTGGAGTTGTTGTGGCGAAACTTCCCTGCAAAGTGTAGTGTTCGATTTGGTCGGAAATAAAACACGGGACACAGGTGGAAGGTTCAAAGCAATATATTAGTATAACAAGAACATATGTACAAAGTAAGTGTTAGTAATAAATAAATAGAATAATGTAAGTTCAAACGGTAGAGTTACGCTGCTTATTGCCTGACTAGTCGCTGGCTTTACTGCGTACTAGCTGTCGTACTCCACTGCCTTTAACTGCCTCTTGCAGATAATTATATAGTAAGATGAAGAGTCCATTCCTCGTAGGAGGGCACCATAATAGATGCAAACCATCTTTTCGTTTTTAACACGTAAACGAGCTATTTGTAATCGCCGATGATTGGTATTTTCGCTAATAGGCCGTTCTTGTTGAGTTGGAGCAGAAAATCGCACGTAGAAATGCGGTCCATTAATTTATATCCGTTAAATCAAGAGGCACCCAAAAATTTCTAGAAAGTCCGCAAACTTTGTTTTATTAGTTAAATGCATGATTCCTTGGGAAATGTAAGTAACCAATTTTTTTTTTTTTTAATAGTTGCGACTTTCGGATAATCTGCTCTGATTAGTGAAATAAAAAAAATTCCTTAAAACTATGGCATTTTTATTTATATTAAGTTTTTAATTGATTTTATAAGCAATACATTTTAAGCATGTCATAATATGAAAAAAAAGTATTTCGCTGAATAATGAATTTTTGCAAGAATTGTTTCCATTTTTATTTTTAAATTATAATAGTTTATAAGTTTCCAAATATCTTTTAAAATGTAAAAAATAACTGTTTATATTACGTTATTTAGTGGAGACTATATTTACTCATAGAAATTATAATACTTTATAAATATTTAAAAATCTTTTAAAATTTCAAAAATAACTGTCTATATATCGTTATTAAGTTATTAATTTGAGACTAGTATGGAATGTCATGAGTGATATATCTTTAAAAGTTTACATGTTTTAAGGGTTCTTACGAAACGTTCACTTAGGTTTCATAATTCATGTCAGTTCTGCTTAACTATACTTTGCTTGTTAACACATCTAGCTGTTATCAATCCCTTAATGTGTCAGAACAATACGGCCTTCTATGATTAAGAAATATTGTATTCAAAATTTCATGATATAAGCAAGTAATATTTCTTTCAAATCAGAATTTAACTTTAAATTTGCTAATTATCCAAAATTAACGTATCGCAAATTTGAATCTCATTTTTTCAAAATTTTTAAAACCGAGAAACAAATGTTATTTAGAAAGCTGTCATAAATGAACGAAAAAATGCTAACTTTTGAAAACTTTCAAAAAGTTGAGATTCCAGTCAGTATTTGAAATGCACCATAGTATTTTACTTACTAGAAATAGGAAATTTAATTAATTAGCTCGCAATAATATACGGATAATACGCGTTAAAAAAATACGCTTGTAACTGGATCCTTGATTTTGGGAAAAGATAAACAGCAAGAAAAAAGAAAAAAAAAGAAAAAAAACACAAAACGATTCCATTTCTTTTAAGTTCGCATGCGGGTTAAATAACTGAGTATGGAGGTGGTGGAAAAGTGACATCCAGTCAAAATATCACAGCACTTCATGGACGTGCGTGACAGTGTAAGGCTTATTACGCCCTATGTCAGTCGAAAAAGTCCTGGATCGTGTAGGAGACTGACAAAATGGCTTATATAAATAAAATATATATATAAAAATGGGTAGTAAAAAAGTTTTCACTCCGACTAAGAAGCTATTAAAAATATTAGATGTTTGATCCTTTAGTCGGTTGTTTGGAAGTAGGTTTGGCACCGGATCTTTTCTCATGCACACGTGTATGTGTGTGTGTGTATGTGTGTGTATGCGTGTATCTGTTTCTGTTTATGTGTGTGTGCGCGCATGTATATCGACACCCATCTATTTTCATACGTACACTTACTTATGTAAGAGTGTGCATCCGACCAAATTAACGTCATTAAACTTGCGATCGATTTCGTGAACGCTGTTCTTCTGGCTCTGTCTTCCGTAGAGAGAGAGAGAGAGAGAGAGAGATCTGAGGAAACATCGCATCTCTCTTTCCGCTACCCTTATTCACTTCGGTCACCGAGTACATTTCCCTCATTAGCCGTCAAGGGCGGAGTGTGTGGCGCGAGTGGGAACGAGGCTTGGTGGGAAACGTAGGTCAGTGACGAGGTTGGGTCGGGGTCCACAGAAGGAAGAAAGACATGCGAGAGCAATAAACAGGAAACGAGTGGGAAAAAAATTAGAAAGAAACGAAGGTAAAATGGAAGAAGTAGCCACAAAAAAGTCGATGAATAGTTAAGAAAACGGAGAGGACATTTGCATAGAAAGAAAAAAAAACTTTCAAGCCGAAACTGCAAAAGCAGATTCACAAAATAGATAAAGAAAAACTCTCTCTCTCTTACACACATACACATACACATATATATATATATTCGTTTGCAGACAGATCTGTTTCGCTGTATCACAGCTCACCAGTACGGCTAGACAACCGATTGCTTTTAGCCAGGCTTGAAAACCGACCGATTTATCATCAGTCGGCGATTCTACCTCTTAGTAATTCAATTATATATATATATATATATATATATATATATATATATATATATATATTATGTTTTAGAACATGTACATAATTTCTTCTATATATGTCCTCTTCCCTACAATCATATGTTTGTTTCAGTGTTTGGATTTAAACACTTCCTCGGGGGAAATAAAGGTTTGGAATCATTCTCTGTTTATATTTGGTTCGTTGTTGTCGTGGGGGTTGATTGGGGTTATTGGTAATTAAATGAATGTCTCGTTTTGATCGTTATACTTTTGAGGAATTTGGTGTGTAAGTGTGAAATTGTTGATTAATGGTATTATCTGTTGGAATGTATGTTTTATCTTTTTATAGGTTGGGTATATCTTTTGGTTAGGATTTCTAAGAGGCCGCTGTTGAGTGGTCATTTTTATGGTCGGCTATCATTTAATTGGTTGATGTCTGCTGTTAGTGGACCTAATTCATGTATTTACTTTAATCCTGCGTCTAGGTTTTCATAGACGTGATAGGGGTGGGGTGTTTTTTCTTTCCAATTTAGATTTTTTCGGTAAAAATATATATATATATATATATATATATATGCACACATACCCCTCTTCTCTTTCTTCCTTCTTTTTCTTTCTCTTCTCCTTCCTTTCCCCTTTCTCTTTTTTTTATTTTTTTTCTCTTTCCTTTTTTTTTTCTTTTTCCTTTTATTCAAGTTTGGAGTATAATTGTATTTAGGCGAAGTTATTTCAAGAAATCTAAATTTGTATTTTTGGGGAAGTAAATGCGAATTAGCGTTTTATCAGTTTTTTTGTATAAAGTTGTATGTTTAATCTTAATTTTAAGTTTAGAGGGTCGGTTTTTTCTTTTAATTTTTTTTCTCTATAAATTATCGTTTTGAATTTTATTTATTTATTTTAATTTTTATTTATTTTAATTATTTAGATATTTTTGCGGGCATTAGATCTTATTTTAAGGATTTATTACATCGATTTTTCTGTAGCATTTTTTATCTTTTATAATAATAAAAATATTTATTCAAATTCCCAGTATTTTGGGGGGTGATTGTAGGGTTAGATCTTACGTGTGCTTACAGCTTATTTTTGTGTATGATATAATTATTCTGAAGTAGTATATTTACTCTTGATTTTGAATGTATGAATTTTGATTCTTTTTCAAGTTTGGGAGCCATTTATTTAATTTTGATTTTTCTAGTACGGAATATTTTTGTATTTAAGTAAGGTTATTGTGTTAAGTAAGGTTATTGGTGTAGGCTTTAGTGATAGGCCTTCCTTTAAGGATTTATTGGATCGATTTTTTTCTATAGCATTTTTTATCTTTTATAATGAGGATATCAATCGAATTCTTTGTACTTCTTAGCATGATTGTAGGGTTAAGTCCTCAATGTGCTTGCAGTTTACTGTGGTTTCGTGTCTCTGATTTAAGAGCCTGTTACTATTTATATATTTAAGGATCTCTATTTTTTCTTGAAGGCAAAGAAAGCATGGTTCTTTTATAGATTTTGCTGTTCTTGCTTTTTTGAGAATTTTCCATTTGACCTTAGGTTTTTTATTTTCGTTTTTTAATTTCCAAAAGTGTTTGGAGAGAGATGTCATGTTTTGTTTTTCTTTGTTATTGAAGGATGAGAGGTGATTGTAAAAGCGCTTTTTAAATACGTTCATAGTATTCCCAATATATATTTTTTCATCCTTAGGATTTTCTAAGGATGAGATCGAACACATATATATCAGAGATTTCGTCAGACATTTATTGGCCATGGGGCATTGGTTGGGGTTTCTACAGTTACAGAGGTTGCTGTCATGGGAAGGATTTGTATTAGTGTTGGATTTATTTTTGCTGTGTATTTTCAATATTTTTGTGTTTTGCATTTTGATTATTTTTTCTAGATTATTAGAACAGCTATAGCTTAATTTTATGGTATTTTTTATTAAAGATTTTGCTAAGAGGGTTATTTTTGGGAAAGTGCTTCTCTATTAATTTAAGAAATTTATGTCCCAGCTTGAAATAAACTGATTGGTTGAATGGAGGGTTATACCATATTATTTTCCTGTTTCTATTTCTGCTTTTTGGACTTTTGAATTTTTCCACAAAACTGATTTTTGATTATTTATACCCACTTTCATTAAGGATTCTATATATGTATATATATATTGTGTGTGTGTATCTAGGCAGCATTTTTTCATTGATGCATGTTTCATTAAATAGTATAGACAAGTTTTGTCGATTTATTTTATGTAAATTTTTTTCATATCGTCTGATAAGCTTAATCGCATTATCGTTGAAAGAGGAACGAAAATCACAATATTGATACATTTTTTCATTTAATCCTTTCTGAGCTTTCGGCTTACATCAGCCATTATCAAAGATGAGAATAGTGTTGGTTGTAACAGGCAGTTCGCGGATGAACGATACTAGTAGTCGTCTATTTTGTTTGTGTGGAGGATTGGCAAACACGTGCGTGCATGCTGGAAGTGAAAATCGCACTACAGCTTGTGACGGCGGGAAGTATTAAGCATGGAAAGCCATTGGGAAAAACAATCGCTTCTGTTACTAATTATAGGCATTTGAGAATGTGTGTGGAGATTTCGTAGTTAATTTTGTTCAGGTTAGGTTTCAACTTTTTTATGTATATGGCTTCGAGTATTTTCAGTTTTTGTTTATTGTTTTCATGTTTAAGTATGGTTGTGTTTTCGACGAGGATTTCGCGGAATGGTGTATGTGGCCTGGTATGTTGTTTTAGATGTCTAAAGATGTTAAAATGTAAGAAAATTTTAAGAAATCGAAATGAAATTTGATATTATAATATAATTTCTATCTGAAAAACACCAAATGGAAATAATAATAAATTTAATCATTAAACTTTTAATTAAATCTAAAATAAATTCTTCAATGATGTTTTTTTCATTTTAAAAATTTCATTTTAAACATAGGTATCGACACTTTACGCCGAAATATTGGAGGTATCTATTCTTTATAGACTTTAACGTTTGAAGCATATTTTCAGTGTGATTTTATTTGGATTTTATTAAAAGTTTTTGACACTCGTTTTATGTCATTTCATAGTCTTTCAATAAAACTATAATCTCTCCAAAGTATATGTATTTCTAGACTTATTCTAGCTCTTTCTCTATTTGAATTCTCATGATCTTTCTCGAAACATTACGTGTGAACATTACTTTTGTTTTATTTTTGTTCAATGTTGAAACCTACACCGAAACTTACCTTATTTATCTAATTCTGCCTTCATACAATTTGTCTAGCGATATTAATATTAGTATAATGACATTTTTTTAATCATTTCACCCCAAGCAAGGCATTCTACCGCCACTATAGCGCAGAGGGTTACATAGGGGAAGGTGCTGTGATAGCGATTAGATTTAAGAAATGTCAGAAGGAGGGTGATAGACGAGAAAGGAGGTACATAGGAAGAGTGTTTGAGAGAATGGGTGCGAGTTAGTGTGTTAGGAGCTGTCTATTGACCTTACATTTAAACTTACATTTAAACATTTAAACTGCTGGAGATTGTAGTTGTGGGGGAAGCAAGTATGTGGAAGGGAATTCCACAGGCGGCAAGTGCGAGAAAAGAAGCTGTTGGAGTAGAAATTGCGGTTACATTTTATCGGTTTCACTGTAAAAGGGTGGGACCTAGTTGCTAATCTAGTATCTCGTGCAAATTCGTACCTAGGGGGCACCAGTGATCTATGTTCATCGGAGCAGAAGCCGTGAAAGTATTTATAGAAGAGGTACTGGGAAGCCACGTCACGCCGCTGAGAGAGTTACTGCAGCCGGTCAGCCAAGTCGGTATCGATCATATTCCAGACTCTCCGTTGTATTTTGTCAAGAACGCCGAGGTGAATAGCAGGGGCAACCGACTAGATGTGGCAGCAGTATTCAATACACGGGCGGACAGTAGATTTATATATGTGCAGGTTAGATTCAGACGGAAAGAACTTCCAGGCCCTGCACAGAGAACCGACTTTCATAGCAGCGGATTTAGCAATGGATTCGATATTGTCATTCCACTTGAGGTCCGCTGAGAGTGTGAGGCCAAGCAGGCGTAGTGTTTTACTCTCTAGGAGGCAAGCCTGTTCCATGCTAATGGGAGGTAGGTGCGGTTGTCTATGGTGGTTAATTGATAGCAGCTTCGTTTTGGAAGAATTGAAATTTACGAGCCATTTTTTACTCCAGTCCACTACGGCTTGGAGGTCCTTTTCAAGCTCGGCAGTCGCCTACACCAGATTTTTGATCGAGGCGAGAGTAAACTGTTGTGTCATCGGTGTACATGCCTACTTGGGATGTTATGGCATCGGAGAGATCATTGATGTAGATCAGAAAAACGTAGCACCTAGGATAGAGCCTTGAGGGACACCCGCGTTTGTATATTAGTTCTGGGAGGCATGTCCGTTTAATACCACCTTCAATGTGCGGTTAGAGAGGAATGACTGGATTAGGTCTTCAGTAAAATCATATTAAAGTTAGTATAGCTTCATTAGGCACTTCAAATATTCCCGGTCACGGTTAAACATATATTTTTGCAGGTCTCACTTCTTTTTTATTCTTCATGACATCAATATTTTATTTTATAATCATATAGCCCCAAGCAAGGCATTTTACTGCCACTGTTTTGCAGGGGGTTACATAGGAGAAAAATTATGAGAAAGAGTGGCAGGTTATAGTGGGTGTCAGGAAGTGGGGAAGAGAAGGATGAGAATACTGATGAGAGTGGAGTGGACGGAGAAAGGAGCATGAGAGAAAGGATGCAGGTTAGTGAGAAAGGAGATGACTATTGATTTTACATTTAAATTCTTGGAGATTGTAGCCGTCGGGGAAGCAAGTAAATGGAAAGGAACTCCACAGGCGGGAAGTGCGGGAAAAGAAGCTGTTAGAGTAGAAATTGCGTTTACAATTTATTGATTTCGCAGTAAAAGAGTGGGACCTAGTTGCTAATCTTGTGGCTCGAGTAAATTCACATATAGGAGGTACCAGTGAGCTCAGTTCATCTGAGCAGAAGCCATGAAAGTATTTGTAGAAGAGACACAGGGAATCCACATTGCGCCGGTGAGAAAGTGACTGTATCTGAGCTGCCAAGTCGGGATCGATCACATTACAGATTCTCCGTTGGATTTTGTCAAGGACACCTAAGTGGATAGCAGGAGCCCCCGACCAGATATGGCAGCAGTATTCAATGCACAGGCAGATGATAGATTTATATATGTGCAGGATTGTTTCAGACAGGAAAAACTTCCTGGTCCTGCACAGAGAACCGATCTTCTTAGCAGTGGATTTAGCTATGGATATTATGTAGACATTCCACTTGAAGTCTGTTGTGAGGGTTAACCCGAGAAGGCGCAGTGTTTTACTTTCAGGGAGACTAGCTTGATCCATGCTAATGGCCGGGTAGGAGCGATTGTCTGTGATGGCTAATAGATAGCAGCTTCGTTTTGGAAGCATTAAAATTCACGATTTTTGTTTAAAAGTTTTTGTTTAGTCGAATTATTGCATACTTATTCTGAATAGTCTTTATGTAAATATCGTTAACAAACTGCTATAATAGTGAGTGTTCTGCTGATCCAAATGGAATGATTTATGATATTCTTTTGTATCCTCGATCGGTTGGTCTATTATTTCATTGTTTTCGTCTAAAATTTGTATGTTTGCGTAGCTGATTCTCATCTTAGGTGTTTGCTAGTCTGTTTGTTCTTTTCTATTTACTTTGGTGCTAGTTTTTATATGTTCTAGAGAGAAACTTTTCTTCCAGTCATCAGCATAGCTGATGCTAAACGCCACGAGAGCAATACACTGCGCCTCTTTGGCCTCACACTCCCAATCGACCTGAAGTGAAACGACTACATCGAATCTATAGCTGCATCTACTGCTAGGAGGGTTGGGTCAATGTGTCGGGCCAAAAAAGGTTTCTCATCAGAATCCATCTTGCACAATTATAAATCTACCATTCGCCCGTGCTTTAAATAATGTTGCCATATCTGGTCTGTTGCTCCAGCTATTTACCTCGAGGTTTTCCTACAAAATCCAAAGAAAGATCTGCAATATAATCGATCCTGACATGGCATCTCGACTTCAGTCACTTTCTCACAGACGCGAAGTGGCTTCCCTCTGTCTTTTCTACAAGTATTTTCATGGCAATTGCTCTGACGATTTTTCTCCTTGATGTCTCGACGACTTGAATTTAAGCGTCTTACTAAATTGGCGTCTAGGTCCAACTCTTTTACTGTTGAAATAGTTGAATGTAACTTCTACTTCTACGACAAAATTTTCTTTTTCCCACTCCCTTCCCGTGGAACTCTCTTCTGTTTACTTGCTTCCCTGATTTCTACAATCTGCCATCTTTTATCTTCTTGATTCCCGTTTATCTTTTATCCTTTCCTTAAAACCAGTTTTTTCTCTCACTGTAACTTCCTGCGCTCTAGTGGCGATCCCGCCTTGCTTGGGGTGAAATGATTAAAAAAAAGAAAAACAATGTGGCGATAATTGCCAATGTCGTCATTGTCTTTTCGTCTACACTTTTTAAAAGAAAACATTTTCAAGCAAGATTAAGGAGGTCATCGCCGAAATTCAGGTCGAAATCAGGGACAGATTCCAGGCTTGGTGGATTTTTAAAATAGCGAAATAAATATCTACGGTAAACTGGCATAATAAAAAAAGCAACAGATATACACTCACTCAGTCAATTAAGTGCCATACGTGATACACGCTTGGGCGATTATGTCTCGAAAGAGACATGACTGACTGGGCAGAACATTATCCCGCAGTAGTTTGCCATTGCTTTCTGCGGTAGACTGGTTTCCGACCAAGGCTACAGAACCCAATCTGTTCTACTATTTAACCCATAACTGGAGGGAAGAGAGGGATTAATACCTTTCCCAAGTGTATTTGCGCGTAAGTGAATGCAAGGAATACGACTGGAATTCGAACTCGACTTCCCGATTTCTCGTTCCGAGCCGCTATCTACTGCACCACGACGCACATCCGACTACCGGCCATAATTATTAGGCGACCCCTTTTTTTTTTTTTAAGTGATGTATTTCATACTATTTTTAGAATTTATTGCCAAATGAAAATAGAATGATTCTTTTGTTATTAATATTTTGCAAAATTCTACAAGGCAAATAACGACAATTTACCCATCGCGCCCTGTAGATTTACTACACACACACACACACACACACACACACACACACATATATATATATATATATATATATATATATTACCGGCCATAATTATTAGGCGACCTCAGTTTTTGTTGAAAGAAACAATGTATTTCATCCTACTTTTAGTATTTATTGCCAAGTGAATAATTCTAAATGAAAATAAAATGGTTCTTTTGTTAATGCTGCACAATAACATGTGCATCAAATGAACTGTTCAGGTGTCCAGTTTTTGTGCTCTCTTCCCCATGCTAGTCTCTTCTTCTTATTGGCCGAAGCAAAGATTTCCTGGATGACTTGTAAAATTTTGCAAAGTAATAATAACAAAAGACCCATTCTATTTTCATTTAGAATTATCCACTTGGCAATAAATACTAAAAATAATATGATTCCACCTTAAAAAAAACAAAAACAAAAAAAAAACTGGTATGGCCTAATAATTATGGCCGATAGTGTAAGGTGATATTGAAAAGTTCTCAACTAAACCAATTTCCCAAAATATGAACAAATAAGCAAACAAGACGTTTTTATACTTCGAAGTATTTGTTTTTTAATGCTGTAAACTTTTTAGCACCCCGTCGTATAATAGACAAAACAAAGAAAAATAGAAATATTATAAACACTGAAAATCAAGACTAGTCTTTATGAAAATGAAGAGATTTGGTTGTGGACACTAAAGGAGAAACTGAAATGAAATAAGATAACTAGTCTTCGATAAATACAGTTTCCATATTACAATTTGGTTCATGCCTGTCGTATATTTATTAATTAGTCCGTTTCTATCTTTCATTTCAAACATTTACTGTTTATCTCTGTGAGGTGTTGATCATTTCAAATTTCAGGCGAAGACATTGAAATAATAAACCAACCGATCGAGGAAACAAAAGAATATCATAAATTATTCTATTTGATGAGGTGAAATTATTAAGGCTGAAATAAAACGGAAAAAAATTACTTGAAATGATCAACACCTTACATAGATAAACAGTGAATGCTTGAAATGAAAGATAGAAACGGACTAATTAATAAATATAAGACCGGCATGAACCAAATTCTAATATTTATCGAAGATTAAAAATAAGTCAAACCGGCAAATATTGGTGTTATATCTAAGGGAACAACAGATGAAATAATATTGCTGCTTAGCAACAGACCATTTTGTTAGATGTTGTCTAATGTTCTGCAACACACTTTGTGCATGTAGGTTTCGTTGAAGATAAATGAATGTTCTTTGTTTAAGTATTTTTATCTACTTTTTCTCCAGTTCAGAAGGTTTTTCTGCCTTTGGAGAAGAATTCGAGAAAAAAAAATCCCAACTAACGAGACTTGAAAAACCTGCCATGATGCCTCTCGATGCGTGAAAAAGCGATGCTGAGAAACTATAAAAGAAAACGCCACGTATATGCACAGGCATGAACCCTATCCACGCATAAATAAAGCTATTGCACAGTGAAGCTTATGAAAGCTGAAAACACTTTGAAAACAATGGATAATATTTCTTTTAAATTCTATCACGATCATTTCTTCAAAATATTTGCTGACTATCACACATGTGTCCTCGGACTTTTACTGTGCCAAAATATTGCATTATAACGAAATGATGTTCAACGCAACAGTAGCTCCATGGCTTTTCAGAAAGCAAATATAGTTCAAGTTTCCATGCTTCAAATATCAGGGATAACATTTTATGCTTGATTTTCGGCAGATTTTTGGGCGTAGAAATTATGATTTTCCTTTGTATTTTTCGCATATCCTTTCCGTTATAATAAATAACGTTTTGTATATATATATATATATATATATATATATATATATATATAGATAGATAGATAGATAGATAGATATAGATATATATATATACCTCCTGTCACACTCAAGTGGGGCGATAACCTGTGAGGAAATAGCTAATAATCCTTCCGAATATTTTGCCGTCATTTTTAACGGCAGGGATACACTCGTGTGTGCGTATATATATATATATGTCCAGTCCGTAAACGTTGAGGATAATCCAACAAGATTAACTTAATATAAAATATTAAGTGTTATATCTGTATAGAGAACTCAATGGATGTTATCCAGAGCAAATTATATTTATAAAGAAAAACACAACACGTCATTTCAAGTGGTTATAAACCACAGTTCATTTCTATGATCTATTTTTTTTTATAAGCGTTTCACTCCGAGCAAGGCATGTCACTGCCACTACTGCGCAGGGGGCTACATAGAGTGGAGAAAGGATGATTTAATATAGGAAATGTCAGAGGGTGGGTGATAGGCGTGTAAGGATACCGAGAATGAGGGTTGGGTAGATGAGAGTGTTGTGAGAATAATTGGGAGTTAGAGTGATAGGAGGTGTCTATTGACCCTACATTTAAACACCTGTCAGGAAAGCAGACTTGTGGAAGGGAGTTCCACAGGCGGGAAGCGCGAGAAAAGAAGCTGTTGGAGTAGAATTTACGGTTACATCTTATCTGTTTAACTGTAAAAGGGTGGGACCTAGTTGCTAATCTAGTATCTCGTGTAAATTCCTGCTTAGGCGGCACCAGTGCTCTGAGTTCATTGAGCAGAAGCCATGAAAGTACTTGTAGACGAGGCACAGGGAAGCCACATCACGCCGGTCTGCCAAGTCAGTATCAACCACGTTAAAGATCCTCCTTTGTATTTTGTCAAGAAGCCCAAGGAGAGCAGCAGGGGCACCCGACCAGATATGGCAGCAATATTCAATACACGGGCGGATGGTAGATTTGTATATGTGCAGAATAAATTCAGGTGGGAAAAACTTCCGGGCCCTGCACAGAGAGCCGACTTTCATAGCGGCAGATTTAGCAATGGATTCGATATTGTCATTCCATTTGAAGTCCACCGAAAGTGTAAGGCCAAAGAGGCGTAGTATTTTACTCTCTGGGAGGCTAGCCTGACCCATGCTAATGGGAGGTAGATGCGATTGTCTATGGTGGTTAGTTGATAACAGCTTCGTTTTAGAAGCATTGAAATTTACTAGCCATTTCCTACCCAGGCCACTAAGGATTGGAGATCCTTTTCAAGCACGGCAGCGAGGTTTGCTTTGTCGCCCACACCTGGTTTTTGATCGAGGCGAGAGTAGATTGTTGTGTCATCGGCGTACATGCCTACTTGGGATCTAATGGCGTCGGGGAGATCATTAATGTAGATCAGAAAGAGCGTGGGACCTAGGATAGAACCTTGAGGGACGCCCGCGTTCGTATGGTAGTTTTGGGAAGCATGCCCATTTAATACTACCTTCAATGTGCGGTTAGAGAGGAATGACTGGATGAGATCAAACAAATGTCCAGTTATCCCGTAGCTCCTCAGTTTACACAAGAAGCCAGCGTGCCAGACCCTGTCGAACGCTTTGTAGATATCCAAGGCAACGGTTCGGGCTTCGCCATTCTTGTCAAGTGCCCGGTATATGTACTCGGTAATGGTCGTTAGCATATCAGCAGTAGACCTGGTGAAGCGAAACCCGTACTGTTTGTCAGAGAGAAGCCTGTGGGCCGTGAGATGCTGGATCACCTCGGCGTTGGTAATGGCTTCGAAAACTTTGCCAAAGATCGGAAGGAGACTAATAGGACGGTAACTGGCGGGGTCTGAGGGTTCGCCAGAATTCTTAAATATAGGAACTACACAGGAGGACTTCCAACAGGCAGGAAAGCAGGAAGCAGATAGGCAGAGGTGATAGAGTTTAGAGAGGACAGAGGAGAGTTCTGGGGCACATTTCTTCAGTACTATGACTGGGATTCCGTCACCGCCGCTCGCTTTGTGTGGGTCAAGTTGTGCAGTTATCTTGGAAACCAGCGAGGGTGGAATGTGGCTCATTTCATCAGCCCTTACAATATTCCTTCCATTTGGTACAAAAATTTTGCTGGAATAAACATTTTCTTTAACTGAAGAGGAGGATAAAAAAATAAAAAATAAAAAATTAAAATAAAATAAGAAATAAAAATAAGAAGACAGAAAAGGGAAAGAGAAGAGTCCGGATTTAGGCATTAGCGTCAGATCTGTCTGGGATTACCCAGACCGTTGTGAAGAGGTTGACCTGTAAAGGAATTTCTAATTCTTTGGACGCTGGTGTTTGTTTAAAACCAACCCATCCATTCATACTACTATATATATATATATATATACTAGTATGAATGGATGGGTTGGTTTCAAACAAACACCAGCGTATACATATATATATATATATATATATAAGAAAAATTAAGATAGACACGTTATTTCATGGTAAATCGGGGGTCTAAGCTTATTTCATGTGAACCATCATCAACTTCCGTTTTTTTTTTTACAAATGATTTTACACGAATCCTTTGTAAAATAAAGACGGAAGCTGATGAGGGTTCGCCTGAAATAGGCCACACTTCCGATTTACCATGAAATAACGTGTCTGCCTTAATTTTTCTTATATTTGCTCTATATGTATTTATATACATATATATTTAGAGCTCTCTTAGAGAGTTATCCTACCACTGTATTTACAGGATACTCCTTTGGATTCTTCTATGCCCACACTGCATGCTGATATATATATATACTTGTGTGTGTGTGTGTGTGTGTGAGAGAGAGAGAGAGGGAGAGAGAGAGTGATTAAAACAGTATGAGAATCCGACAAAATATACACAATTATTAAAAACTAGGATGACGTATTTCACTGATGAACCGGAGGGATAAGAAAATTAATTTTATTTAAAAAGAAAATTGAAATTTGAAAACGACGAAATGTGATTTTTCCCTTTGACATTTTTTAAGCAGATTTTTCAGAAAATTTCGAAACAATTTTTCGGGCGTTTAAGTGTCCCTTTTTTGTAACTTATTTCCTCACATGAATTAATTTTGAAACACAGTTGGATACTAAAACGATTAACACGAAATCGAAATATTTATAATAGCACAGTTCAAATAAATATCAAGCGTCAGCCGCTAAACGTGAATCCCGTTTTCATTCTAAATTCTCGATTTCGTTCTTGTGAAATAAAATCATTTTTCTGATGGTGCTTCATAGGTGAGAACCTGTCAACGTGAATGTTGCAGCAGATTCTTTAAATAATATTTATGCGTACTTCACATGGAAAACACGGTGATCAGATGAAGAAAAGAGGAAAATCAGTTAATCTAACATGCTTCACTTTAACAAGCTTCTTCGGGGATTTTTTAAAACGAATGATTTAAATTTTTTTGTGACGAATTTCTTCCTGAAAAGAAAGTTCGACTTGTAAGTTAACAGTTTTATTGTGGAAATCAATATAAAAACGATTATAAAAAACCTGCAAAGAAATGCAACTAATGCAAGTAAATTTACCTCCTTTCATAAATAAGATTTACTGTATAAGTAAAGTATATTTTTTTACCGAAGAAGTTCATAGTCGGAACAAAAGACGATGTTTCATAACTCGTAATGGCCCGCAATTGTGGTGCAGTGGATAACGACTCGGAAAGAGAAATGGGAGCCGAGTTCGAATTCCAGTTGAATTCCTTGCAATCACTTACGCGCAAATACCCTTGGGAAAGTTATTAATCCGTCACTTCCCCCCAGTTAAATAACAGGACAGATTGATTTTTATAGCCTTGGCTGTCAATCAGTATACCGAAGAAAGCAATGGCAACCTACTTCTGCCCAGTCAGTCATGTCTTTTTCAAGACATGATCTCCCAAGCGTTTATCACGTATAGCACTTAATTGACTGACTGATGTACATCGCACTGCTCGGAACAATAAAAACTTTTGACTATTTTTATATTTGTATTACTTCTAAAAAAACAGGTAAATGTTCGAATGCTGAAAAAACTCAAGAAAAGTATAATTAAATCACTCTTTTCGGCCTATTCAATAAAAGGTACTTATATATATATATATATATATATATATATATATATATATATATATATATATTTCATTTTGAAACGAGTTATTTCGCTACCTTGGTTTCTGCCATCAGTGGTGTCTTCAGGCGACTTTTAATAACATTAGTTATTAAAAATCGTCCGAAGACAACGTTCATGGTAGAAACTAAGGTAGCCAAATCAGTCGTTTAAAAATGAAAAATATTGAAAAGTTCTACAATATAATTGCATAGAACACTCTTTAATACAAATGTATACCGATCTAACCCTAGTAGGACCAAAAAGTAAGTATTAAACAATATATATATGTATATAAGATAGATAGATAGATAGATAGATAGATAGATTTTTTTAATCATATCACCCCAAGCAAGGCGGTGACGCCACTGATGCGCATGGGACTACTTAAGAGTAGAATGATAGAAAAAAAAAGAGAAAAGAAAAAGTGAAAGAAGTTGGGGACAAAAAAAAGAAAAAAAAAGAAAAGAAAGCCGGGAACCACCTCCTAAACAGGATAGATAGATAGATAGATAGATAGATATTAAAAGACTTAGATAGATAGATAGATAGATAGATAGATAGATAGATAGATAGATAGATAGATAGATAGATAGATAGATAGATAGATAGATAGATAGATAGATAGATAGATAGATAGATAGATAGATAGATAGAAGATAGATAGATAGATAGATAGATAGATAGATTAGATAGATAGACACTTAGATAGATAGATAGATAGATAGATAAGACAGACTTAGATAGATAGATAGATAGATAGATAGATAGATAGATAGACTTAGATTAGATAGATAGATAGATAGATAGATAGATAGATAGATAGATAGATAGATAAAGGACCAAGAATGAAAATTTCAGATGAAGTTAAATAAATAACGATACACTTTTGTCCACGTGTCCCTTATTTAAAACATTTGTCAAACTTAACCCACATATTCATCTCCTTGTTGCGCCCACATACACATACATAAGTACCCTCTCTCTCTCTCTCTCTCTCACACACACACACACACACATATATGTATACGTACAATTAATTGTATGTTTAATACTTTGCTAAGGGCAATATCAACGATGCACATTCAAATTTTTATGGAGTATATGCATACATGCAGATAGAAATGCACAAATAAATGCACATACTTCTTTAATTATTATACACACGACCGACAATAATTATTAGGTGACCCCAGTGTTTAAAAAAAATCATGTATTTCATACTATTTTTTAGTATTTGTTATCAAGTGAGTAATTGTAAATGAAAATAGAATGGTTCTTTTGCTAATACTGCACAATAACCTGTGCATCAAATGAATTTATAAATATTTGATAATAACCTATATTGCAGTTTCATCAATGAATGAATGAAGAAAATTTAGGGTGATTCGGACGAGTTCATCTTTGCTTCCTTGCCTTGTAAAATTTTGCAAAGTAATAATAACAAAAGAAACATTCTATTTTCATTTCGAATTATCCAATAAAAAATAGTATGAATTACATAGTTTCTTTTAAAAACCTGGGGTACCTAATAATTATGGCCGTTAGTTTACATCATAAGGTATCACTACACTGAATAACCTGAACTGGCTAACACACACACACACACACACACACACACACACACACACACACACACACACACACACGCACACACACACATCTATCTATCTATCTATCTATCTATCTATGATTTTATGTGAATTAATAAATATACATATGGTGGATACACACATATATAAAAATATTATTCAGTGCTTAATGCAGTATAAGCAGAGCTATTATATATATTAATAAATATGTCTATTACTCTATGTCGATGGCGTTACGCAATCATCAGGTGCATATTACTAACTCTACGATGTTCGTAATATGTACCTGATGATTGCGTAACGCATGAAACTCCGAGTCGTGCATTGACGTAGGATTATCTATTTATCTATCAATAAATCTATATATCTATCTTAGTCTGTTCATAGATTCATCTATCTATCTATCTATCTATCTATCTATCTATCTATCTATCTATCTATCTATCTATCTAAAACAAACAAACAAACAAACAAACAAACAAACAAAACAAGACTGCAATATCTCGTCCTCATTTTGTAACAATTTCCATATACTTGTCTCTTCATTTGCTTTTTTAATAACTCATACACATGAATACACTACCGGCCATAATTATTAGGCCACACCAGTGTTTTAAACAAATTGATGTATTTCATACTATTTTTTAGTATTTATTGCCAAGTGAATAATTGTAAATGAAAACAGAATTGTTTTGTTATTATTACTTTGCAAAATATTACAAGGCAAAAAGCGATAATTTAACCATCGCACCCTGTATATTTATGTATATATATATATATACATTACCGGCCTTTATTATTAGGCCAGCCCAATGTTTTAAACAAAATGATGTATTTAATACTATTTTTTAGTATTTATGGTCAAGTGAATAATTGTAAATGAAAATAGAATGGTTCTTTTGTTAATACTGCAAAATAACATGTGCATCAAATGAATTTATAAATATTTAATAACTACCTATATTGCCGTTTCATCATTGAAAAATGAAGAAAATTTAGGGTGATTCGGACGAGTTCATCTTTGCTTCTTTGCCTTGTAAAATTTTGCAAAGTAATAATAACAAAAGAACTATTCTATTTTCATTTGGCAATAAATACTAAAATTGTATGAAATACATCATTTCTTTAAAAAGAAAAAAACTGGTGTGACGTAATAATTATGACCGGTAGTGTATATGAAAGAAAATAATGAAAGATTCTAGAAATCAAACGGTGTAAAGAGAACTCGACAAAGATGTCTGGGGACAGCCACAGACGGTTGGAATAAAGAGAAAGAATAGGGAGAAACTGTATCTATAAATTTTGCCATCATGAGAGAGAGAGGGGGTGAGAGCGAGACAGAAAGAGAGAGAGAGAGAGAGCAGTGAAAACGTCCTTGTCGACTCATCTCCCTGATGACGATCGGTTTGTTTTTCAGTTCTTTTCCAACCAGATCTTCTAAAGCCGTCAATATAGACGCGATGTTCGTGTTGCCGTCGGTCTAAATATTGATGTCAGGTCGATATTTACATTACTGTTACCGTTATCAATGTTCAGACATCGGAGGATTAAACATTTGGAATGACGCCATATGAGGTGCGCCGCTTTTTGGAGTCCAAAACGTCGCCGACGGTGGCGTTGGCTGGACTCAACAGGTAGCGGCTGGTGGTGGTTGTTGTGAAAAGTGGACATTTGCCGTAGACTTATTATCTATCTATTGGGTTGTATTCAAGCCTGGCAACCACAAGCCTGGGATCCACGAATTCGGGCGGACATGTGGAGATTTTAACCATTGACTAAATAACAATTGCTGAGAACATTTTTAGCAAGGAACTTGTTACTAATGTCCAGTAATTAGTCATTTAGCAACTATGTATAAGATTGGGAAGCATTTTACAATTATTGACTTATTTTCATAAATGAAAATATATAAAGAATGCTAAATACCATAAAATAAATTAATGCACAAAAAATTCATTTTATTCAATATAAATTAAACAGTTTTAGAAATATTGCAAAAAAAAGGAATTAATTTCTTTATGCTAATTGATTACAGAAAATATGCTTGTAATACATTCAGCAATTTCAGCATTTTACAAAATTTATCCAAGAAAGTCTGAAAATACTTTACAAAAATGTGAATTTCAGAGAAACAATAATTTTAACAATCTTTAAAAAAAATTATTGTGATTTTTGTTACATGCAAAATTTATTTTCTATGAGAAAAGAAAATACTTATTTCGCCATTATACAATCATAGATATTAGTACTATCAGTCAGTTAAGTGCCATACGTGAAACACGCTTGGGCGATCCTGTCTCGAAAGAGACATGACTGACTGGGCAGAACATTATCCCGCAATAGTTTGCCATTGCTTTCTGCGGTAGACTGGTTGACAACCAAGGCTACAGAACCCAATCTATCCTGTTATTTAACCCATAACTGGAGGGAAGAGAAGGATTAATACCTTTCCCAAGTGTATTTGCGCGTAAATGAATGCATAGAATACGACTGGAATTCGAACTAGGCTTCCCGATTTCTCGTTCCGAGCCGATATCCACTGCACCACGACGCACATCCTGAGTAGTATACACAGATTTAAAGATTAAAATCAATTTACATGAACAAGAACAATTAATTAACAGAATAATGTGGGAAGTTAACCAAGTAAATATATGTAAAAAGAGGGAAAACTGAAAAAGTTTTTTGTTATGACTGTGGTATCCAGAGGATAGTTTGAATTAGCATAATCTATTCCATCCAAGTGTTTATATTCTTGAAAATAAAAATGAATATCATTAAATATTTTCTCTTCTGTTGGATAATATTTTTTGTAACATTTGTATATATACAAAAATGACATTTTAATATCTTTAGGGATCCTAGTTTCAAGGTCTGGTAAATTTTCGAACGTTTGGCATCCCATTTAATTCAGCAAATGCTAATATTTTTGAGCAATTATGACCCAAATTAAAGTTGTATTCTTTCACATCAACAATGTTTTTCAATTTTGATATTTGTCAATAACATTTTGAAATGATATAAAATGTACACCTCCAGAACTTTGTTATCATTTTTCAAATTAATTTTCTAAATATTATGTGGTAAATTTATCAAGTATATCGAAATTATACTCGCTACTTAGCAAATATCTAAAAACGTCAATTAAGCCATTGCATGTATGTTGAATGGCTCATCTATTACCTATTAAACCCTTACCTATTTAAACTATTAAACTTGTTAATGATTTCATTGATTTTCTTTCATTTTCTCCCATTTTTTAAAGTATTATTTTTCCAGAATTAGAAAAAAATAACAAATGTTCATCTAAATTTGATATCATCTTTTCAGTGGATCATTTTTCATAGTTTCACCAAATATTTCTTTGGTAGAAAGAATTTCTCAAAATTTAAACTTTTTTTTATGAAATAAGCTGTTTCTTCAGTATTCTCTCCATTAAATAATAAATGTACTTTAATTGTAGCTATGGCTTGATCAAAAAAATATTTTGAACAATAGGAAACATTTCGTCGCTCAACAGATTTTGGGTGAACTGCTACATCAGTTAGTTTCGGCATCTTAACAAATTGAGTATTTTAAAACCCAAAAAACATTTTAAAATTTTCCATTTTGCTGACATCTTGCCTTCAAAATGAAGCAATAATCCGGAAGTAGCTTCAATAATCCAATTATTCCAAGGGGGGGGGCATAATTAAAAAGTAAATACCAACGACTTTTGTTAACCAAGTATAATTAAAAATAATGCCAAAGTTTTGGAAATTTTTTATGGATCTTGTTATTTCACTTACAAATGAAATTACTTGAACGTTTGATTGCATCAGCAATATACAGAAATTCTTCATATACAGAAGTTACATCTAATTTTTTAACTGGGATGATTTTAAATAAAAGTTTTTCTTCTCCATTTAAACATTTTACAATGATGCCCAATACAATTTTTGCTAATCCTTTAAAATTTTCAGCCATACCAAATAGATTTCCTCCAGGATATTGTAGGGCAAGCTTGGCATACACTTCATCAACTAAACTAATACAACTTTTGTTTCTGATTTTCAGAGATTTCATTACAATATCACCAAGAAAATTAAAGTCATCCAATTGTGAAAATTTCTGCTGTCAAATCTGGTTATGTTCTAACAATGGGTAACTTAAAATCATCCTGAGGTCAGTTATATAATGACTGAGATGTAACAAAATATTCATATGTCCTGATAAGAATATCAGAAACATGTTTTGTCTCAGTTCTTTCTGGTGATATAATATCAATATGCTCTTTTGAAATATTTTTATTGTTATCAATTTTAAAGTTACTAAGTTAACGAATTGTTTCATTGATTTGTGACCTGTGCTGAAATATTGTTATTCGACTTTTAGATAGGAAAACCTGTTGTCTGTATGCCAGCGTGGTAACATTTAAATCTCAAGTTTTTAAAAATTTTAATGAAAAAAAAAACAAACAAACAAATAAAACGTTGGAATACTTCGAGTGAAAAAGCAAAAAAAAAAAAAATCGACAGAATCTTTCAAGAGCTGATTGGTTGATTTATAGCACGTGACTGCTGACATAAAAATCATTTTGATCAATATTCTGATACAATTTTTCAAACGTGAAGATTTTGTCCTTTTCTAGAAACTGAGCCAACATATCATTTTGCAAATTTCGCAGAGAAGCAGAAGTTTCTTTTGTCAGTGAACGGATACGAACGAATGTAAATAATGTAAATACTACCTCAACTCAGTCGTACAGATAAATATATCAAATTCTTATGTTTATGCAATAAAATTCTTAATGACATTTGTGAATTTTTCACAAAAATGTTTGTTTAAATGTAAAACTCTGCAAGTTCAAATAAAAGCAAAAAAATACTTACTTCACTATCTTGAATAAACCAAAAGTAAAAAAAAAACAAAACAAAAAAAACTAATTCTTAAAAAAAAAAAAGTAAAGAGTGGTCTGTGACGAGAACCTCTTACCAATCCTACGCCTATCACCCTCTCTTTCATTCTCTGTAGACAGACAGACAGACAGACAGACACACACACACACACACACACACACACACACACACACACACACACTCTAATATACATACATACAGACATACATATAGATACATACATAAGGTTTAAAATGATTTTTTGAAAGTTAAAAATGTTCCTTGAAGCTTTTATTTTAGTTTTCATTTTATTTCCAACAAGTAAAATACCTTTTTCAAACCGAACTTAAATTGATTAGAATTATTATTATTTTTCTTTCTTTGAAATCCCTCAAATCGTCTATATTAGCAAATCTGTCAACACGGCATAGTTATCAAAAATATCTTACAAAAATAAAATATACTTTTCTTGAACTTTATTTCAGAAAAATTTGATGGTTTGAAGTTTAATTAATTTTGTTCCAAACAAATATTACCTGTTCTAAATTTAATATTCAGTAGAAAGTGGGTGTTTTTATTAGTTCTTGACAACATTCTCGTAAGAATTACAGTAGCAGCCATAATATAAGGAACGGAAACAACAAAGACATAAATATGTGTATTACTTAAAAAAGTAATGCATGATTAGCAATGAAAATAAAGATTAAGATGTAATGCATAAATATTATAGAAAGTTACAAAAATTTACATAATAGTATTTTTATAAATAACGATTAAATGGAACAAAGGAAATAAGCTACTGGACAAAAGTTAAGGATCGATGTTAATAATTTGCATAAACTTTTAATCTACATTGTTAAAATAACTCGATGAAGCTTTTCAACAATAAGTAAAAGTTCATTTATCATTAGGACTTTATTTTTACACAATATGGCAAATTCTATACGCAAAACGCTCTCCTTTGAAGAAAAAACTCATTATTGCTAACTATAAAAAAATAATCAATTTCAGAAATTTCTGATATTGTTCCTAGATCTAAAAGTGTTGTTCATCGTGTAATTAGCAGGTATAAAACCGATAAAACGTTAGATGCAAAACCAAAAACCGGCAGAACTCCAAAAATATCGCAAAGAGAAGATCGAAGCATTGTTACAATATCTACAAAATCTTTTTGAAACTGCTACATCAATTGCCCATGAATTTAATGAAGACACAGATAATAAGATCTCAAGGTAAACGGTTGCTCACAGGTTAAAAAATGCAGGATTGCATGCCCATATTCCAGCTTCGAAGCCTCTCATTTCAAAGCGAAACCAAAGGGCACACCTGGAGTATGGGAGAGAACATGTCGTTTGGACTGACGCACAATGGGATACAGTTCATTTCAGTGACGAGTCCAAGTTTACTATATTTGGTTCTGAAGGCAAAACTTAGGTACGCCGTAGAACAGGCGAAAGACTGTCTTCTCAATGTGTCAAGAAAACCATTAAGTTTGGTAGCGGCAGTGTGATGGTGTGGGGGAATGATTTCATCTGCAGGAGTTGGTCCTATTAACCGCGTACATGGCAATATCAATGCTGAGATTTTCAAAAGGCTTCTTCAGCAGCATGTGGTACCAAGATTGCACCATAATCTTTATGAATCTTTTATTTTCATGCAGGACAATGCACCTTGCCACAAGGCTCAGAAGGTTATGGCTTTATTTGAAGAAGAAGGAATCACCCTAATGAAGTGGCCAGCCCAGAGCCCCGAACTGAATCCAATAGAAATTGTTTGGAAGAATTGGTGAAAGGGCTCAGAAAAGACACCCGAAAAACCAGGATCACCTATGGGAGATATTGAAAGACGAATGGGAGGGAATTACTGCTCATTTTTGCAAGAAATTAATTAGATCATGTGGTCGACGATGCAGAGAAATCATTGAAAATAAGGGGATGTTTACCAAATATTAAATTTTGTTGATATTTTGTTCACAATAAAGTTAATTAACAAAATTGTTCCTTAACTTTTGTCCAGTAGCTTATTTCCTTTGTTCCAATTAATCTTTATTTAAAAAAAAAAACTATTATGTAAATTTTTGTAACTTTGTATAATATACATTACACCCTAATCTTTATTCGGTAAAAATTTCATTGCAAAGTATTACACATATTTATGTCTTTGTTGTTTCCGTTCCTTATATTATGGCCGCTATTGTACGTTTCAGGATTTTTTCTAAGGGGAAATAACTGTAAGAATTAATTGACGAAAATAACGTACACGTCTTTTTTACATATAATGTTTTTTTTAACTACACAGTATTCTTAAAATTCATGAAAATATTGTAAGAAATCTAATAACTTGTTGAATTTTAGCTACTTAATCTAACTTATGATATCACTTGTTGAGAAAATGTTACGAAATTACCAAAAGTTTCTGATAATTTTACAAAATCGGCATCTTTATATACGCTTTTAGGCACCTCCACTTTTTTGACTGGAAAAAACAGCATAGTCTGAAGGAAAAGCCCTCAAACTAAATAAAAATATAGTTTTCTCGGCAAAATGTTTATGCTATCATGAAGAGGATAGATCAAAGTATTTTTTAATTATTTTTACAAATTTTAAAAATTGTTATAACAGCTTCTAACAGGCGTTTTTAGTGGTAGAAAATCTTTTTTTTCTCTCGTTAGTGAAATCGATAAATTGACGGTAGATTTTATTACGTCAAAACGTGATATTACGCGAAGGCATTTTTTGACTGTGAAAGACATTAATTTGGAAATTCTTGCAAAAATCAAATAATCGTCTGATTTTGATGAAAATTTCAGGACTTATTCATAATTGACTGAAATCAGTTTTGAAATAATTATTTTTAGAAAATATTGGTAAAAACATTTTTTAATATGTTACCCCCCACCACACACACACACCAATTAATTTCCAGAAATGTCGAAAAATGCGACTAGCTCTCAACATATAGATAGTTTTAATTAAATTCAGGAGTCATTGGGGAATGCAAATCAACTGTCTTTTTTCTTCAAAACCTGATCTTTTTTTAGAAAATCTGATCTGAATTAGAAAAAGAAAAATGCAATAAAACTATGCCATTTTTTATTTGGATAAACTTTTAAATGCTTTTATAAACATAAATGAAAATTTTATCATAGTCTGAATAGAAAAAAAAATTTCCGTTAGTAATGACTTTTTACAAGAGTTGTTTTTATTTTTATTATTTTAATTTATTTTTTTATTAAGTAATTTCTAAAAGTTTCATAGGTCTTTTAAAATTTCCTCCTCATATGTCTCTCAGATTTTTTTAATTAATGTGTGGCAAATATATTTATTAATCGAAATATTTAAACACTTACTCTAAAAAGGGGTGTTCCTTTTTTCTAAAATAATTAAAACATTTTAATTTTCTGCATGTTGATTTTCCGTTTTTTGTTTGTACGGGTGGCCATACTCGATCTTTATTATTAAAAGGTCACGTGATTCAAGGGTTGTCCTCCCTTACATGAAAAAAAAAATCGTATATAAACCTTTTTATACCAAATTTGTCTTCCATAATTTTGGCCAGCTGCTGTAAATCATTCATCATGGGCTCCTGACAGCTGTGGTAACAAGGCTACCGTAATTGAGGAATGCTTTTTGAAACATTTTTCGAAAAGTAAGCAAGTAATTCTTGTTTCAAGTCAACCTAAAGTAAGTTTAAATTGGGAATTTGAAGAAAATAATGTGTCAGGGAGGTGTATTTTATTTTTGTAAGATTTTTTAAAACTGAAAATTGGCTTCTGTTTACAATCGATGAAAAATGGCGGAAATTTTTCAATTTTTCAATTTTTAAAAAATATTTTAAAAATATTTGACTCCGATCAATATAATTTCGGTTTCAAATACAGCAGGGTATTTTGCTTACTGAAATTAGTAAAATTAATCCGTTGGCTTTCAATTAAAGCTAATTTTAAAGCTTGAAAATAACTTATTTTAAAAATTTCAGTTTAAATTTAGGTCTAGAAAAATTAGTGGAGGTGCCTACTCTTATTTATCTTAATGATTTGTTTTCTTTGATTTTTTCCCTTTCAGTAACGTCTTGCATCTTAGTGGCTTTATCGCCTTATTTGCGTGTAAGAAATCGCAGCCTTTTCTAATGAGAGATTTCATACTAAATCATGATAGTGTTTCCAAGGGTTTTTATTGCACGCCATTACCGCTGTCTTTTATTAGATACAAAGTCAAATTTGCTACGAAGCTGGTGAAGTTTATTTATCTGATAAAAAAGGTAAAAGAATAAGTTCTTTAAATATGCAACAAAACAGAAAAAAAACGTAAACGCCCTTCTTCTAAAAATTTATTTAAAAATTTAACTCACAAACGATTGATTTGTAAGCAATCTTAAAATAAATTGATATTTCTAGGTCATTTGAAAGATAGCATCAACGTGTTGCCAATTGCTTGACTCATAAATAGAGATTACCCCGTTGCAAGTTCGTCGTACTAATTCGAAATCTGAATCTAAAAAAAGAAAATAAAAAAAGAGGCGGTAGGATTTATTCCGTACTTTAAGATGAGGAATGGAAAAGGCTGTGGCCGACATTTTTCAAAGACAGGAAATTATTCAGACGAGAAGTCAAGGTTAGTCGGAAGTGAGTGAAGATATGGGCGGCGGGGCGGGGGAGAGAATTGGATGGAGTTTGGCAAGGAGATAAAGGTTTAGCGGTGTAGGAATAGTATGTTCATATGTACAGAGAAGCACACAAACGCACACATACATACACTGTGGGTGAAAGAATGGGTGGGTGGTTATTGTGACCTTTCTATTTATCGAAACAGTCAGCGGGGAAAAATACTTTCAGTGAATTTTCTCATTTCTCTGATCGAAAACGTCTCTGTCTCTCCACATAACACTAACAGGTTAACTTGCCATTTGTCAGCTCAAAGCACTATTTTTACACAGGTTGATAAACATGATCTTAGGCACAGTAGACGTTAAATATTTGGTATCAGTAGATGAATGCGACAAAATATTAATAAAAAACTAAAAACATAAAGGATCTCAGGTTTTTAAAGACTTTATCGATAATAACATTATGCGGAAGGCTGTGCCAGTTCTCTTCCGATACATGTTGTATTTGACAACCGACTGATATTAACACTCCAGGCCTCTTCTTAACAAAAATGTCTCTAATCATGACAACACAATAAAAGAATTAAAACTAAACCAGATAAACACCTAAACCAGTCCACATCTCTTTCTCGAAAGTCCACAAAAACTCATCTTAGCTCTCTGTGAAACTAACCTTGACCCTTGAATCCCTTCCTCTGATTTCTATATCCCTGGTTACCTTCTCTTTAGGAAGGACTCCAATGTCAATATGCATGGAATTGGCATTTATTTAAATCACCCTAGCTGATTTCTTTTGAATCTCCTGAGCATTCCTACATGTGCCTGTATCTATCTCTATTAAGCTCGATTAGCATGTCGAACAATATAAATAAGGTCATTTTCTATCATCCGTTCGCTAATAATTGTGTTCGATGGCTTTAATGCCCACCATGCCAAGCTGCTGGAACATTCTGTCACATATCTTCCTGGTGTTTCGATACCATGAACTTTTCTATCACTCAATCTCTCATGCAAGTATTGGGATTTCTTCACGCCTTTCCCCAATAACCCTAATGGACTCGGCTCACTGCGAGATCTCTGTTTCACTTCTCTTGCTGACTCTTGCCATGTCATACAGTTATGCTCTCTTGGCAATTCTGATCATGCCCTCCTTCCAGTAGCCTTTTACCAGCAGAATATCCTACTGTTATCAAAGAGTGAACTGGGAGGTGTCCGTGACTTCCTTTGTGATATCCGTGAGGAAAAAAGTCTCCCTGATGAAGACTGTGCATCTGAGGTCTCCTCTTGGGTGAAAGCTCCCATTGATGCTTTCATTCCATTCAGGAAGTTCCGACTCAAACCTCATTCTTCTTATTGGTTCTTTCCTGCTTTCTCAGCTGCCCACAGAAACCACTTCTTCCAGCTTTACCTGTGTGATACGTCTGACCATAATAGGCACCTTTTTGTCTCTGCTTGCAATGAATGCAAGCGAGTCCTAAATGATACTAAGCTGTTGTTTGCTAATAGATTGAAGCAGCGTATAGCATACCGCAAGTTTGGCTCTAAGGTCTACTAGCGGCTCTGCAAAAGTGTGCTAAACAACAGTAAACCTTCGATCCATCCACTAATCAATAATTTTGAGTTTCTCACATCCACAATGGACAAAGCTGAATGCTTTACTAACAAATTCTATTACAATTCCATACTTGACTCGTCTGGAGTACCTCCACCGGACTTCCCCCTTGAACTGATGCCCGGCTGAGGGATATATACATAATCTCCTCTCTAATCTAACATTATTTCTAAGTTTAACTACCATAAAGTAAGTGGATGTGATTTTATTCCAGACATCGTCTTTAAGAAATGTGCACCTGGACTCTTTTCTGTCCTTTCCAAACTCTATAACTATTGCATTGCTGCCTCTTGCTTCCTTACTTGTTGGAAGTTATCCTCTGTAGTTCTTTTTTTTAAACCTCTGGGGAGCCCTCTGACCCTTCTGACTATCGACCTGTCAGCCTCTTACCAGTTTTTAGCAAAGTGTTCAAGGCTATTATCAAGACTAAACTGATTTAGTATCTCACACCCAACAAATTATTTTCTGACAAACAGTATAGCTTATGCTTCGCAAGGTCTACTGCTTATGTGCTAACAACCATCACCGAGTACACATAACAGTCCCTTGAGAAAAACGGCGAAGCCCAGGTTGTTGCCATGGATATTTCGAAACCGTTTGATAGGGTTTCGCATGCTGGCCTTCTGCGTAAGATACAGGGGTATACCTGGATGATTTTTCCATTAAATCTAATCGTTCCTGTCAAACCATAAAATGATGGTCGTTCTGAATCGGTATACTTCCAAACCCTTTATGGGAACGCGGATGTCCCTTAAGGCTCTATCCTAGGTTCTATACTCTTTCTGATATTCATCAATGATCTTCCTGATGTAGTCAGTTCCCAAGTTGGCATCTACGCAGATGATACCACCTTCTACTCCTGCCACTATAAGAAATTGCCTGGGCTGACAAAGTAGATCTAGCCTCTGCTATTGGAAAGGAACTCCAATTTGTGATGAACTGGGGTAAGAAATGTTCTTTTAAATTTTAATGCTTTCAAAAACAAAGCTGCTCTCCTTTAACCACCATAGAGAAACTTTTCTACCTTCCGTTAATATGGATCACACTAGTCTCTCTGAAAGCAATACACTACGCCTCTTCGGCCTCACTCTCTAACCCGATCTGAAGTGGAAAAAATACACTGACGTAATAGATACATCTACTAATAAGAACTTTGGGTCGTTATGCCGAGCCAAGAAGGTTTTCTTGTCTCATCTGGCACATTGATAAATATACCACCTTTTTAACGTCACAATAGGCAAATGTAAACGCTATTTCTACTCTATCAGTTTCTTTTCTCGCACTTGCCGCCCGTGAAGCTTTTTTCCCTATGCTTGCTTCCCTGATAGCTACAATCTCCAAAAGTTTAAATGCAACCTCAGTTACTATCTTATATCTCCGTGATTCCCAACTCTCTCTTATCCTTTCTACAACATCACCCATACGTGTTTTTTCTATTCTGTCATCCTACTCTTCTCATTGTAACCCACTACGCACCAGTGGCAGTATAGCTTTGCTTGGGGGTGAAACGAATATTTAAAAAAAATCGTCACTTTAGGAATGTATTGAATTCTTCGCAATTAACATTCTTTGTGTGCTGACGTACGCAGTCTTCTTCTTCTGCTTCTTTGTGACGTGTCCCTTCAGAACGTGAGTTATTTTGTCTCTCCACAACTTCCTATGTTTTGTAACTGTCTGCATGTTTCTTTATAATTTTTTTTTTTTGCTACACCTACCAGATCCTGTTCTGTCATCCATTAACTCTAGCTCGTTAAGTTTGTTACTGTTGTTTGTTTTTCTTTTCATTATGTCTTGTGAGTGTCTCATTTCTTAGTCTTCTTTCTTTTTATATGCCTTAGTAATTAAAACTGTTTCATTCTAATTCTAATCATTTTCTCTCGATTTTTATTAAAGCTTTCTGCAAACACTTCCACGTCTTCTACAAATACTTTCACGGATTTTGCTCCGATTAACTTAGCTCACTGGTGCCCCTATAGATGAATTTACTCGAGCCACAAGATTAGCAACGAGGCCCCACCCTTTTACTGTGAAACCAATAAAATGTAAACGCAAATTCTACTCCATCAGCTTCTTTTCTCGCACTTCCCGCCTCTGGAATTCCCTTCCGCTTACTTGCTTCCCGACAGCTAGAATCTCCAAGAATTTAAATGTAAAGTCATCTCCTGTCTCACTAATCTGCATCCTCTCTCTCTCATACTCCTTTCTCCGTCCACTCCACTCTCATCAGTATTCTCATCATTCTCTTACCCACTTCCTGACACCCCCTTATTACCTGTCACTCTTTCTCATAACTCTTTTCCTATGTAACCCCCTGCAAAACAGTGGCAATAAAATGCCTTGCTTGGGGCGATATGATTATAAAAAACAAAAACAAAAAAAAACTTAATGACTAGCAATGTTCATCAAATTAAATTCAACTAAAAAGAATTGTATACTATTATAATGTGGATATAAAGTGGGACATCATTTCTACATTACAATCAATATACAAACTGATCTCTCACTTTATGTCCACAGTCATCGCTCTCTCAACCACTTCCTGACACCCCCTATAACCTGTCACTTTTTCTCATAACATTCCTCCTATGTAACCCTTTGCAAAACAGTGGCAGTAAAATGCCCTGCTTGGGGCGATATGACTAAAAAAAATCTCTTGGTTGCTTAAATTCTCTATCCATGGAATTCTCATTATCCTCCAGTAGAACGACACATTTGTTACCTAAATGCATCTCTTCATCTTGGAGAGAATTGTCCAGAATTTACTGCCACTTGGGAGAAGGTTGATGTTGCATAGAAGTCCAGCTCTCTTTCTAAGGGTATAATCATGTTCTTATTACACTTGTTCGTTTTTTAAATGTATTTTTTTGCTCTTTTAATGTGCCTTCAGATTTCGATGTGAGACTTTCCATTATTTGTTTCATAGATTCCTAGATATTTATATTTCTGTACATATTTGATTTTGTTCACATCGTTTCTTTTGGTGACAAACATATATTCTGTCTTGTGTGTAAAGTCATTAGAATATATTATCTCTAAACGGCCAACAAAAAATCCATAATGACATCAAATATATACGCACTAGCAGTATAGCCCGGCGTTGCTCGTTATCGATTTTCTGCACTATTGTAAGAACTGCAACCTTGAAACTTCTGAACATCGTTTCATCGTTTCTTATGTCTTTGTCTATGAGTGTTTCAAAGTTGATTAAAATCAGACCACTACTTCTATAACCCAATTTTTTCGATTATCGATTTTCGATATTTATCGGGGGTGCCTCGACACAAAACCTAGCTAAGAACACTCGCAGACGCTTATAGTACAACTATGTATATTTTCAATAAAATCGGTTGAGCCGTTTCGGAGTCTATAGGTAACGGACACACACACACACACACACACACACACACACACACACACACACACACACACACACACATATGCACTCACACAGACAAAATTCCGTTTATAAATAAGTTTAAATAGAATTCAGACTCACTTTCTTTATTATGTAAACAAGGAAACAATATTCAAATAAGATACCTAGAATATAGAAATTACTAATATATATATATGTAAAGTATACCTAGTGATCCAGACAGACCTACCTAGGTTTCACCAAAATGGATCGTTAGTGCGAGCCAGCTTTCTTTGACGTTGTTCCGTTTAGGTGAAACCTAGGAAGGTCTGTCTGGCTCCCTAGGTATTCTTTACTTATTCCGCTCTACCTAAGTATTCAGCGCTTTTTCGTTAGTTGGTTACTCGTGTCGGGGATTTTTTTTTTGGGGGGGGGGGGGGCTACATACTGACTCGGTCCGAACCCTTTTGACTGATGTTCATATACTTAGCTGTTCCTTTTTTTAAAAAAACATTTTTCCCTCCTTCGTAGATCCGTGGAAGTTTTTTCAACACGAGTATATTTATTATCTCTTTTACATATATATATATATATATATATATATATATATGTGTGTGTGTGTGTGTGTGTGTGTGTGTGTGTGTGTGTGTGTGTGTGTGTATTTAGGCATCAATTTTTTTTTAGATATATCAGATTAAATAAATTGTGTCTGTTTATTTTTAATAAAATCCGTTCATCTTCACGGATAATCTTTCGCGGATTATATGTGAAAGATATCAGAAATGAGCTGTAGCATTGACCGATATTCTTATTCATTTCTCGATGTTCCCAAGTACTTTCAATCTGTTTCCGCGATCATTTTCAGGTGTGTGAGTTGTGGTAACAAAAAATAACCAGAAAACTGTGTTGCTAAAAATTGCTGTAACTTTTTTTTTCGTGCTTCAAATATAATCGTTTACAAATTGCTTAGCGTTCATTAGAAAGTGAAAATTATCCAAAATGGAATTTTTTATATGTTATAATGTCATGAACGGGTTAAAGCATGAAAAAACCGTTCTTTTTACAAACCTTTTAGAACACGACTACAGTATTCATAACAGATTCTATTAATTGACGGCTTAAGTTTTTCATAAGTACTGCCTCGAGAATCTGTAGTTTAATTTGTTGTTTACATGGTGTAAGTTAGTTGTGTTATCGATCATTATTTTTTATATTGTGAGTGTAGACAGGAATGTTGTAGATGTCTAAAAATAGACGAATGGTCAGACATGTGTAATGTAAGACCTGGTTAATGTAGTTGTTGTAAATCCAACATATATATTTGCTTTTTTTTGTCTGAGATACATTCTCCCAAGATACATTTAAATCGATATATGATGTTGGCTTTACGTAGCACATCAGTTAGTGGGGAGGAGTTATTATAAAAAATACAATACTAGTAATTAAATTATCCGTAATTAATTAATTATCATTTGTTGTTCCAGTCTTTAAAAACTCTGGTAATACTTTACGACCATCGGTCTATTAGCCTTCTACATTTTTAAAAAACTTTTACAAGTTCTAATCAATGCTCAATTGGTTCATCATCTCTCATCGCAGGGCCTCATCTCAGACAATCAATATGACGTAAGTTTCTCCAGGTCAGTTGCTGATGTATTGACGATAATTTAGGAAAGATTCTATTATGCTCTAGATAAAAAATATAAACCGTGAGTCTGTAGTTGTAGCTGTAGCATTGGACATCTCGAAATTCTTCTATGACAAATTCTTCTCTGCCAAGTCTTCTCTGTCAAAATCTTCTCCAAAAGCTAAAAAGTTACGGTGTCTCCGTATATATATATATATTTTTAACTGTTCCAATCTTTCCTTTTAAATGGTGGAATGAAGGTCATTCTGAACGGGCTTTATCCTTCGTCCTTCGCTGATTTTAATTTTTCATTAATGACATCGGCTCTCAACTTGGCATCTATGCTGACGACACAACCATTTACACCTGCCTCGATACGAAGGCTGATCAGACGGACAAGATCAAAATGGTAGCCGATGTCCAAATCTGTTGGATTTTTATTATTCGGACTATTGTCCTCATCTTTGTTGCCATTTGTATGACGTTTCAGGTTCTAGGAATTTCGAACCGAACCCTTTATTACAATCACTGGGGTATATCAGCCACATTCCTTGCATAAAGCCAGATTGGAAGTCATGAGTTATCTCCCTCTAACTCTGCAAGTTACTTGTTCACTACTGCTGTAGCCTGGTATTAAACTCACAACTCTAAGAGTTAAGTCAGGAACTAACCAACGTCTATATCGACTGGGGCATGTGGACAAGAATAACTGAATTTTTAAAACTTATAACCTAATGTCCAGTAATCCTTTTTTTTACCAGAGTTCATACTGATTTTTTTATATTAATGGTCTTCGCAAGTATTTTTGATATTAATGGTTTTATTTAGTATTTTTTACCAGAGCTCATATTGCATTTTTGACACTAATGATTTTCTCTTGACTGGGGTATATCATCCTCATTCCTTGCGTAATGGAGAGAGAAAGAAGATCATCGCCAGCTATGGGATGGAGTTGAAATCATAGATAGAGAGCGCCACTGGAAATTACGTATGTTAAGGAATCAGCACATATGGTGGGCTTCAAAAATCTCCTAAGCCGACCAAGCATAGAGATGAGCACAATATGGGAACCAGTATGACGGAATGCCAGAGAAAATCATGAGTGTAAAAAATTGCAATATGAGCTCTGGTAAAAAATACTAAATAAAACCATTAACATAAAAAATACTAGAGAAAACCATTAACATAAAAAAATTCCAATCTGAACTCTGGTAAAAAAAGGATTACTGGACATTAGGATATTCAGATATTCTCATATTCTTCCCACATTCATTTTCCTTCGTTTCTCTTCACACACACACACACACACACACACACACACACACACACACACACACACACACACACACACACACACACACATATATATACATATACACAACTATTTTATCTTTTATGAGGCATCAAAATAAAGATTAAAATCACCCCTGTCCTGACACTTTTGCACACTACCAGTAGTGTGCAAAAGTATTAGGACAGAGGTAATTTTCCGAAAAGCCTTACTGAAATTCAAATACAGGGTGAAAAGCCAAACCTTGGTAAGAATTATTTAACTGAAAAGTAAAAGGAAGGAATGCTTCGGAATTTGAATTGGCCCCTACAAAGCCCTGATCTCAATCCTATTGAAAATCTACGGGATATTTTGTATATAAAAATTGATAATTCTAATGTTACTTAGCAAGACACACTTTGGGAACAAATACAAGCTGCTTGGCAGGAGATACCATTAGATACATTGAAGAAGCTTGTGATGTCAATGCCTGACAGAATGAAGCCTGCGATCAAAGCAAAAGGCTATTATACTAAATATTGAATTTATTTTATAACAAGTATTTTTCTTGTTAAAGCATTTCTTGAGTAAATCAAATAAAATGCCTTAAATAAAATTGTTTATTTTCTGTCAATATGCCTCATAAAAGATAAAATAGTTCTTGTTTTAATACTTTTGCACAGTGCTATATATATATACTAGGTGCAATTAGTAAATTGTCGCAATTCTTTTACTATTTCAAAGAAAAAGGCTATTATCTAAACTTATTTAACAATGGAACTTTGTTTGTGTGTGTGTGTGTGTGTGTGTGTGTGTGTGTGTGTGTGTGTGTGTGTGTGTGTGTGTGTGTGTGTGTCAGTTATCTATAGACTCCGAAACGGTTAAACCGATTTTCTTGAAAATTTACACAGTTGTACTATAAGTGTCTGTGAGTGTTCTTAGCTAGGGTTTGTATTGAGGTACCCCCGACAAATATCGAAAATCTATAATCGAAAAAATCGGGTTATAGAATGAGTGGTCCGATTTTAATCAAATTTGATACACTCATAGACAAAGACATAAGAAATGATAATCGGGAGTTTCAAATTTGCAGTTCTTACAATCGTGCAGAAAATCGATAATATATTTATAAAAGGCAAGATGTTTGTGTGTGTGTCTGTTTTTTTGCCTGTATGTTTGTATTTTTTTCAGCCTTTTATTTTAGTTCTTGCTTCGGGTTTGGCTCTAAGTAGGTATAATTGTAGTTCTTAGTCTCAGTCAAGATGCCATTTACTCAGAGGACCTATTTAGCCTTCAAAATTCAGTTTACGACGAAAAAAACTTATTTGATATCGATACCAGGAAATCAAAATTTGACTTACATCCATTCATTTTTCTTTCAATCTACGGTTTTGCTTTAACTGGAAACAACTATTGATTATTAGTCTTTCGTGCCAACGTCTGAAGAGTCTGAGCTCCAGGACCATGGATTAGTTTTAAAGCTTTCATTATACCCGAGCAACGCCGGGCTATACTGCTAATACCAAATATTAAATTTATTTTGTAACAAGTATTTTTCTTGTTAAAGTATTTGTTGAGCAAATCAAACAAATTACTTTAATTAAATTTTTCTTTTCTGTCAATATGCCTCATAAAAGATAAAATAATTCTTGTTTTATTACTTTTGCACAGTACTGTATAATTAAATGGTAGTTGCAACCTTAGAGAGTTGCTAATCTTCACGATTAAATGACGCATAGATTTTTTTTAGCTTCCTGAAAAAAATAGGGACGAAGACATAACAGATTTGATGACGAATAAATTTTGAACTTACGAAAACAGTGTATTCTTTTAGCATTTTGGCGGTAAAAAACAATGGCTATTTCTTTCGATATTTTGAAAGAAATAATACATTTACAAGAATAATTTGAATATCTCAGTTTCATCTTTTAACAATGCTGACACGGCAATTTCAAATGCAAATGCTCACTCAAAGCGCTGGTAATTCGATCCCAAACCATTCCGCAGACTTATTAGGAAACAACATTTCCGATTCGATCTACAATTTAGCAAAGAACATTATATTATCTTCGTGGTTTGAACGCTGGAAAGTTAATTTCGATCACGCGGTATTTTCACACAAACACAATGCGTGGAAATCAAGACAATTGCTTTTGTAAATTTTTTTTTTGTTTTTTTATCATTTCACCCCAAGTAAGTCGGAACCACCACGAGTGCGCAGGTGGTTACAGAGAGAGAGAGAGAGTGGGGGGGGGGACAGACCGACAGACAGAGAGAGACAGCGATAGACAGAGAGAAAAGACTGGCTACTGGGCGTATTGAGTAAAAGATAAAAGATGAACGCAATTCAAGAAGATGGAAGATGGCAATTGACGTTGCATTAAAATTTTTGAAAAGAAAAGAAACAAGTAAACGGAAAGAATTCCACTAGCGGAAGTTACGAGAAAATAAACTGTTGAAGTAGAACTGAGGGTTACATTTAACTTTTTCGACGGTGAAAGGGCGGGACCTACATGCCAATCTAGTAGCACATTTAAATTCATGTAGTCGAGGCACCAGTAAAAAAAAATCGTCGGAGCAGTTGCCATGAAAATATTTGTATAAAAGTGTTGTGGGATCTCTCCCTTTTCTATGATAATGGACTCGACTTAAGTATATATATACTCCTGCCATAGTGAGATACGAGAGAACAGTGACTGATCCGTAAATTACCGAGAGATACCGAAGTTTCACAGAGAATACCGCGTCAGTAGTCATAGTAGCTCTGAGCTCCACTCAGCCAGAATTGTATTATACAGCAACCGTCAGTTCGACGTGGACATACTAATTCCAGCACGGCTTTACTTCAAGGACTTGCGCATATATATATATATATATATATATATATATATATATATATATATATATATAAATATTCCTTACTAATCGTATTCCTGGATTACTAATCTGCGTTCCAGTTTGTATCTTTACAATAGCACACACGAGTCAGACACTCTACTGAATTTGACGATATCTCTAATACTCGGGAAAATAGGGTTGCCTTTATACACGTCGCATTGAATATTTTGAGCCTTCTGATTTGTTAACCCTTCTATTAGTGAACTATCAAATAAGTTAGCTGGCTTAGTAGTATACAAGAGTACCCAAAAACTCCAACATCTGACATTAAAATTCAGTTAAGATGTCTCAGTCTTTTCTCGCTGGGTTTCAGTCTTCACACGACTACGATGTACGTACACTGATTAAACTGGACTGGAACAAGATAGAGACTGCACAGTAGAATCTCTTACGGCTGATTGCTTTTTGGGGAGAATGTAATACAGACCTTAAAAACCCACTATCATGGTTTGACATCAGCCTTCACGTTCAAATTCGTCTGCAGCCAGCAAATTTCGAGAAAAACAGAAACCGCCAAAAACATCTAGAAAATTTCGAAATGTTGAATGGCACTACGCACACACCTGTCCGTACCAAGAAACATTCAAATCAATTATATCAGAAACGCGGCCATGATGAAAGTTTCTTCCTTAGGAAGCCAAACATTCAAATCAAATTGATAATTGGAAAGCAATTTTTAAATTCATTTCGGGAAAATCTCACGAAAAAGCCACACCCAAAGCTCAAATTCTGTGTCAGCAACCGTCAAAGTTGACTTTGAATTCCGCAGAAAAATATTAAATAATATAAATATTAATGTTTCTGTCAACAAGGTTTCATTCCGTTTTCATTTGACACAACTTCAGTTATTATTTTGATCTCACGATTTACATAGGAACAAATCAGCGGCTAGCCAGAGTGATCGAAAAAAAAATCACATTGACCGGAGATTCATCTGCCAACGAGATTTTACTCACCCCTGGGTGAAATAGATCTGTTTCTTTTCATGAAAAACACTTTAATTGGTACATGTTACATTACAGGCTCTGATTGAATTAGACGAGATGAATGAGCTCAATCTCGTCACTGTTCCCTCCCATTCATTTTTGAACACATTCATTTTTCTCTAAAAATACTACACACACACACACACACACACACACACACTCTCTCTCTCTCTCTCTCTCCAGTTCAGTGATGTTTTAAAAGAGAATCTTGGTTACTGCAAGGTTGGGCACCGCTGCATTTATTGATGACATCGTCGTTGTAGATGAAGCGCAGGGAAAACTTCTGAGACTTTTATTTTTCTATTGTCGAACGGATTCAAAAATATAGTTGTCATAGGAAGGTGAAAAATTTGAATTTATGCGGATGTCAATTAAAACCCCGACAAGAGTGGTCAATGACCATACCCGGAAGATATTTGTGCCATGAAAAACAGGCCAGCACTAGTTAATAGTTTGACATTATTTTCTTTTCTCGGTTTAGTAATCCATTACAGTTCTCTTTTGCCAGAACTTCATCTTATTCTTACTTACCAGAATCAACTTCTGAAAAAAAAAAGTTCTCTAGAACTGCTCAACAGATTGCCAGTCTGCTTTTCCCAAAATCAAGTCTTTACTTTCTTCGGAATTGCTTCCCACCCACTATAATCCATAATTGGGATTTCGAATGCTTCTGATTTTCCATATCTTTCCCGACGGCACTGAGAAAGACATTACACACGCATCAAGGTCATTGGCACCCACTGCACGAGACTGTGGCCAAACTTATAAGGAAGCCTTGGCAATTATTTTTTGCCACAAATAAATTTTAAAGAAGATACTTCTTGGATATCATTTCAGCCTGGTCGAAAATCATAAGCCCCTTGTAACAATATTTAGATCCAAAAAAGTTATTAATAATTATATTGACAATTTTTTTACAACGATCGGCTACTATGATCTTGCATTAGGATTTTAAAATCAAGTACCACTCATTAAATTCAATTGGTCATACATCTGTCTTATTCAGACAAAAACAATACTCTCCCAACTATCAAAAACCAATTAATACACACTGAACTACCAAAATCAATTAATATTTTCTCAATTGTGACAAAACAATAAATACTCTCTCAGCTATCAAAAACCAATTAATACTCTCCCAACTAGCAAAAAGCAATTAATACTCTCTCAACTATTACAAAATACTCTCTCAACCATCACAGAACAATTGATACTCTCCCAATTATCAAAACCAATTAACACTCTTTGAACTATGAAAACCAATTAATACTCTCTCAACTATAAAAAAAAAACAAAACAAAAAAACAAACTCTTCCAACTATCAAAATCCAATTAACATTCTTTCAACTATCAAAAACAATTAATACTCTCTCAATTATCAAAAACTATCCAACAGATTTCAGTTCTTCATTGGATATTCCGTTAGACCAAACAGAATTCACAAGCTACACAGAACAGTAAACCTAGATTTTAAGGAATGATCATGAAGAGGTCAGTTCGTATTCGGCGTTCAGCCAAGCGTCAATAAGTGAACATACAATAAAACTCGTATCAGCAAAGAAAAGGAAAAAATGGGGAGGTGTTAGGGTGACCCATAATATAAAATTAAGAAAAATATATAATTAAATGGGAGTTACATACCTTAGGGATTTGCTAATCTTCAAAATTAAAGAGTTCGTCTGGGACTTTTGGCGAGATTCCCGGAAGACATGGCGACTAGGTCATATAACTAGCGAGTGTAATTTGAACTCAACTTGTCGATACCAGTTTCAGCACCGATCATCGTTTACACCACCGACATATCCACTTAGTAAAATATTTACCTAAATTTGCTCATCAGTCTTTTGATACTAGTGGGTCTCTTTACCCCCGAAAAATCCTTGTGACAACCAATGTATCTCAAAATCAACACATGTATATTTCCACTTTAACAAACCTCAATCGTATTTATTCGACCTGCGTAAAAGCCGAAACGTGACATTATCTTTTCTTCCTCGTTTTAAGAATGTCAGGATGTAATTAAGTTTTTATGCATTGAGCGATATGTACCTATTAGACCCTTTTTTTTAATTATTTTTCTCGCTCGACTCATTGTCTATTTTCTTATTCTTCACACTCATCATCCTGAAAACGAGCCGAAACTCACCAATTAGCAGGTTTAAGTTCGAACCAAACTTAATCTTGAAACACTGAAAGCGGCTTGTTTCTTATCACAGATTTCAGCTTCATGGTTGACGTAGTTGTGTATTTTGACAGATGTCGTTGGTCGGTGTTCCAGCCAGACCGCAAGCCAGACTCCCGAGTAACAGATGAAATAAAGAACACATTTTAATTATTTACATTTTTGAAATTGTGTGGATTCTTGTCCTCGCCTTTGTTACCAAATACACAACATTTCAAGTACACATGGCCCAGTAGATGAAAACGTTGGTTGGATCCAGGGATTCGAACCCAAAAGCTGCGAGTTCAATATCTGGCTACAGCAGAGGTGAACAAAAATATGAAAGAGTTGAGTTGAAGAGAGATAACTGATGCTGAGACATCTGGAAGACGCATGACGCGTGGAACTAGAGCAATCTACCCCGGGCAACTAAATAATGGATTCAGTTCGAAATTCTTATCACCTGAGGTAGGTCGGAGCGCACAACGGCCGAAATATTGTAAATAAAGCAACAAAAATTAGAGCAACTGTCTGAAAAATGTAAATAAGATAAATAATTACAATACTTTATGTCAGAAATATAGACAAATTCAAGGAAGATATTAGAACTGGAGTCCATTATCTATATTAGTGATTCTCCAAAACAAAAAAGAACACATTTTAATTATCTCAACTTATTTATAAATGGCACTGTGTGTGTATGTGTGTGTGTGTGTGTCCGTTACCTATAGACTCCGAAACGGCTGAACCGATTTTCTTGAAAATTTACACAGTTGTACTATAAGCGTCTGCGATTGTTCTTAGCTAATCGGGTTATAGAAGGAGTGGTCCAATTTTAATCAAATTTGATACACTCATAGACAAAGACATAAGAAACGGTATTCAGAAGTTTCAAGGTTGCACTTCTTACAATAGTTCAGAAAATCGATAACATATATATATATATATATATATATATATATATATATATATATATAAAAGGCAAGATGCATGTGTGCGTGTCTCTTTATCTGTCTGTATGTTCTTTACACAAATCCACAATTTTTATCCGAAACTCACCAAACTTCACACAAGTATTCTTTAGGCTGAGCCTGAGTTCCAGGACCATGGATTAGTTTTAAAGCTTTCATTACACCCGAGCAACGCCAGGCTATACTGCTATTTTACATTAAAATGAAATTTTTATCAATTCTCTCAATTATTGATTGTTGAAAATTATTCTGATGTTTTTGGGCCAGTGAAGAGATTTTCAGCTAGAGCACCTCCCCATATCACCATAATGTTGTGACAACATTGGAGATGTGAGGTTCGTTTTGGTTGAAGAAAACCATAACATTACAGTAAAATTGTCGTAACGTGACCTCTTCCTCTGTACCCAACTAAAATACAACCTGTAATGTTGCAAGAACGACATTCCCTTTTAGCTCGGGTGACGGTGAGGCAAAATTATCTGCATTTTTTCGCATTTCGTTAAAAAGCTTTTTTGAAGCTTTCATGTTAGCTTTCATTAAAAGCTCAAGGTTTAAATTTACTATTTTCAGTAAACAAAATACTCAGAAGAGTATTTTTCAAATAGAAACTTCAACCAACGTTTTTATCCATTGGGATATGTGAAACTAGATCGATCTACCCCATCGATGGTTACGGTCATCTGGATTAAAGTCTGAGACTGAAGCGCAAGACCAAAGTCTTTTCGCTAGAAACTTTCAGGCAAATATTATACATAATAATGTGGATCCAAAATGCAGGTTCTGTGATAGATGCTTGGAAACAATAGTCCATCTAATCTCAGGATGTTCTGTACTGCCCTAAATGAATATAAAAATCGTTACGATAGAGTGGGGCAATATTTACATTGGACAATGTGCCTATGGAAAATATGGAAAATATGTAAACAATATAATAAAAATATGGAAAATATGTAAACAAACACTGGTATGAACATCACTCAGCATCGGTTACAGAAATAGAAGATGTCATCATTCTATGGGATTACACCATTTATACAGACTGAAAAATTGAAGCAAATAGGCCGGACATTATTGTTAAAAACCAGAAAAAAAAAACCTTGCCTGTTAATTGATATGGTTTGTCCAGCGGATTTTAATGTGGGAACCAAAGAATTCTAAAAACTGTCAAAATATAAAGACCTGGAAATTGAAATAGAAAAAGTGTGGAAATTGAAAACAAGAATCGTGCCAGTGATAGTAGGTGCACTTGGAATGATAAAAAAAATGGAACAAAACAACAAATTGAAAGAATCCTTGAAAACCCCAGCTTAAGAGATATACAAAAAAAATTGTCTTGTTAAGTACAGCCCAAAAACTAAGGAGAACTTTGTCTATGTAACGCTAGGGATGTTAGGGGAGATTAAAAAAAAAATGAAATGGAGCCATAACAACACACCACGACCTGCCTTAGGTCTTCCCGCAGACTTGGTAGGTAGTGCGACTATAGCAGAAATAAAAATATGATTAAAAATAACATAATAATAATAATAATAATAATAATAATAATAATAATAATAATAATAATATATTATTCCAAATATTATGAAAATAGGAAAGATAAGCATATTTTCCTAACAAGATTTCTTGATTATTCAGGCCGGTAGATATGAATAAATACACTGTTTAATTATAAAATACAGAGTATCTACTTAATTACGAGTGTCCATTAAAATAATGTTTAAACATATAAATTAAAAAAATCTGAATGTCATCAGTATATGTGTGTCTTTATCGGTTATGAAAAAGCGTAGTCTAGATGTGACACAAGGCAGAAATTACGGGATACCCGGAAAGTCTCGAACACACTTCTCAGTCGTAATTATTCTAGCGAGACCAACTCGCTAACCATTACACAAGATCGAATGCTCTGCGTTCCCCATAGCGTAGGTTTTTTCACATTTCTCCATCCAATTGCCTTTGTTATCGCTCAGGTGTATGAGTGTGGGTGTATACTGAGAGGCATCCCCCCCACAAACCCATTAAGGTGCCTACTCAAAGCAGCGGATCCACAACGAAGCATCAAGAGAACGTCTTTCCACGTCCTCATCTGACGCGATAAAAAATTTTATAAAATAGCGATACATTGAAAAGAGAAATAAAATCTCTTTTCCCATCTCTCTTTCCATTATTTCAATCGTTTTCTCTCTCTCTCTATTTACAATAGTTCATATCTACATATTTATATTAATCTCTCTCTCTCTCTCTCTCTCTCTCTCTCTCTCTCGTTCTGTCTTTTTCTCATTTGACTCCATCAACATTTCATAAAATTGTGACACGTCGAAGGCCAGGCGTAAAAAATAAATATTTTATGCGTTCATCAAACGCAATATTCGGAGTGTGTCTCGGGCACAGTCCATGGTAAATGGCGGCAGCGAGGGCGATCGGAGCTGAAACGATGACGAACCCTTGGCTGGCGATAAACGAGGGAAAAGACGTCAGGAGACGGCATTACGGGGGTGGAGGCGTCAAACCGGCCATAAACTAAAGCGGTTTATTATCTCGGACACTGCAAATGACGTCTCTTGTCATATTGTCCGTCCGACTAACCGGGTGGCAGCTGGTCGGAAAGTGTGTGGAGTATAAGTACAAATCATTACAACTATCTATCTATTAGATTATCTTCGTCTTTCTCTCTTTCTCTCTCTCTCTCTCTCTCTCTCTCTCACACACACACACACACACACACACACACACACACATATATATATGTGTGTCTGTATGAATTTTATTTAACATTAGTATTTTTTAATGGATACTTGTATATGAGTGGAATTTTTTTTATATTATTTTATACACACACACACACACACACACACACACACACACACACACACACACACGACAGAACCTGCCGTATGCGACCATCTTCGTCAGCAAACACCTGTTGTTAACGACCTCTTTTTCTATGCACGGACGATTTGCTAATTTAACTTGACCCTTAGTGAGCGACCACCTCTAGAACGCGACCAGCGACTAACATGAACTCGTGAAAATCACTGATCAAGCAACCGCTTTAAAAAAATTCATCTTGGTCGTATACTGCGAACTTCTAAATTAGGAGGAACTAAATGAGTAATCTAATTTAATTTGATTTGATCTAAGCCAGGAAGACTTTCTCATTGTTTTGTTATTGTAGTGTTGTATCAAACTGTTATTTCTTGTTGAAATGTACATTGCCTGAGTTCACCTCATGGTCAAACATCGGCGGTTTTGTACAACATGTATTGCATTTGACATGTTCAAGGGATTTATCGCAGTCTCTGTACTGACTTGGATCGATTCAGGGATTGGGAAAATCCCAATTATGTCCTTTTCTCAAATGTCTATCCCTTTCTTTTCTTTATTTTTTTGTGTATCTATCTATTTCTATTTGGGTATATATATATATATATATATATATATATATATATATATATATATATATCTGTTTCTCTACCCCACCCACGATCGCTGTCAGTTTTTTGTATGTTTTGTTTATTTTTTCCATATATTATCGCAGATTCTCTTTTGCTATCACTCACTTCTAAAAAAAAAAAAAATGAAACCGTATACTTTTTTAAAGTCCACTTAATAAATATTTTTTGTGAATAAATATTATGGTCACTTGTTGACCGTTGTAAATACGTTTTTTAAAAGAATCATGCTGAATAAATTTCTTTAAATTTAGGCCATTTTCTTATGTTCTCATTTATTTATTATCAGATTAAATGGTAAAATTCTAATATGTACATTCTGATGAGTGGAATATACGTTCCTGGCGTAAATAGGTCATGACTATGAGCCTTTAGTGAGCGACCACCAGCCATATACGACCAGTTGTTGATGGAAGTAGGGGTGGTCGCATACAACAGGTTTTACTATATTGACCAGAACATTTTTTAAACACAGATTCACGAAATTTGATTTCAACACAAAACAGACAACACTACGACTACAAAATCAACAATGGAAACATACTCACCTATCTAAGATCACCCAGGCATACCAACACCACATTTTTCAACTCAAATCCTACTACTAATTAGAAATTTCAAAGCATAAATTTCAGGTACGTCACCAACTAGAAAGAATTGTAGAACATTTTAAGATTAATTTAAAAAAAAGAGTTTTTTCATTATTTTTTCCTCGCATTCTTTAAAAGAAAAGGAAATATACCTTCTAAAGTTACGACTAAAATTCTGCCCATACCTAAAAGTTACATTACAGACATAAAATAAGATCTTAGATAATTTGAACTAAAATTTAGGCTTATAGAATCATTACACAACAACAACAACACAACCGACAGCTCAATCGCAAAAACAAAAATAAGTATTTTCTAAATAAGAACAATAATGCAGATGAAATGAAGATATTCTTTGAAAAACTCTGAGACACACATTTTCAAAACTATCACAACCTCCATAAGAATCTCACACAAAAACAAAAGCTCGCATTGTAAACATTCGTGAGAAGAATGGCATAATAATAAAGGATGCAGACAAGGGCAGTGCTGTAGTCATTATGGATAAAACTTACTACAAATCAAATATTTAAAATATGCTAAGAGATGAAAATGACTACAGATTAATCAACAATAATATAGATGAAAACATCCCCTCAAAAACCAAAAGAAACTCTGTATTAAACACAGTTGAATACTAAAGAAAAAGAAAAAGATTGTCTTGCAGAATTTTTATTAAAAAAAAACAGCAATTTTTACGGACTCCCAAAGATACATAAATCAAACAAAATTAAACCACCTATCCAAGAACAAAAATATGAATATATTCACACCCCAACCTAAGTGAACTTATGTAATATAATAATCTGGCCCCACCCAAGAAGGCTGATGAAGCGTGGGTGTTTTCGGTCATTGAAAGCAGCGGATGTCATTTTGACCCTATTTCCGACAGAGCGGAAATAGCTCAGAGCAAACAGACAGGTGTCTCTGAGAATTTACGTAGGCGTCGTGTAGGCGTCGCGTGATCAAGGCAAAACCCGGAAGAAACAAGTTCCGCTTTTGGAAGATATATAAAGACTGCGAAAAACACGGATTCGCCAGTCTCGTCAGAAGTCAGAGAAGTCGAAGAAGTCAGTCTCGACAGGCAGTCAGTCGACAGAAGCTGAAGAAGTCGAAGAAGTCAGTCTCGACAGACGAGTCAGTCAGAAGTCGAAAAAGCTAAAGAAGTCGAAGAAGAAGCTAGAAGAGATAAGTAGAGAGTATACACTCCCGTCGAACCCCACGTCGAACCCCCATTAGAAGCGCACTCTCACTCCTGCCACTAAGCCACACGGTCCATCATCATCGTCATTAATAAAAACACAAGTCATATTTTTATATACACCCGTGTTTGTCTGTTTATTGATATACAACACTTAAATTCACACCCATTGTAGCGGGGTCAGCCTGCCCAACACGCCGACTGAGTAACCTAATAGATAAATTATTACTACCGTATACTACAAAAATAAAATCTACATCAGAGACAGCATACATTTCCTAAGCTCCATACCAATAAAAGTAGACCCAGGTAATCTCATAGTAACGTTTGATGTGAACAGCCTGTGCAGCAACATACCCCATGAACTAGGTAAACAAGCCATTGCATTTTAGAATGAAAAAGATCCAGAAATACTTCCCACATGATACACAAAAGAATGTTTTATACATAGAACTAATTTTAGTCAACAATTCATTCTAATTTAACAACCAAAATTATATTCGAACAACACGTGCCGCAATGGGGATAAAAATGGCACCAACAGATGCAGCACCCACACTAGCACATCTCGAAGGAAACCAAATAAGGCACAAATATTTTTTTTTTTTTTTTTTTGTAAGCGTTTCACCCCGAGCAAGGCATGTCACTGCCACTACTGTGCAGGGGGCTACGTAGAGTGGAGAAAGGCTGGTTAAATATAGGAAATAACAGAGGGTGGGTGATAGGCGGGTGAGGATACCGAGAATGAGGGTTGGGTAGATGAGAGTGTTGTGAGAATAGTTGGGAGTTAGTGTGATAGGAGGTGTCTTTTGACCCTACATTTAAACACCTGGAGATTGTAACTGTCGGGAAAGCAGACTTGTGGAAGGGAGTTCCACAGGCGGGAAGCGCGAGAAAAGAAGCTGTTGGAGTAGAATTTACGGTTACATCTTATTTGTTTAACTGTAAAAGGGTGGGACCTAGTTGCTAATCTAGTATCTCGTGTAAATTCGTGCTTAGGCGGCACCAGTGATCTAAGCTCATCGGAGCAGAAGCCATGAAAGTACTTGTAGAAGAGGCACAGGGAAGCTACATCACGCCGGTGTGAGAGCGGCTGCAGCCGGTCTGCCAAGTCAGTATCAACCACGTTACAGATCCTCCTTTGTATTTTGTCAAGAAGCCCAAGGAGAGCAGCAGGGGCACCCGACCAGATATGGCAGCAATATTCAATACACGGGCGGATGGTAGATTTGTATATGTGCAGAATAGTTTCAGGTGGGAAAAATTTCCGGGCCCTGCACAGAGAGCCGACTTTCATAGCAGCAGATTTGGCAATGGATTCAATATAGTCATTCCATTTGAGGTCCGCCGAGAGTGTAAATATGGGAAAGACATAAAGACAGAATTCACTAAATCACGAAAAAGACACAGACCGGTTCTGAACCTATCCACCGCGGTGGATATATAATGTTTGACCAGTACCAGGGCCTACGCGCATAGATTCCCCACATTAAAAAAGACCTTGTGTCACATCTCTCTCAAGTGTGGGAGAAGGGTAAATATAACTCGGGCTCCGGTCATCCGGCTAAAATAACCAATTAAGACCAGGTTATGACTAGTTTAGACGCGGTGGATACGTAATGTTTTGACAAGTACCTGGACGTACGCCCTCAGGTCCCCCACGTTAAAAAAACCTTGTGTCACATCTCTCTCAAGTGGTGGGCAGAGTAAATATCCTCGGGCTCCGGCTTTCCACCTGGGGTCGGAAATGACCAATTAAGACCAGTTTAGACCGGTTCTGAACCTATCCATCGCGGTGGATAGGTAATGTTTTGACCAGTACCTGGGCGTACGCGCTCTAGTTCCCCACGTTAAAATAGACCTCGTGTTACATCTCTCTCAAGTGGAGGAGAAAAGTAAATATCACTCGGGCTCCGGAGTCGAGCTACGTGCTCCCCCTACCACCTGCGCCTGGCACCAGCAGCCGTTTCCAGAAGCCAGCAGCAGCAGCCCAAGCGAAACCAGCCGCTCCCAACCCAGCTTGCCAACTCCAGCAGCAGCAGCAGCAGCAGCAGCAGCAGCAGCAGCAGCAGCAGCAGCAGCAGCCGCCGCTACCAGCAACAACCCTTTTCAGGGCTCTCTAACTACATATGCAACAGTTCTTTTTAGGACTTTCTGATAACATTGCAATAGCCCTTTTCAGGGCACTCCGTTTAGATATGCACAAGTCCTTTTAAGAGCTCTCCGTTTACATATGCACCAGTCCTTTTAAGGGCTCTTCATCTACATCTGCAATAGCCCTATTCAGGGCTACGCAGCTCCTACAGCAGCAGCTCCCAGCACCTGCTGGCGCACCAAGCAGCAGACGCACCAAGCACCAGCAGAAGCCGCAGTCCCGGCTACATATACAACCGTCCTTCTAAGGGCTAACTGATTACATGTGCAACAGTCCTTTTTAGGACTAGCCGGTTACGTATGCGACAGTTCTTCTAAGAACTAACCGTTTATATATGATACAGTTCTTCTAAGGGCTAACCGTCTCCAGCAGCAGCCACCAGCAACAGTCCTTCCTGAAACTACCAAGCAGAACCTCTAGCAACCAGTATCATCTCTGCACTGCTCTGCCCTGCCAGCCACTGGTCTATCGCCCGTGGAACTACCATACGATCCTTTCGATTGACACTGCCCGGCTTAACGAACATTCTGTAAATACGTTTGCCAGATTTTGTAAATAAAAAATTGGCTTGAATTTATAAATCCTCATCTTCGTTGTCCTTGATTCGATCGTATTGCTTTAATTCCTAGCGGGGTTAACAGCAGCTGCATTGTCGACAGCCCCGTAACAGTCCGAATAATGTAAATACTGTAAATACTACCTCATCTCACAAATATAGACAAATAGAATGATCTATTATTAAACGTCGTACAAATGGCAACAAAGATGAGGACAATAGTCCGAATAATGTAAATACTGTAAATACTACTTCGTCTCAGAAATATAGACAAATAGAATGATCTATTATTAAACGTCGTACAAATGGCAACAAAGATGACGACAATAGTCCGAATAATGCAAATATTACCTCATCTCAGAAATATAGACAAATAGAATGATCTATTATTAAACGTCATACAAATGGCAACAAAGATGAGGACCAGAGTCCAAATAATGTAAATACTGTAAATACTACCTCATCTCAGAAATATAGACAAATAGAATGATCTATTATTAAACGTCGTACAAATGGCAACAAAGATGAGGACCATAGTCCAAATAATGTAAATACTGTAAATACTACCTCATCTCAGAAATATAGACAAATTGAATGATCTATTATTAAACGTCGTACAAATGGCAACAAAGATGAGGACAATAGTCCAAATAATGTAAATACTGTAAATACTACCTCATCTTGGAAATATAGACAAACAAATAGAATGATCTGTTATTATTAATGCTGTTGTTCTTGTGTTTTCTTTTCTTCTTGTTTGGTTTAATTTTATTTTGTTTATTTATTTATTTATTTTTTACTTATAATACTCTGTACATCATATATCGAGCACTGTTTTAAATTAATGTTTTGGACAACAAAGATGATGACAATAGTCCAATCGCACTCGGCCGGAAGTTACTGCCGGCTACTCAAACGTCCAAAAACTTCACTCCGGAAAACAGAGCGAAACCATTAATTTCCAGTGACTCAGCGTTTCCAAAAGTCAAAACACAGAAAAACAACAACAAAACGGAATATAAACACACACAAGCACTCGTATCTAAAAACAATGACCTGAAACTAATCTACGTACAGATGGTGTTCAAATAAAAGCCATGTTTACATTCAAAAGTGGAAGGAACATTTTATTAGACAACAAAAAGACATTATTCTCAGGGCAACGTTGCCGACCGCGACTGACAGAAACATGGCGATTTTTTCCACCAAATCACTCGGACCCCCGACCTTCCGGCTGGGGACAGAAGTGGCCAACAAAAGACCAGTTATGACCAGTTTAGACCGGTTATGAACCTATCCACAGCGGTGTATTGGTAATATTTTACCAGTACCTGGGCGTATGCGCACAGGTTCCCCATATTAAAAAAGACCTTGTGTCACATCTCTCTCAAGTGGGGTAGAAGAGTAAATATAACTCGGGCACCCGGCCTTCCGGCTGGGGACCGAATGACCAAAAAAAGACCAGTTATGACCAGTTTAGACCGGTTCTGAACCTATCCACTGAGGTGCATAGGTAATATTTGACCAGTACCTGGGCGTACGCGCTCAGGTTCCCCACGTTAAAAAAGACCTTGTGTTACATCTCTCTCAAGTGGGGGAGAAGCGTAAATATAACTCTGGCTCCGGCCATCCGGCTGGGGTCCGCAATGACCAATTAAAACCATGTTATGACTAGTTTAGATGCGGTGGATAGGTAATGTTTTGACCAGTACCTGGGCGTACGCGCTCAGGTTCCCCACATTAAAAAAGACCGTGTGTTACATCTCTCTCAATTGGTGGCTAGAGTAAATATCATCGGGCTCCGGCCTTCCGGCTGAGGTCGGAAATGACCAATTAAAACCAGTTTAGACCGGTTCTGAACCTATCCACCGCGTTGGATAGGTAATGTTTGACCAGTACCTGGGCTTACGCGCTCAGGTTTCCCACATTAAAAAAGACCTTGTGTTACATAAGAAAAAAAGAGGCGTAAGACAGCTAGCAAAAAAAAAAAAAAAAAAAAGAAAGTTCTTTGCCAGAGCCACCCGATGTGACTGGGTTCAATATTTAAGGATGGCCTCTAACCGGTCTCAGTAGTCAGTCAGAGAAAGCGGTTAGCTGACACCTCGCCAATATGTAAGGAAGAAACCTTAGTGAAAATATTTTGAGGACCCTAAATGCTACACCAGGATTTGTTATTGGAGGCCACAATTTGAATAATATAAAGTACGCAGATGACACGGTGCTGACTGCAGACACAGAAAGAAAACTACACGACCTCCTACAGAAAGTGGTGTGGAGAGTGACAAAAAAAGGACTACAAATAAACTGTAGGAAAACTGAATGCAAGGTCATCAGCAAAAGGAGCAACCCAAAATGCCAAATACAGGTGGGGGATGCTAGAATCAAGCAAGTACAAAACTTTAAATACCCAGGAAGTGTTCTAACAGGAGATGGAAAGTGGGACACAGAGATCCGAAGGCGAATTGGCATGGCGAAGGGCGCATTCCAGAAACTGAGTAAAGTACTAAGACAGGAAAATTTCCCTAAAAAACAAAGGAGAGAGTGTTAGATTGCTATGTGATGTCAGTTCTTCAATACGGCAGTGAATGCTGGACAGTATCATCGAAGATGAGGAAAAAACTTGAAGCAGTGGAGATGTGGTTCTTTTAAACCGACAGTCACCATATTTTACGTAACTGACGAGGCGATGACAGATAGACTGTTGGTATACAAAGACTTTATCTGTAAAATATAATTTAAGAAAGTGTAAGAATAAGTTTTAAGGGTTTAATAATCTCAAAAATGTTGGAAAATATTCTTGGTAATCTATTTTAAGAATGTTGAATTTACTATAATCATCGCTCCTATTTTCTTATAATGTCGTGCATTGTCCACCATACTATCAAAACATGGGTATGTTACATAATATTACATATTTTATACATATTAAAAAATTAAAACTTATTTATAAAATGTTGGTGCAGAATGATTTGTGATAAGTTTTCCAATTTTTGATTAGAAAATAGAGTTTACAATATCACTCAACATAATTAAACTAATGTAGAATTTTAAAATATTTTTAAAAAATATTATAAATTATTTTCATTCAAATTAAAGAAAATAAAAACAATTTTTCTACAAATTCATTATTCATCAAAAACATTTTTTCTTAAGGCAATAGTGAACTTAATAAATCTTATTTATGAAAGAAATTAAAATCTTTTCTAATTAAATGATATCAAATTTATTGCATGTTTTTTATTTTTTATTTTACGATTCGAAGCAAGTTTTTGGGAAATAAGTAAGAATTTGAAAAAAAGATTGAAGATTAAAATTCTCCAAGGAGTCCTGTAAACCAATAAATAAACTGGGGATGAAAATTTAATTTCTGGAAATTTCGTTAAATTAAGTAATTAGAGGTAACATATGTAAAAAAACAAAACAAAAGTTACCAAAACAAAACACATTAAAAATAATTTCATTCAGTTATTAAAACAATAATTTCATTCAAAAGTTACTAAAACAAAACACATTAAAAATAATTTCATTCATGAATGTTCCATTAAAATCTGACAATTATTTGATTTTTGGAAAAATTTCCAAATCAAGATGTTTTTCACCAGAAAAAAAATCTCTAAAACATTAATCGTAAATATTACGTCTACCGCAAAGCGCAATAAATGAATAAAACAACATTTTTAACGTGCTAGAAAGAATTAAAAATTTAATTAATAATCTAAACTTACTTATAAATGGAACTTTGTCTCTGTGTGTGTGTGTGTGTGTGTGTGCGTCTGTGTGTGTGCGTCTGTGTGTGTGCGTGCGTGTCCGTTACCTATAGACTCCGAAACGACTGAACCGATTTTCTTGAAAATTTACACAGTTGTACTATAAGCGTCTGCGAGTGTTTTTAGCTAGGTTTTGTGTCGAGGTACCCTCGATAAATATCGAAAATCGATGATCGAAAACTTTTGGTTATAGAAGGAGTGGTCCGATTTTAATCAAATTTGATACACTCATAGACAAAGACATAAGAAACGATATTCAGAAGTTTCAAGGTTGCAGTTCTTACAATAGTTCAGAAAATCGATAATATATATTTATAAAAGGCAAGATGTTTGTGTGTGTGTCTGTTTATCTGCCTGTATGTCTGTATTTTTTTCAGCCCTTTTATTTTAGTTTTTGCTTCGGGTTTGGCTCTAAGTAGGTATAATTGTAGTTCTTAGTTTCAGCCATGATAACATTTACTCAGAGGATTTATTTAGCCTTCAAAATTCAGTTTACGACGAAAAAAACTAATTTGATATCGATACCAGGAAATCAAGATTTGACTTACATCCATTCATTTTTCTTTCAGTCTACGGTTTTGCTTTAATTGGAAACAACTATTGCTTTTTAGTCTTTCGTGCCAACGTCCAAAGAGTCCGAGCTCCAGGACCATGGATTAGTTTTAAAGCTTTCATTACAACGCCGGGCTATATTACTAGTTATAAATACTTTCGTCATTCATAACAACATAAATATTTTGTTTATATTAAGTTTGGGGCTTTTTTTTATCATGCAATGCTTTTTTTAGTGAAAGGTGTTCCTACATTAGAGCCAAAAATCAAAATCTTTTTAAATGATGTTAAACACTCCTAATACCATCTGCTGATAAACAACGATATCTTTGCTTTACCCAATATTCCAGTGCCACCTTTCTATCTTTCATTCAAATATTCAATCATTGCTTCATTCACTTACGTTTGTAGGATACAAACCCTATATAATCCATGAAACATCTAAAACACACAAAATAAACTGTACACACGCAAAAAAGGATTCAAACAGTAAAAAAACTCTCTTTTTTCACAACTCAGTGTGAAAAGCATATTCTGGATCCTGATTGATCATGAAATCGCAAAATTCAAAATACGCCAGAGAAGCGTTTTTTCCACAGCTAAAAAAAAAAAAATCCTTGCCGGAGCCACCCGACATGACTGGGTTCAATATTTAAGGATGGCCTCTAACCGGCCCAGCAGTCAGTCAGGGGAAGCGGTTAGCTGACACTTCGCCAAAATGTAAGGAAGAAATCTTAAATTGACTCGTTCACGCCAACTTGGTCACGTCACATATCCATTCAATCTCTTCGTCCAATTTTCTCTCTACATTTTCACACAACACCGCTAGAGGAGAGCAAGCAACCAAATGGACAGACGTGTTAAGGACCACTCTTTTATTTGTTTTGCCTTCTCCTTCTTTCAATCTGTCTCGACCTACTAAAAAGAGGAAGGAACAAAGCCTTTACAATCCATGAACTCTAAACATCTACGGACAATTTCAACTACAAAACGGCATGCATTTTCTCAATGAACATTTTTCTTTCAGTTGACGAATTTTACTTATATTTTCCTTCTTACACTTTTGTCATTCTGCAAATAAATCTTTGCTTTAATATACACACGAAATATTTTATCCTTTCACATTTCAACCTTCAACCTTCTTATATTTAAATTGTGGGGACTTCAGACGTGTTTGACACAAGGCCAATTAACCAAGCATTACGGAGCCCACTACACGTTTTTCTCGACTTTTTACTCGCTTTTTTCTTTGATTTTTTCCTCCTTTCGGACTGTACGATTTATTTTACATCTTTCGTTTTTATTCCATCTTTATTTTATTAATTTCGATTTCCTTTTTTTTTCTTTCCTTTTATTGTACTATTTTTTCTTCTTTTTTTTTATACGTATATTTGTTCGTTTTTCCTTTACTAGTTTACTATATTCTCGTTTTGTGTTTCTTTTTCTCTTTTTCTTTGATATTTTTTCTTTCTTTTTTCTTTTCTTCCTACGTAATCTCATTCTTACAGCTTTCGTTCACTTTCTCTACCAACACCTATTTGCCCCATTTTCACTTTCGGCTTCTTTTGCTTAATCTCTTTTTTAACTTTTTATTTTCCTAAACAATAAGCCTTTCGTGCACTCGTCCGTACGGTGATTGTCTGCGTGATGTTGGCGCACGGTTTAAGCTGTCAGTCCAACGAACAGCCAAAATAGAATAATAACAAAAGAAAGAAAAGAAAACAATAACAAAAATTTTTTCCTTCCTTTATCACTTTTCTTCCTTCCCCCATATTCTCTTCAAATCTCTCCTCCTCCTTCTCCTCCTCCTCATTATCATCATCGTCAGTAACGTTTCTTCTTTTTCGTTTCCTACGTCACGATTCTGCCGGGTCTTAACAAATAATTCGATAAAAAAAAAAATAATAATCATAAAAAAAGAAAAGAAAAAAGAAGAAAAATTGGCGTCGAACGAAAATGACACAAACATTACTGAATTGCAACAACAATGACGTCGACAGCCATAAATATTGCGCTCCCGCCACTGGTGTAACTGAGACGAACTTCGTCGATGAGATCTCGTTAGCAGTCGTCTCGTTGACGAAACGAGAGTGCATCGACAAAGAATGACATTGAAATTTTGCATTTAAAACACCAAAAATGTTTCCAACAATTCATTTTGCCCAAGTGTTCAAGAAAAGTTTCCTAATTAAAAAATAAAGTGCAGCTAAATCCGTGTTTACCCAAACAATAAATAACTTTAAATTAAAAAAAATAAGAATTTAAATTTTATACACATTTAGTGTTCCGTCCCCTTCATGCGCCGACCACAAGGCATAAATTTATTGAAAATGTAATATTTTATGATTCGTAAGGAAAAAAAAGAGAAAAATGTTTTCTTGTATTTGTGGATAAACCGCCATATTTAAGTTTGAGTAACCATTTTTTTTTGTTCTTTTTATAAACAAAAACAAAACAAAGAAATGTTTCTGAATGATGGATAGATGTTGTTTATGATTACAAAGTCAGTCAGTTAAGTGCCATACGTGATACATGCTTTGGGCGATCATGTCTCGAAAGAGACATGACTGACTGGGCAAAATATGATCCCGCAGTAGGTTGCAATTGCTTTCTGCGGTAGACTGGTTGCCAACCAAGGCTATAGAACCCAATCTGTCCTATTATTTAACCCATAACTGGAGCTAAGAGACGGATTAATACCTTTCCCAATGGCATGGAATTCAACTAGAATTCGAACTCGGCTCCCCGATTTGTCGCTCCGAGTCAATATCTTCTGCACCACAACAGGAAATTGTTCTTTTCTTTTATTCGAAACGATTTTTATTATTATTATTACAAAACGTTTCGAATAAAAGGGGGTACTTTCCTTTTTTTTCTTTTTTTTTTTTTTTACAGATACATTACACGAGTATTTTGCTTAGCTTTCTCTCGAGACAAGTATGGAGTCATTACAGTCGTTACCTCCTTATACTTTAGAAGAATGTTTAATGATCCCTGGTGAGTGGCTGAAACCGCGGATAGTAACGATCCCGATATTTTATGTTGTTCATTTGCATGCAACAATATAATAGTAAAGTTTAATTTTGAATGGATGTAACTAAATACGAAATAAAGCTGAAAAGTTCTCGGCCAGAAGCATTTCCAAAAATCTGACCACAGATTTTCCTCGTTGTGTCATGTAATTTTAAGTAATTTAAATAAAGTTATAACAACATATTATAATAATTATTAGGTTCTAATTAACAAAATGAGGTTTGCTAAAACGTCACTGCAAAGTAGCATAGAGATGGACCGTTAGCGTTGCAAATACTTTTGATTATAACGTTACTAGCAGCATAGCCCGGCGTTGCTCGGATGTAATGAAAGCTTTAAAACTAATTCATGGTACTGGAACTCAGACTCTTTGGACGTTGGCACGAAAGACTAAAAAGAAATAGTTGTTTCCAGTTAAAGCGAAACCGTAGACTGATAGAAAAAAAAAATGAATGGATGTCAGTCAAATTTTGATTTCCTGGTATCGATATCAAAAAAGTTTTTTCGTCGTAAACTGAATATTGAAGGCTAAATAAGTCCTCTGAGTAAATGGTATCATTGCTGAGACTAAGAACTACAATTATACCAACTTAAAACTAAACCCGAAGCAAAAACTAAAATAAAATGGCTGAAAAAATACAGACATACAGGCAGATAAACAGACACACACACAAACATCTTGCCTTTTATATATATATATATTATCGATTTTCTGCACTATTGTAAGCACTGCAACCTTGAAACTTCTGAATATCGTTTCTTATGTCTTTGTCTATGAGTGTATCAGATTTGATTAAAATCGGACCACTCCTTCTATAACCCGATTTTTTCGATTATCGATTTTCGATATTTATCTGGAGTACTTGGACACAAAACCTAACTAAGAACACTCGCAGACACTTATAGTACAACTGTGTAAATTTTCAAGAAAATCGGTTCAGCTGTTTCGGAGTCTATAGGTAGCGGACATACACGCGCGCACGCGCACACACACAAAATTATATTTATAAATAAGTTGAGAGTAACAGGAAATGGATGATAAATTATTAACACTATTGATGCTTCGGCCATTGTACGCTCCGAACTTCTTCAGGTGATTGAAATTTCGAAATGAACCTCATATTTCGTTTACTGGGCTGGATTGTTCTAGTTTTATGAGTCATGTCTCTTCCTCAAGTACACATGGCCCAGTGGATAAACGTTTTGGTTGGATTCAGTGTCTTGACCCAAACATTGTGAGTTTAATACCTGGTTACAGCAGAGGTGAACAAAAAAGAAGTTGAGTTAAAGGGAGATGAATGATGCTGAGACATGGAAGAGCATGACTCGTGGAACTAGAACAATCTACCCCATTGAACAAAATAAAGGGTTCAGTTCGAAATTCAAACCATTTGAAGAAGGCTGAAGCGTACAACGTCTGAAACGTCGTGATTATGACAACATAGATGAAGACAACAGTCCAATTAATATAGACAGTGTAAATAACTACAATACCTCATCTAAGAAATACAGACAAATTTTAGAAAAATATTTAAACGGGAATTCATTATATAATCTAGAGATTCCCAATTAAAAAAAAATTAAAAAAACACGAAAAGAAATTTTATCCCTTCTCTATATTATTATTCATTGATGAAAAAAAAAAAAATTCTGATGTTATTTGGCCAGTATGGAAATTTTAAGCTACAGCATTTTACCACGTGACGATAACGTTGTGACAACATTGGAGATAAGAGGTTCGTTTGGGTTGACGAATGCTATTACATTTCAGTAACATCGTCACAACATCACATATTCCTCTGTCCTCCAACCAAAGACTTACGGCCTATCACGTTGAATACACCGGTTCTCGCTCGATAACCGAAGTTAAGCAACGTTGAGCCTGGTCAGTACTTAGATGGGTAACCGCTTGGGAATATCAGGTGCTGTAAGCGTATAGTGACGGATGTGCATTGTGGTGCAGTGGATATCGGCTCGGAAAGAGAAACCGGTGAGCCGAGTTCGAATTCCAGTTGAATATCCGGCATTCACTTAAGCACTGGTACCCTTGGGAAAGGTATTAATCCGTCCCTTCCCTCCAGTTATGGGTTAAATAACAAGGGTAGGACTTGGAAACCCTGTCCTTAAAAACATATCCCAATGAATCATGATACTCGAAAAGAAAATGTATTACTAGACAAAAAACTTATAAAAAAACAACAATGAATTGTTGAAAGAAAAAGGTATTACCAGCAATAAATAAATAAAATTTAGTTGGCAATAAATGACCCGCCGAGGTTGATTTACCATAAAAACAAAACAACCTCCAACCAAAATACAATCTGCAACGTTGCAAAAACGTCATTTCGTGTTAGGCCGGTAGACAGTATGACAAAGTTAGCCATATTCATTTTTTCGTGATACCTAACGTTTAAAATTGATTTTCTATAAATGAAAAAGTTTTATTAAAGCTTTCATTTTATCTTTAATTGAAAGTTGAGGGATTATTTTTTTTATTTATATTAAGAAAAATATTCTGGAGTGTGTTTTCCAAGGAGAAATTATATTGATTGGAACTGATTTTTGAAATTGTTTTCTAAAATACCTGATTAACGCCCACTTTAGTCATCTTTCATCTCAATGCAATCTTATTTATTAAAAAAAACTTTGAAAAATAAATCGTACTTTTCTGAAAATTTGTTTGAGGAATATCTGATTTTAAACAAATATTATTTGCTTGAAGTTTTAAAAAAAGGAGAAATATCGATTTTGAAAACAAACTGTAGCAGTGATTTACGTATCTATCAACACCCAACAAACATTTGTCACGTACTGATAATATGTTTATTGCGTTTATTGCTGCCTTACGGATTCTTTATTTGTTAAAAGATAATTTAAGAAAATGACGGCGAACGCTTTTTATATAATTTTCAAGTATTCGGTATTCATAAAATGTTGGAAATATTCTCCGTAATCTCCTTTTAAGACTGTTCACTTACGATATTCACTTACGATATCCACTTACGATATTCACTTACGATATTCACTGACGATATCCACTTACGATATTCACTAATATATCCACTTACGATATTCACTTACGATATTCACTTATGATATTCACTTACGATATTCACTTACGATATCCACTTACGATATTCATTGATCTTATTTAATGTTCTGTATGGTTAACCATACTTTCAAAATTGGCACGTTTTACACACATGAAAAAGAAATTAAAATTATTTTAAAAATCTTGGAGCGTGATAAATTTTTCTATTTTCGCTTAGTAAATGTAGTCTTTACTCAAACTAATACAGATAAAGTTTTGAATTTTTGAACGTTTTTAAACCATAAACTATTATAATTCAAAAAAGGAAAAATTTAAAATTAAAATAATTCTATCAAAAATTTATTATTCATCGCAATTTTTTTCTTTATACAATCATGTACTTCATATATATTATTTATAAAGGCAAGTAAAAGCTTATCTAAATAAGAAAAAATAGCGTAGTTTTATGCATTTTTATTTTACTATTTGGAATCAATTTTCGGGGAAAAACAACTGTTTTCAAGAAAAAAAAAGATGATTTACTTTCTCTAAGGAGTCTTGTGTTTAACTAATGAAACAAAGTTTGCGGACAGAATTTATTTTATAGAAATTTTATTAAATTAATTTAGTGGGTGTGACAGATTTAAAAAAATAATTTTTACGAATATTTTATGAAAATAATAAGTAACGGATAAATTCATTAATTTGTGAATAAGTCTTGAAAGTTTCATTAAAACCCGACAATTATTAGATTTTTGCAAGAATTTCCAATTTTATGTATTTTTCGCCAGAAACAAACACAATAAAATCCCCAAAGTCAGGTATGATCCTACGCAGACGCGGAAAAAAACAAAATATTTAACCAAAATTTTGAACATGCTAGAAAAGATTAAAAATCATAAAAAATACTAAAAACTTTGGTCCTTCCTCTGAATAATAACATGCACCTTTTGACGATAAAACTGTGTTTTTATTAATTTTGGGGCTTTTTCATCATACTATTTTGATTTTTAACGAAAAAGTTGGAAGTACCCATAGAAAATTAAATAAAATCAATAAAACAACAATAAATAATTAAAAAATAAGGAAAATAAATAGATTTTCCCATAATGCTAAAAGTAAAGAATTCAGCAATATGATTACCCTCCCTTGGGTTCCTTAGGCGGCGTTTTTGAAGCCAATAAAAAGGCAAACATTTCCTGTTTTATTCTCTTTTTCTTTTTTTTTTTTTGCTCCAAGATGTAGAACCACGTGGTAATTACGTTCCCAATGTAGGATGTTGGTTTCGCCGGTCTACTCACAACTGAACTCTTTTTTTCTTTCCAACGCATGACGCTCGCTTTATTTTTGGTTGTTCCAACTCTGCGCAAGGCTGACATGAGCTCGACCATTAAGACAATACATATACTTTCTTATCCTAACTTCTGGACCAAAAAGAAAATAGACATACCCAAAAATATAAGGAACTTTGTTTCACTACAGTCAACAAAAAAATGTGAGTAAACGGTGCGTGAAAGAAACCCATTTTTTGTATGCATTTTTGTTTATTAGGTGAACACAAAAGCTTCACCTAAAAATTCACCGAAACACGCAACCATTCAAATTCCATAACGGAAGGAATTTTAGTTCGTATCTAGGTTTTAGCAACTTCAGCATTTTATTTATTTATTTATTTTTTTGCTTCTCTTCCGCAAATTCGAATTGTTAGTATTATTACTCTTGGTGGCCATTATTAAATCAAATTTACGAGTTGTTTTTTCTGGAGTTGAACCAGGTGTCAGAAAATTTGTAAAAATTATTGCACTTTTCTGCATGCCTAAAGATTATAATTCATAGCCAAATCACTTTTTAGTGCTGCATGCCATAAAACTATATTTATCTTGTTCTATGTGCCCTGTCCCCTCAGGACGTAGGCGATCATGGTTCTCCATGTCTCCCTATCCCTTGTGGCTCTTAGTATGTTTGCTCCTGGCAACCCCCGTTCCGTCATCTACCTGATCAGACCCTGCAAATATGTTATCCGCTGTCTTCCTCTGTCTCTCTTTCCTTCTATCTGACCAGTCAGTATCAGGTTCTCCAGGCTCTCCTTCCTCCTATATTCATAGTGAGTACTTAAAGCATATTTTATCTCAGGAGGCATGTTCTTGATCAGTTTCCTATGTAGGTATTAATAAAGATTAAGATCATTTAATGTAGACTCCAGAACTTATATAATCATTCCAATCTTCTCACTTTGTTTTTTTTTTCAGTCGGAGTAGATAGATCTATCTATCGCCCGGTTCACACTCCACCCACGTCTATTGAACAGGTTAAGCGGCTCATCCCTTGTTCCATGTTTAGGATGTGGTTTCCGGCTTTCTCTTCTCCAATCTTTTCACTTTTACGTAGCCCCCTGCACATCAGTGGCGTTACCGCCTTGCTCGGAGTGATACGATTAAAAAAAAAAGAAAAAAAAAGTGAAACTGCGGATAAAGCGGCCATTGCGTTCTCATTTACATAAAAGCGCCCGTTCTCTACGGCAGCTGCATTCGTGACTGAATATATATATATATATATATATATATAGAGAGAGAGAGAGAGAGATAGATAGATTGTAGAGGAATAACTGAATCTCTTGATTTGTTGCAAAGGATGGAGTGGTTCTTAAAGAATATGGATTAGTAATGATTTTTATTTTTCGATTTGATAAAAATTCTTTCAGGAAGCATGCTTAAATAATAAATAGCGGCATGGACTGAGGAATTGGAGGGCCGAGTTCGAATTCCAGTCCAGTTCATTAAATTCGCGTACGTAAAAATACATTTGGAAAAGGTTTGAATTCATATATTCTACACACATATGGATTAATAGCAGAACAGACTATAGACTTGGAAGGAAGACTCAGTGTTGAAAACCATCTTAGCGAAGACTGTGCTCCTTCAAGCCATCCTTTTTACTGTTGCTACATGTGGTGCCCATACGAGCCTAATGGGTTACGGGTTTTTAAAAAATAAAATTAAAAATCTTTTTAATTGAGATACTTTTAGGTAAATTCCTTTTACATAAAAGAAGCCCAATATATTAACTATGGTACCGAGTTCGATAACGGGTACATGTACCAGAGCTAAATGTGCGCAATATGATGAAAGATTTTCATAAAATAGCGATTAATCTTGCGTGTTGTGCTAAATAGGAGACATATTCAGGTCGGGTGGTCTAGTTTGTTCCGTTGGTTTTCGATTGACTTTGTTCCTAACTATCAACATGTCACCGCCAAGTCGTCTTGGATGACTTATCTTTTAAACTTTAAAAAAGTGGCCATGGTGCTTTCAAATTAGTCCCGCTCATAAACAGACATGTCTACGTCTATATCGTATTGAATACACCGGTTCTCTTAGATGGGTGACCGTTTGGTAATACCAGGTGTTGTAAACGCAGGGACAAAGAATGGTCTACAGGTACTCCAGGTTTGGAGGTTTGGAGGTTAAGCGCAGGGCTAACAACACTGCCCCATAAAAAAACAGTGTGTCACGGAAACAGTAACAAAAAGTTGCTGCCCTACGCAACATTGGGTGTAAAGGATGAGATGATGATAAACAGACATGCAGTTATCATTGTTAGTGTTAGTATCTGTATTATAACAATAATTTGGTGTGATTTAAAAGATCGGAAAATTTTAGATAAAGATACGTAAGGCATTAAATCTTACAAACGCATAGAATTTTGCGGAAATCGATTTAAACACCAGTCTGAGAAAAAAAAAAAAAAAAAAAATGCCGTTGGTTACCAGCCTGTACCTTATCAGGTATACCAATCACTTTTATGATTTATCGGTTTGACCACGCAGAACGCAGATTAAGACTCGACCGGGCTGCCATTTGTCATAACCGCTGATTTCATTAGATTTATGCGGAGGTTTGAGCTTAGTTCAATCCCATTTTTTCGGCTAAAACATCTGAACTTGAGTGTCTTGTGCACGCATATTAGGCACACATGCACGAACACATTCTTAATTATACAAGTTTATTATGCCACAATCAACTCCTTTTTCTATTTCGACAAGAAAAAGTAATTGTTCTATGCCACTCTTGAACATGTCCTTCGCCAACGTTAACGTTTCATTTCCATAATTCCATATATAAGTACGTATTATTATTATTATTATTATTATTATTATTATTATTATTTTCATTTCTAAATATTTAGATTAGCAATTA
>JBBBDQ010001055.1:357500-410000 GCA_037127315.1 Ascarosepion bandense | reverse complement strand
GTTTTTAACGTTATGTCTGCACTTTAACTTACATTTTCACATTATTTTATACTTTTGCTCTTGTTTTCTTTCCGGGTTTTTGTCTTTTTTTTTTTTTTGTCCAGCTTTGCTTTCTTTCCTTTCTTTCAAGATTTTATTCTCTTTCTTCTTTCTTTTTATCTACCTTTTCTTGTTTTCGTTCTTCTAACTATTCCAACTTTTTCTGTCAAGCTTTCCTCTTTTTTTCATGTTCTCTCTCTCTCTCTCTCTCTTTCTCTCTCAGTCTGCCGCTTCTCCAAACTTTTCTTTCTTTTTCTTCACCATATCTCGCCTCTAATTCCTTTACTCTTTTTCTTTCTCTAACACGGTTGTGTTTTCGTTCTCTTTTTCCTTACTGCAAGTATCGCCCCCTGGCGGCAACTAGACTGATTATTCACTAATGGCGGATCGACTGATTGTGATGGAGGAAGTGTCGCCGGCGCTCTGTATGAAAGTCTCTCGCCTGCCTGGGGCACATTTAATTGCAACCTTTTCTGTCTTCCTTCTTATTATCCACGAGAGAAGCCTCGTTCGGCAGGGCGGCCGCCGCCTGCGCTGGCCGGTCACGGTTATAAGGACCCTATCATTACGGCCAACATTTCGTGACGATTGTCTGCTGTTATTTTCTTGCTCGTTCGCCTCTTTTCCTTCCACGAACCTTCACCCTCATTTCTTTATCTCGTTTACGCTCCATCTTACTTTTTCTTGTTATTACAACTTTTCTTTTCTAATACGTTCCCCTTCAAATCTTTTTTCACTGAAACTCCATTTAGGAATTTTTTTCTTTTCTTCTCAACCTTTTCTTTCCTTTCTTTTTTACCCTATTTTGTTTTCCTTTGCTTTTTATTCTGTCTTCCTCTTTGTTTTTAATTTTTACATTTATTTTATGTTTTTAGATATTATGGTTAATTTCCTATGTGCGTTGTGGTGCAGAGGATATCGACTCGGAACGACAAATCGGAGAGCCGAGTTCGAATTCCAGTTAAATTCCTTCCATTCACTTACGCGCAAATACCCTTTAGGAAAGGTATTAATCCGTCGCTTCCCTCCAGTTATGGGTTAAATAACAAGACAGATTGGGTTCTATTCGGTTCTTAGTCGGCAACCAGTCTACCGCAGAAGTAATAGCAACCTACTGCGGGATAATCTTCTGCCCAGTCAGTCATGTCTCTTTCGAGACATGATCGCCCAAAACGTGTATCACGTATGGCACTTAACTGACTGACTGAATATAATAGTTGAAAACATGATTAAGACTTCTTCCGGGTATAAAGTAGGGGATTAGTTTTATATTGTTATGAAGTAATAACCTGACCCCCCCTAATTATTACTTAATAATATAATACATCTCTTCTTCCTCTAGCTATGAGCCAAATAACAAGACAGATTGGGTTCTATAGACTTGGCTGGCAATCAGTCTACCACAGAAGTAATCTTCTGCCCAGCCAGTCATGTCGCTTTTAAGACATGATCGCCCAAGCGTGTATCACGTATGGCACTTAACTGACTGATTTATATAATAAAATAAAAACTTGAGAATTTTATCTATTCCTGGAGGTTTGCAGTTGTGTGCTTTTTTCGGTGCACATTCAACATCCTTTTCTGTGATTCCAGTCCATATTTGTTCTGGTTTATTTTTCATCCATTTTCCCGATTACGTAATCCAGTCTCTTTATTATGTTCTTTAGGGCAAAACCATAGTTTATTTCCAGAACTGTATAACTTCTTCTATTGTTAGAGGTGGATGGGGGTTATCACTTCAATTTTTTGTTTCCTTATTTCTCTGTAAAGTTTCTTCGAATCGTTTTGAAAGTTCTTGTTCTGTCTGTAGAATCTTGATCATTTTTTTTTTTTTTTTTTGGTAACGTTTGAACCTTCAGTTGTATTTTTTGCCTTATTTTTATTTAGCTTTTCTTCTTTTTCTCTCGTCATTTTCTATTTACTTTTGACTTTTCTGCTTTTTCTAGTTCTTACATTTACTACTCCTGCCAGTTTATCGAGCACTGATAAATCACTTTTAAGTTGTTCAATTTCTTTCCTTTTTTTCCTTTTCCAAGTTGGATCTTCATGTCTTTGTGACTGCCTGTTATTTACTTTGTTGTTTAATTTTTCGATTTCTGCTACTGCTGATGCATATATTGCTTCATTAAGATTTATATGAGGATCATCTTCATCCAGTATTACTTAAGTGCTGCATTGTACAGTTTAATAGTTTCGAGGTTATGCTTTGTTAGTTGTTATTTTGAGAGTTGATCTCGTTCATCCAGTTCAGTGTTTTTGTTGTAACCCTGTTTAAGGGGTCACAAATAAAAACAGAAACACGGGATTAGTGTAAATAATTGTATTAACAAAATAATGGGTAAAGGTACAATATGCCAGCTTGTCCGTCTAGCTGACGAGCAAGCGGTGTTGGATATCAAAGTCTCTGTTCGGTAAGTCACTCTACGGGAGTCTGACTCGTACAAGACTGGCGCTCTCCAGGTGACTACTAGGCACATGGTATTTATGCAGGTTGAGTTAGTTTATTACTATGTTAATGGGTAGGTCTGTCACAACACCCTCACTCCCAAGCTGTTACTCTGAAGGAGTATCAGTATCTCTTTCGTTTAGGATTAACCATGAGCGGATCTGTAAATTTCCTCTTCCTTCCAGATCGACGTAGCTCTGGCGTAGTTTGAGGGGGTTCAATATCAAAAGTGTCGTAGACGGTTTCTATGGCCTCTACATCTTCTTGAGGCATATCATTTCGGTCCTCAGTCAGACGTTTGCGTATCTGATTTAGGTGCCTCTTATGTACAAATTTAAGTTGTTCTCTTTCCTCCATCTCAATATTTTGTATCTGCCTCATGATTTCTTATTTGGCTTCTTGTATATTATTCTCGTTTTCCGTAAAATAATTCGGTTCAATGTGTTTTGGACTCATTTTATTGCCGCCTTTACAACTCTTCTAAACTTTGGTCCTGGGTATGACGGTAAACTGCATCCAGCAGCAAGGCCTCTGACTGGGAGGTTGTGAGGAGCATGGATCCACCTCTTAATTGCTGTTGTTCCCAGGTCCACTCTGAACCGGAGTGGTAGCACCTGTTAGGGTCTCAGTTATGGGCAAATAGTTTGACCTTTAAACTGACGTCAAAACGCTATGAAATAATAAAAATAGACTTTTATAGAAATATATGCGTTTTTGAATTAATCTTATTACCAACAATACATTTTTGAGGGAAAAAGATTGCCAATTGCTCACAGCACTTTTGACTTCATCGTCACTTTCAAACTTCGTGCCTCTCGTGAACGCTTTCAAGGGACCAAACAGGTGAAAGTCTGAAAGAGCAAGGTTTGGGCTGTAAGGGGGATGAGGGAGCAGTTCCCAGCCCAGCTCGTTGATGGTCTGCACCGTTCGGGCTGCTGTGTGAGACCTTCGAGTAGGCAAGGTCATCATGGACAATTTTGTGTGCTGTCCCAACATATAGGCTTGCAATGTCATCCACTGTCACCCTTCTGTCAGACTGAATGCGGTCATTGTCTGATTCGATCACCTCAGGAGACCTTCTGTAGGCCTCCCAGGCCTGTCTTCATCCCAAACACTGCTCCGTCCTTCTTTAAACAATTTACCCCACTTGTAGATTTTTTTTGGCTGAAACATGTGGCACCATACATAGTTGATATTCTCCTATGAATTTCAACTGGTTTGCACCCTTCAGCAACCAAAAGTTTGATAACTAACCTGTGCTCAATCCTGGAGTATGCTTCTTGGTCGGCAATCTTTGTTAATCTCCAAAACTCTCAAATATTTTTTCAATCTGCAAAAAAAATTAAATCCCTTTTGAAAAAGAAGTAAAGGAAAAAATTCACCTTATTTATTGAATGAGCCCCGTAGATGTCCTTATACCGAAAAATTCACCTTATTTATTGAATGAGCCACGTAGATGTCCTTATACCGAAAAATTCACCTTATTTATTGAATGAGCCCCGTAGATGTCCTTATACCGAAAAATTCACCTTATTTATTGAATGAGCTCCGTAGATGTCCTCATACCGAAAAATTCACCTTATTTATTGAATGAGCCCCGTAGATGTCCTTATACCGAAAAATTCACCTTATTTATTGAATGAGCCCCGTAGATGTCCTTATACCGAAAAATTCACCTTATTTATTGAATGAGCCACGTAGATGTCCTTATACCGAAAAATTCATCTTATTTATTGAATGAGCCCCGTAGATGTCCTTATACCGAAAAATTCACCTTATTTATTGAATGACACTTGTATATGTTTTTAAGTATGATGTTCTAGTATAATAATGTTTTGTTTCATTGAATTTCTTTTTTCAATGTCTTTTTAAAGCGTCTTTCTTTTTGAGTTCCGATCGCATCAATTTCTCTTGGCAACCCATCTATGAGAATGAGAACTCCGGACAACAACCTGCAACTCAAGGTGTTAATCGTGCTGAGAAGTGAATGGCTGATGCGTTATGAGGTCGTGAAAAATCCCCTACAAGCTTCGGAACTCTGTCTGTAAAAGACCGTTACCTAGTGTGCCGGGAAATCTTCGCGCACTTTTGGATCCCTGCGTCACTCTTGGGAACAATATGAGAACTAAAATTCAAACCAAAAATTCCAGGGTGGCTCTACCAGTGGACAAACAGAGAGTCTGTTTCTCAGGAGGGAACTTATTTAATGTCGAAAAATATGCCAAAGGAATAAGCTCCCCCAAAACAATGGATTTTCAGATCCTCACAACTGGTATAATCCCAATGATGGCCCCAACTAGATTCACAACCATTCATTTTAATACAGAGAAAGTAAAATTTTATCGTGAGAAATACAAACTCGTTAGACTTCATTCTATCAAGTGTTGCACAAAACCCAGCAAAACGTCACCCGCCAAATATATAAATCTACCATCCGCCCGTGTATTGAATACTGCTGCCATATCTGGTCTGGTGCTCCTGTTATCCCCCTAGGTATCCTTGACAAAATCCAACAAAGAATCTGTAATGTGATAGATCCCGACATGTCAGCTCAGATACAGTTACTTTCTCACCGGCGCAATGTGGCTTTCCTGTGTCTCTTCTACATATACTTTCACGGCTTCTGCTCCGATGTACTTAGCTCACTGGTGCCCCTTATATATGAATTTACTCGAGCTACATGATTAACAACTAGGTCCCACCTTTTAACTGTGAAACCAATAAATTGTAAACGCAAATTCTACTCCACACCTTCTTTTCTCGCGCTTCCCGTCTGTGGAATTCCCCTCCATTTACTTGCTTCCCCGACAGCTACAATCTCCAAGAATTTAAATGTAAAGTCAATTGTCATCTCCTATATCACTAACCTGCATCCTCTCTCTCTCATGATCCTTTCTTCGTCTAAACCACTCTCATCAGTATTCTCATCATTCTCCACTTCCTGACACCCCCTATAACCTGTCACTCTTTCTCATAACTTTCCTCTTATGTAATCCCTCTGCACAACAGTGGCAGTAAAATGTCTTGCTTGGGGCGATATGATTATAAAAAAAAAATTCTATACTATTTTAATGTGAATATAAAGTGGGAGATCGATTCTACATTACAACAATATATAAACTGATCTCTCACTTTATGACCACAGTCATCCTTCTCTTACCTACTTCCTGACACCACCTATAACCTGTCAGTTTTTTTCATAACTTTCCTCCTCTGTGACCCCCTTGCAAAACAGTGGCAGTAAAATGCCTTGCTTGAGACATAATTATAAAAATAAATGTGACATTTGTCGAGAAAAGTTTAGACAAGCTATTAGAATGTACATTGACGAAAATAAACCAGCCAATGAGGAATAACCGATTCAAAGGTACGGAAATTAAAGAAATAAAAAGAATTGCATTCAGAAAGGTGAATCGGCCGAGCATGAAAGGGAACCAAAAATGTACATGAAAAGTATTAACATCACACAAACCACAAATCATAATGAAAAAACTGAGATGCACGCCAATCACTGGGAAAATAATTCTGAAAGTTTAGAAGAGTGAGGTAGTGAGTTTTGTTTAACGGCATATCAACCTCGGTTGGATATTTAATGCCAAAAACGAAAGGTTTTAAGTTATTTTTGAAATGTTCAGTTGATTTTGTCAGATTTTGTTGAAAAATTTATTATTATTATTATTTTTCTTCAAAAATGTTTTATGTCAACAATTTTTACACTGAGGGAATACGGAACAGATGGGAAAAGTGTGACACTGCTGGGAGACCACGTTGAAAAAAAAAACACCTTATTTATTGAATAACCCTCGTATTTATAATTATGAAAAACAAAACAGATGGTTATTTTTATGTATTTATTTCTTTTACTATTGTTGTTACTACTGCTGTTAATCTAATTAGTGGTTAATTAATTAAAAAATATCATCACTACTCCTTTTAACGAAATGAATTATCAAAACAATTTAATGAAAAAAGAAAACGTTAACATTCCACTAATAAAATTTAGAACCTATAAGAAAGATAACTGTGAAATAAAAAGAAATAATAATTTTTTATTTTTTAAGATAATAAGATTAAGTGAAACATTCCTGCAAATTGGAAAAAATATATTTTTTTTTACTAATTGAATAATTTAAAGAAAGCAGTGATATTATTTATTGGAGTATATTAAAAAATACAAGATTATCGATAACTTATTTTTTGCCATAAAATTATTATATATATATATATATGTAAGCAAAGAGAGTTTGTCACTTTAACTGAGCAGGTTCAAACCAACATCGAAGTTTCGTTAGGACACTGTTATGATGTTCTCACACGTCAGGGCTTGTTCATCCATCTGTATATTCAGTTGTTTATTCACTGAAGTCGTTGAAAATATTTAGTGTTATCTACAACTAATATCGTAGGCTTTGTAGGAGCCCCGGTGATGGTTTTCAAATTAGCCTTGTGTCAAACACAACTAAAGTTCCCATTTAAATTTAAAATATCAGAAGGTTGGATGTTGAAAATATAATATGTTAAAGTAATTTTTTTTTTAACTAAGCGGAATAAAAAATTTGTAAAAAGAAAATGTTCAAATAGAAAATGTCTGTAGTTAATTAATTTGTAAGAGTTAAATGTTCAAATAGAAAATGTCTGTAGTTAATTAATTTGTAAGAGTTAAATGTTCAAAGAGAGAAATGTACACAGTTCCAGAGAAATAGTAGTAAGGAGTTAAATGAATCCAGCTTATTGTTGATAGTAGCAGAATGTGTGTATGTAGAAAGATTAAAAAATAAAGTATGTTTCTTTCCTTTTTTATGGCCGGCGAAAAAGTGAAAATAAAGTTGAAGCCTTAAAGGAATATTGTACTTATCGGGTTTTAGTTTTTAGGAATCAGTTGAAGTATCTTGTTGTTTCTTTGACGGTGTGTGAGTGAAGACGAAGAAAGAAAAAGTGGAAGAAGATGAAGGAATGTGTGACGCGACCTTTTTTTTTTATGTCCGAGTCATGCTTGAAGTTTTTTATTACATCTTAGCGTGTCGTCTCCATGCTGCTTCTATCTGACTGACTTTTGCCGGTGAAGGGACGTGAATAATTAATGAAATCTAGTCAAGTGTTCGGCTCGAAACTGCATACCCATTTTCTTAGGTGTTAAGAAAATTTGATAGGGTCAGAGATCAATTTGATATTTCGTATTCAATCAGAATTCAGAATCTTAATTTTCACACTGATTTGTGAAATTTGCCTTGGTCTGGGTTTTTCCAAAATGTTTTCAGTTTTCTGATTCATTTTTGCGGGTGTGCAATTTTACTTTTTCTGTTTTAGTTAATTGTTGTATGATAAGGATTTGTATCCTATTGTTTTCTAAGAAAAAATATTGTACTCTTTTCAAAAATAAAAATTCTTTCGAAATATCTACAACTAATATCGTAGTCTTTCGAAGGAATAAATTTTACAGATAAGGAAACTATGTAATTGATTGATCTACTAGGATCATTAAAAGAGAAACAGATAAATTAAATAATAATAATAATAATAATAATAATAATAATAATAATAACAACAACAATTCATATGTAGTCTTTTGAAGAAAAAAGTTAAATGTTCAGGAGCTTCGAAAATCACTTCATTAGCTTTCTACTTTAAATCGCGTTTTCTTGTTCATTATTCTAATCATTGTTGTTGTTGTTGCTGTGTGTGTGTGTGTGTGTGTGTGTGTGTGTGCGCGCGCACGCGCGTGTGTGTATTTGTGTGTGATAAGAAAATATTTAAAATTATATTTGGAAATTTTGTCTTCATTTCTTCATTGTCAATGATGAGACGATATTATCAAATGAATGGAGGTTAAAAAAACAAAAACAAAAAAACACGTCGTCATTGGCATGTTTAGCGGGGTTACATTTTTTATCGGAGCGTTAAAAGTCAAGAAATTTCAGTTCATTTCCTGTTTATTTTTTGTCTTCATAATGAACAAATATTTATCAGTTTGTTTCGGTCAGTTAAGTGCCATACGTGATACACACTTTGGGGCGATCATGTCTCGAAAGAGACATGACTGACTGCGCAGAATATTATCCCGCAGTAGGTTGCCATTGCTTTCTGCGGTAGACTGGTTGCCTGCCATGGCTATAGAACCCAATCTGTCCTATTATTTAACCCATAACTGGAGGTAAGGGGTATTTGTGCCTAAGTGTATGCAAGGAATTTAACTGGAATTCGAACTCGGCACTCCGATTTGTTGTTCCGTGTCGATACTTGGTATTAGAAATAAATATTTCGGAAGATTTTCGGATTAATATTTCAATTTTTAATTTTTTTTGTCAACCATTTCTTATTACGTATCAAATTAGGGATTGCTTGCTGCTAGATTCATATGACCTGTTGTATTTTAGTTAATGAGGAGATGAGCAGAGTCAAGTAATGCCGATTGTCCAGACAAATAATTTCAATGGCACAGAGTTGTAATGCCGCTCATCTACGAAGTCATGATGTTTTTCGTGATTTATCATCATTTAATTATGATTTTTTTTATTTACCTTTTGAATTTATATATTTGTTAATGTTTTTACATTTTATTTCCTTTTCTTTTTTGCTTTCCACTTAAAAAAAAAAAATTTTCTTTCTTTACTTCGTTTTTTTTTTCCTTTCTTTTTCTGTTTTCCTTTCACATAATGTTTTTTGTTCTGGTTTATTCTTCATTCATCTTTTTCCTTTTCTTTTTTCACACACTTCTTCTTCATCTTCTTCTTCTTCTTCTTCTTCTTCTTCTTCTTTTTCTTCCTTTTCTTATTCTTCTCTTTTTCTTCCTTTTTTCTTCTTTTTCTTCTTCTTCTTTTTCTTCCTTTTCTTCTTTTTTCTTCTTCTTCTCTTTTTTCCTATTCTTCTTCTTTTTCTTCCTTTTCTTCTTTTTTCTTCTTCTTCTTCTTCTTCTTCTTCTTCTTCTTTTTTTCTTTTCTTTTTTTCTTCTTTTTCTTTTCTTCTTCTTGTCTTTTTCTTCCTTTTCTTCTTCATCTTCTCCTTTTCCTTCTTTTCTTCTTCCTTTTCTTCTTTTTTCTTTTTTCTTTCTTTTCTTCTTCTTATTCTTTTTCTTCTCTTTTCTATTTTTTCTCCTTCTTTTCCTTCCTTTTCTTCTTTTTCTGTTTTTCTTCCTTTTCTTCTTCTTTTTGTCCTTTTCTTTTTCTTCTTCTTTTTTCTTTTCTTCTTCTTCTTCTGCTTACTCTGCGGCTCCAGCAGCGCCCCTTCATTTTTTAATTTCTCTTATTCTATTTTTATTTATTTTTATATCATCATCATCATCATCATCCCGTAAACCAGCGCTGAAATTACAGCTGCGATAGAAATTCCATTCGCTAACTCAAATATTTTCCAAAAAGTCGGCATTTGTCTCCGCACCCCCCCCCCCCCCCCCCGACCTTTCTTCTCTTGCCGACGAACCCTTACTCACCAAATACATTCTCTCCTTACTCTCCACTATCTCTTCCGCTTGGCAACCCGACCTGTTCTCTCTCATCAGAAAAACCCAAATGGTATCGCACCGCCATTATGATAACACCTCGTTAACGAAGGAAGCGAAAACGAAAAAAGAAAGCAAAGGTAAGGTAACGATCGGCGAGCTTTTCATTTGGGGCAAAGAAGAAAGGCTTGTGAGTCAAGGAGGCTGACCGTTTCCAAGGTCAGCCGATTACCTCCCAGCTCCTTACCTTCTTGCTTGTTGGAAAATTGCTTAGGAACAACATCTCTGCAAATCTTATTTCCCTTTAGACGATATCAAAAACGGAAATGCCATGAAGGACAAGGGAGGTAAGTACAAAAAGAAAAATGGCCGAATATTGAGCTATTTTCAAAAGTTGTCTTCACTTAGAGTTGGGGATGAAAGTTTATCAATGTGAGAAAATAAAAAGTCTCATATTGAGGATTAAAGATCAATACTGTAATCTCACTGTTGATTTAATCATTTTGATAAATTATGTGTATCAAGCACAAGTGTAAATTTCAAAAGTACTCAGTCAAGTTAAGCCTTTGTCTATCTTTCTCTTTCAATCAGGATCTATCTGAGTCTGTTCATATCTATCTATCTATCTATCTATCTATCTATCTATCTATCTATCTATCTATCTATCTACCTGAGTCTGTTCATATCTATCTATCTATCTATCTATCTATCTATCTATCTATCTATCTAAGTCTGTCCATATCTATCTATCTATCTATCTATCTATCTATCTATCTATGTTTATATCTATGTCTATTTATATCTATCTATTTGAGGCTGCTCATATCTATCTATCTATCTATCTATCTATCTATCTATCTATCTATCTATCTAAGTCTGTCCATATCTATCTATCTATCTATCTATCTATCTATCTATCTATCTATCTATCTATCTATCTATCTATCTATGTTTATATCTGTCTATTTATATCTATCTATTTGAGGCTGCTCATATCTATCTATCTATCTATCTATCTATCTATCTATCTATCTGTCTATCTGAAGCTATTCATATCTATCTATCTATCTATCTATCTATCTATCTATCTATCTATCTATCTATCTATCTATGTTTATATCTATGTCTATTTATATCATCGTCAAATCCTCAGTCATTTTGTAACTGTTGATATTCCTCTTCAAATATCAAAACGAAATCGCAGAATGATTCCAGACCAACCATCAGAACATCTCTTTTCTCATTCATTGCAAAAAAAAAAAAAAAAAAAAATGCTTGACTAGAAATTCTTGCAGTTGTTGTTGCTTTTAATATTATTTTATTCTCAGCGGACCTCCAGTGAAAAGACTATATCAAATCCATTGCTAAATCCGACGTTAAGAAGTTCGGTTCACTGTGCAGGGTCAGGAAGTTTTTTCCCGTCTGAGTTCATCCTGCACATATATAAATCGACCATCCGCCTATGTATTGAATACTGCTGCCACATCTGGTCGGGTGCCCCTGCTATTCACCCCGGGGTTCTTGACAAAATACAACGGAGAATCTGTAATGTGATCGATACCGACTTGGCAACTAGGATACAGTCGCTTTCTCACTAGCGTGACGTGTCTTTCCTGTGCCTCTTCTATAAATACTTTCACGGCTTCTGCTCCAATGAACTTAGATCCTGGTGCCCCCCCATGTATGAATTTACACGAGCTACTAGATTAGCAACTAGGTCGCACTCTTTTACAGTGAACCCGATAAAATGTAACCGCAATTTCTACTTTAACAGCTTCTTTTCACGCACTTCCCGCCTGTGGAATTCCCTTCCATATATTTGCTCTCTCCGACAGCTACAATCTCCAGGAATTTAAATGTAAGTTCAATAGCCACCTCTTATCACACTAACTCGCATCCATTCTCTCAAACTCTTTTTCCATCTACTCCAACCCCCATCCTCGGTATCCTCATCCGTCTATTGCCCTCCTCCTGACATTTCCTATAACTAATCCCTCTTCCTCATCACTTTTCCCTATGTGACCCCCCTGCGCAACAGTAGAATGCTTGATGGGGTGAAATAATTTAAAAATATATTTAGATTTTCTCAGAAATGTTAACTAATTTCTTTTTCTTTTTTTTTTTGACTTGGTGTCATATAACCGCCCGTGCATTGAATACTGCTGCCATATCTGGTTGGGTGCTCCTGCTATCCACCTCGGGTTCCTTGACAAAATCCAGCTCCCCTGTGTCTTTTCTACAAATACTTTCACAACTTCTGCTCCGATGAACTTAGCTCACTAGTACCCACCATGCATGAATTTGCACGAGTCACTTAATTAGCAACTAGGTCCCACAATTTTACTGTGAAACCAATAAATTGTAAACGCAAATTCTACTCCACATCTTCTTTTCTCGAACTTTCCCCCTGTGGAACACACTTCTGTTTACCTGCTTCTACAATCTCCAAGAATTTAAATATAAGGTCAATAGTCATCTTCTATCTCACTAGCCGGCATCCTCTCTCTCTCATGCTCGTTTCTCTGCCCACTCCACTCTCATCAGTATTCTCATCCTTCTCCTACCCTCTTCCTGACATCCCCTATAACCTGTCACTCTCTCTCATAACTTACCTTCTATGTAAAAGACTCTGCACAACAGTGGCAGTAAAATGACTTGCTTGGGGCGACACGATTATATATAAAAAAAAAAGTATGTTTTATTTTATTTGCTCTTTTTTCGTTCATGAATACACTAGATTGAGTAGTTTCAATTCTTCTACGTTTTTAAAGAATTCTTTGTACAAATTTTCAGTCATTCCAAGAAGATCTACTAATTTTTGAGATTAAAAACTATAATTTTAGAGCAAATTCTGCAAAATCTGCAAGAAACACGATAAAAGGTCTGAAATCTTGATCTTGATCAGGCCTGATCGGATAACGGAGTATCGATTTCCGGGGAAATCGGAAAAAATAAGTAGCCCATGATCTGATCGAAAGCCTAAAGAATATTTGTGGGAAGTTTGGTGAGAATCGAATAAAAATTTTCTGATTTGTATAAAGGACAATCACACACACACACACACACACACACACACACACACACACACACACACACACACACACACACATCTTGCCTTTTATACATATAGCTGTGCAAAAGTTACCACTGCCCAGTTGAAAAACACGAGATTTTCAGTAAAAATCCTGGAAACGTTTGCCTTCACCCAGCAATTATTTCACTTGTTAAAGAAGAAAAGAATCTAAGAAATAAAAATTTTTTACGGCTTATCAACCTTTTGCAGGAAATTCAAAACTGGAAAATATTTTGGGTTGTGAGAAAACTTTTGGAAGTAATAACGGTTTACTGGAACTAGTTTTCTTATTTAACCCATAGGTGGGAGAACAGAGTGAACTCATATATTTCTCGAGAGTATTTACGCCTAAGTGGATATAACGTAATACAATTCGACTCTCCGATTTTCAATTGATTTAAGCAGTTGGTATAAGTTGGTCGCTCATCTAGGTACTGACGAGGTACGATGTTTCTTAACTTTGGTGAATCACGCGAGAGCCGGTGTTTCAACGTGATGTGACCGCAACCTAAAAGAGAAGGACCGAATATGGGTAGGTAAACAGTGGGAAAGAATAGAGAGAGAGAGAGAGAGGAGGGGGAGAATGTGTGAGAGGGTGAATAATAGAGAGATAAGTATGTAAGAGAAGAGAAAGAAAAAGAAATTTATTTTTTATTTTTTTTAAAATCATATCGCTCCAAGCACTGTTTTGCAGGGGGGTTGCAGGGGAGGAAAGTTATGAGAAAGAGTGACAGGTTATAGGGGGTGTCAGGAAGTGGGTAAGAGTCTGATGAGAATACTGATGAGAGTGGAGTGGACAAAGAAAGAATCATGAGAGAAAGGATGCAGATTAGTGAGATAGGAGATTGTCCTTACATTTAAATTCTTGGACATTATAGCTGTCGGGAAAGCAAGTAAACGGAAGGGAATTCCACAGGCGGGAAGCGCTAGAAAGGAAGCTGTGGAGTAGAATTTGCGTTTACAATTTATTGGTTTCACAATAAAAGATTGGGACCTAGTTGCTAATCTTGTGGATCGAGTAAATTTATATATAGGAGGCACCAGTTAGGTAAGTTCACCGGAGCAGAAGCCGTGAAAGTATTTGTAGAAGAGTCATAAGGAAGCCACATTGCGCCGGTGTGAAAGTGACTGTATTCTGAGCTGCCAAGTCGGGATCTATCACATTATAGATTCTCCGTTGGATTTTGTCAAGGACACCTAGGTGGATAGCAGGGGCACCCGACCAGATATGGCAGCAATATTCATTTAGAATTTTTTTTTTAATCAATCCCAAGCAAGGCGATAACGCCACTGATGCGCAGGGGGCTACGTAAGAGTAAAAAGATTGGAAAAGAGAAAGCCGGAAACCACATCTTAAACAGGAAACAAGGGATGAGCCTCTTTACCTGTTCAATAGACTTGGGTGGAGTGTGAACCGGGCGATAGTTTAGTCTATTTACTCCAATTGAAAAAAAAAGAAAAAAAGAAAAAAGTGTAAAGATTGGAAAAGAGAAAACCAGAAACCGCATCCTAAACAGAAAACAAGGGATGAGCCTCTTTACCTGTTCAATATACGTGGGTGGAGTGTGAACCGGGCGATAGTTTAGTCTATTTACTCCAATTGAAAAAAAAGAAAAAAAAGAAAAGAGTGTGAAGATTGGAAAAGAGAAAACCAGAAACCGCATCCTAAACAGGAAACAAGGGATGAGTCTCTTCACCTGTTCAATAGATGAGGGTGGAGTGTGAACCGGGCGATAGTTAAGTCTATTTACTCCAATTGAAAAAAAGAAAAAAGAAAAGAGTGTAAAGATTGGAAAAGAGAAAACCAGAAACCACATCCTAAACAGGAAACAAGGGATGAGTCTCTTCACCTGTTCAATAGACGTGGGTGGAGAGTGAACCGGGCGATAACGTCTTTTCAAAAAATGTCGAAGTTGTCGAGCATTTCTATCAAGTCTTTGTGGCGTACTTTGTTAAACGCCTTTGCGTAGTCTATAAAGCATATGTTTAAGAGAAATAAAAAAAGAAGGAAAGAAACAAGGAAATAACAGATAAAAGAAGTAAAAGACATAAAATAAAAAGAAGGAAAGGAAAGAAATAGAAGTTAAAAGAAAGAATAGTTTGAAATGGGAGAGACTGAGGGAAAAAGCCGATTGAAAAAGAAAATATAGAACGTAAATAAGAAGAACAAAAATAGAAAGAAAAATGAAAGGAAAGAAAAAGAATGACGAGAGAGAGAGAGAGAGAGAGAGAGAGAGAGAGAGAGGGTCAGAAAGAAAGAGAGAGAGAGTGAGTGAATGAGAAGTGGAATATTGAGAAATCCAAGTTTTCATAAAATATAAAAAAAGCACAGGACTTCATTTAATCTCAATTCGCCTTTGAATGCTTGATATTTTCTTTACATATGAAGAGAATCTTAAGGCAATGAAATCTGCTCTACAGAAGGATGATGCTAATACTATGGACAGAGCAGAGGAATAAAGAGGAAGCCTTTAAGAAAATGGAAATGAAAAGGATACGTGTATTTAAAATCAGAATGACAAGTAAATTTACTGCGACATATGAGGAAAGAGTGCTTGGAAAATTTGATACTCATAAGACATATAGAAGCAAGAGAGACATGAGAGAAACATGTAATGCACCTAAGTAAGTAGCAGCACTGATGCGCTAAACAATAGCATATCATGATGAAAAAATGCCAAAAAAAAATTTTGTCTTCAACACTTTTGTGTTAAGATGAAATATCAAAAGATTTTTATTATTAAAAATATTTTTATCCTTTTTAAAACCTTAGAAATTTTGGTTTAAAATCTTGTTTTCTCGTGTGGGGAGGTATGACTAGTAAAGGAAATTTTAACGACTTTTGGCGGTGAAAAAACACATTGATTTGGAAATTCTTGCAAAAATCAAATAATTGACGATTTTTAATGAAAAATTTACGACTTATGCACAAATGAATGCAATTATTTTTTAAACACCAATTTTTTTTTTTACAAAATCTTGGTATAAGTATTTTTTTTTACATCTGCTACCCCCATTTAATTAATTATATGAAATTTCAAGAAATTGAATTTTGTAGAGAATAATATTTATATTAGTTAAAAGCAGAACTCTTTAGAAAATTTAAATTTATTTTTTGTAAACCTAGGCAACCAGTTAACGAAAATGTGCTTCAAATCGGAAAATAAAACATCAATAAAACTAAGGCATCATAATATTTTCCTTCAATATTTCTCTACATTTCTGAGATGAGGCATTGTAATTATTTGCACTATTTACATTGTCCGGACTGTTTTCTTCATCTTTGTTGCCATATTCACCTTCAATATCTATCTATATTTCTGAGATGAGGCATTGTAATTATTTACACTATTTACATTGTCCGGACTGTTGTCCTCATCTTTGTTGCCATATTCACCTTCAATATCTATCTATATTTCTGAGATGAGGCATTGTAATTATTTACACTATTTACATTGTTCGGACTGCTGTCCTCATCTTTGTTGCCATATTCACTTTCAATATCCGTCAGTATTTCTGCTCCTGCTATCCACCTAGGTGACCTTGACAAAATTTAACGGAGAATCTGTAATGTGATAGATCCCAACTTGGCAGCTCAGATACAGTCGCTTTCTCACCGGCCCAATGTGACTTCCCTATATCTCTTCTACATATACTTTCACGGATTTTGCTCCGATGAACTTAGCTCACTAGTGCCCCCTATATATAAATTTACTCGAGCCACAAGAAACAACTAGGTCCCACCCTTTTACTGTGAAACCAACAAATTGTAAACGCAAATTCTACTCTAACAGCTTCTTTTCTCGCACTTCCCGCCTGTGGAATTCCCTTCCATTTACTCGCTTTCCCCACAGCTACAATCTCCAAGAATTTAAATGTAAAGTCAATCGCCATCTCTTATCTCACTAACCTGCATTCTCTCTCTCTCTCATGCTCCCTTCTCCACCCTATTCTCATCTTTATTCTCATCCTTCTCTTACCTACTTCCTTACACCCCTATAACCTGTCACTTTTTCTCAGAACTTTTCTCGTATGTAACACCCTGCAAAACAGTGGCAGTAAAATGCCTTGCTTGGGGCGATATGATTATAAAAAAACAAAAACAAAAAAACAAAACAAAAAAAGACACGGTAAAAATCAGCCAAATTTTGTTGCATAAATGTAAAACAAATTTCAAAAAGCTTTTCTTCATAATAAACAGTTGTCTTTTGAGTCTGTAAGATATTTTTTGCTTGTTGTGAAAAACAAAATATTTATTGTTTAATTTTACACTGAATTAGAAAAGGTTCCATTAGAAATATTTGACATTTACAAATATATATTTATTTCTTGCTTAAGGCTTTAATAGCAAAACTCTTAAACCTAGATTATCATTGTCTGAATAAAATTAAGACGTTAATAGACATGGTAAGGCACAGCTTCCATATATTAAAAGAAAAGGAAGCCGTGGAGAGCCGTAAACATCGGTGTCTTGAATGATATGGCATTCAAAATATTTGTTTTTTTAAAGCTTTTTCATGGCAAAATGTAAGATTCACTTCTAATTTTTCAATTAATCAACCGAGCTGAATTTGAACGATTGCATCTCTTGTTAGGAAAGTTGGGTCTCAGTGTCCGATCAGAAAGTTGTTCACGTCAGAATCTATCTTGTAAATTTATAAATCTACTATTCGTATGTGCATTGAATACTGTTGCCATATCTGGTCGGATGCTCTCGAGCTTCTTGACAAAATCCAAAAAAGGATCTGAAGTATAATCGGTCATGACTTGGCATCTCGATTTCAGTCACTTTCACACCGACGTGACGTGGCTTCCCTCTGTCTATTTTACAAATATTTTCATGGCAACTGCTTTGATTAGTTTTTTTCCTGTGTCCCGGCCACGTGAATTTAAGCCTGCTACTAGATTGGCATCTAGGTCCCAAACTTTTACTGTCGAAATGGTTAAATGGAATCGCTACTTCTACTCGAAGAGTTTCTTTTCTCGTAATTCCAGCCTATAGAATTTCCTTCCGCTTACTTGTTGCTGACAGCTAAAATGTTTGAAAAGTATAGATGTCATTTCAGTTGCCATCTTCTGTCTTCTTGAATCCCATTCATCTTTTATCCTTTCTAAATAAAAATAAAAAAAAATAAAAAATAAAAAAATTAGGTGTTTTGGGAATCTTGAATATAGACTGATGACTAGTTACCTTGGTTTCAGCAATGTGTTTGATACTCTAGTTTTTCGGCAGGGTTAAACAGAGTCTGTTAGACAATAATAGATGATGATGATAATAATAATAATGATAATGACGATGATGATGAGGCTCATAAGTAGATGTGGTCATAACGTTACTGTGCACCTAAGTAGCTGATCAGTTCCGTCCACATTGTCGGTGTTGAAAGCCGAATCATTCCTGCATATATCTTTGTTAAATAAAAATAGCGGAGGCAATTCAGTCTTCAGGTAAAGATGATGACTGGGATACATTCATGTCTGTCGATTTCAGGAAGCCCTATGCCCAGCGATTAAGCAGTTGCTGCATACATAGCTATAGAGATCCACTAACTCGTTGTACTAGATGGCCGTTCATCCGGTCTTATTTGTCATCATTCTTGGCGTTTAGCAACCTTGCCTAGCCTGGTAGGGTAGTCTGATTAGTCGTTGGTGACCTGACTATACATCAGGTGATACTGAGCTACATGATACTAGTAGGACTCGTAAATGACTTGACACAGATCGTTTTACTAAAAGTTACCTTGAAATATCGATTTGGATTAGAATCTAGGTAGAATGTGCCTTTCTGTTATGTTTTTCTATCTCATTGTTAATCAGGTGAAGATATTTAAATAACGACATCCCCTTATTTTGAATTCTGTTTCTTGGGTTTGTCACTCGATTACTTGCAAAGTGCATTAAATCATTCCTTTAAGTCAGTGGTTCTCAAGCTTTTGACACTCGCGACCCCTTACCTAAAAGTTTGAAACCCATGCGACCCCCTACTTAGGGTTTACTATCAGCAGCTTAATTTTCTTTTTATTTTCTGTGAAGAACAGGGAAAGAAACATCTAAAAAATATTTTAAAATTCTGTAGTTATTATTACCAAATTAAAGCACATTGGTCTAACCTGAACTCACAAAAAGAACATATATTTCTTAAAATAATATTATCATAGGTTTAAAAAGCTATCCAACCCAACTAGTGAGATGCCTGAGGTTGCATTTCAGCAGCAAGCTTTGAAATTTGTGTCCGAGTGTTTGTTACAGCTAGTCTCATGTCATCTCCAACATCCAATCTGTTCCTATTCTTTGTTTTTATGTTGACAAGAGTGCAAAATCCTTGACGCAAATAGAACAAGGACACGTAAGGCTTTGCACCTAAACAACAAAAAAAAAAAAATATAAGCGCATGAAAAATGTAATTGATGAAATACAATTAATGTTATCCCAAGCTACTTCTATCAAGGCTACACGCTCCCCTGCCAAGGTGTCGCGACGTCCCTGTCAAGGCGTCGCGACCCCCCTGACAAGTCTTTGCGTCTTAGGGGGTCGCGACCCACTGCTTGGGAAACTCTGCTTTAAGTGAATGTTTTTGTTACAGCAAACACGATTCAGTTGAATTTCTGCATTCATATTAGAAAACTTTCTCTGGAGAGAAATTACGGTTCTTTTTTTTTTCTTTTTATGAGCGAACTTGAAATATTTCCTGTCTATTTTCATGTTTTTCATTTTTCTTTGCTATTCCTCGACACCATACGTCATATCATGTCATCTTATTTACGTTGCTTCATGGACGCCCACTCGGGATCGATGTTTTTAATTAGTCGAGTTTTTTGCTTTCATCTTTCTGCCGTTGAGATAGCATTTTCGTCATCTTTCTCTCTCACAATCGTTCTTCTCCTCGGCGTTTGAGGATTCATTCTGTAAATACAAAAATATACTTAAATATGGATCGACACAAAAATGAAGCAGTTCTTGCTCATACTCCATTCCTCACTCTCCCCTCGCGTCTCACTCTCCCCTCGCGTCTCACTCTCCCCTCGCGTCTCACTCTACACTTTTCTCTTCAAGCTCTCACTCCATTTTCTTTTATCTCGCTTTCATTTCATTTTCCCTTTTCTTTCAGCTCCCACTCAAGATCTCATTCTATTAATCTCTCTCATCAAGTCTTGAGCTATGGGGGCTCGGTAGAAAGAGGCAGACATAATTAGCGTATGATGTATCATACGCCAGTAGCCAGAGTGCTCTAATTCATTACTGAATGAGCGATGCGTATATATATATATATATATATATATATATATATATATATATATATATATATATATATACATACAACAATGAATGGGTCAAATTCATCCAGAAAAAGTATGAATTTGGTCTGACGAGCGTTTGATCCAGCGAAATATCATATTACCAATGAATTTATAAAAACATTCAACTTTTGTTCTTGATTATAGTACTCTGATAAATTTTAACATTGAGTTCTCTTTAGATTTAATCTCCTGTGGAATTTAACTTACCAAGTAACAAGGATTCTACTATATATATATATATATACCCTGATTGAACACTCTGAAAGAATGGTAGATTTGAAAAACAGTAGCTACTCTGGCTTCTACGCATCGTTCATTCAGAAATGAATTAGAACCCCCTCAGCTATTGGGCGTGTATAATGATAATATACACGCTAAAACGTCTGCCTCCTTCTACCGAGCGCCCGTAGCTCAGAAGTAGAATCGACGACTGACGCCAATTCGGTCGGGTTTCAATCCTGGGTGTCTAACCATACTGATCAGCTGCGAAACAGATCTGTCTGCGGGTGACTATATATATATATATGTATATATATATATATATATATATATATATGGAAGTGAAAGAACAGATAGATTAAATTAAGGAGTGGTAGTTAGCGGAAATTAAACAATCTGCTTATAGGTGGGTCAATATTGCTCAATCAAAAGTGAAAATTTGCCTCGCGAAAAGATATATAGTAGCATAATGTCAAGATTTGACACTTTTTACTTTTGTCTGGATAACAGACAAAATACTAGGACCATACATTATTTTAATAATGGGGCAATAACTTTTAAAAGCCGGTTGAATTTTAGGTTTTTTACATTATTTTTGTAAATTTAATTTTGTAATACCACATCAGTTAAATAGGCTGGATTGTTTAGGTTAGAATTTGAGTTAAGTAATTATTGTAGTCGAATGTATATTGCAGTTAATAAAAGCAAATAAGTATTGTGTGGGTCATTTATTTTAGTAAAATAATTTTAAACAATATTAGAGCATAAGTTATAAATGAACAATTGTAATTAATGAAATTTTAGGAAAAATATTTCCGTGTTTACATAAAACCGTCAATTCATTACTACGATTCAGTAGCAGTAATTTTCTAAATAACCATGAATTCATCTTATATTTTCTAAATATGTAATTTTCGCCATTTTGTTTTAAAATATCACCTGAAGAAGAAGAGTTTAATTTTTCTGAAGGATGGAAAATTTTTTGTGTAGTGATCTAATACTTTTATAAAACATTGTCATAACAAAATTGCAATACATATATATATATATATATATATATATATATATATATATATATACAAAGAAAGATTTGTACCCACAGAATAAATTAATAACTTTAAATAAGATAGACGTCATTATAATTATCCCAACCCGAGAAATCTTTCGGCCAACACCCGTCAAGGGCTTACGTTGGTTTTATTACAAATGGTTAATAAAGGACAAAAACAAAGAATTACTTACAAAAATGGGGGCTAGATGGAATTCGTTTAAAAATTAATATTTACTGATTGAAGTTTATTATTAAACGAATTCCCTGTGCCTCTTTTACAAATACTTTCACGGCTTCTGCTCCGATGAACTTAACTCACTGGAGTCCCCTATGTATGGATTTACAGGAGCTACTAGACTAGCAACAAGGTTCCACCCTTTTACATTGGAATCGATAAAATGTAACCGCAATTTCTATTCTAATAGCTTCTTTTCTCGCACTTCCCGCCTGTGAAATTTCCTTCCGTAAACTTGCTTCCCCGAGAGCTACAATCTCCAAAAATGTTAGTGTTAGGTCAACAATCATCTCCTGTCTCACTGACTTGCATCCTTTCTCTCAAGCTCTTTCCTCCATCCACTCTACCACCATCACAACAGTATTTTCATCCTTCTATTCTTCTTCTCCTGACACTCCTTATAACCTACTCCTCTTTCTCATCACTTCCTATATATATATATATATATATATATATATATATATATATATCTGTAAATTCAGATCATATTTAGGGAATAGCTATTTCAACATGTCAGTTTGAGACATGCATTATCAACCCCGTTGAACGGGGTTGACAATGCATATCTCAAACGGACATGTTGAAATAGCTATTCCCTAAATATGATCTGAATTTACAGATAAATAAATTAATATCTGCTCTGTAAATTAAATTAAATTTACATTGAGCTCTGCGTTGGATCAGTTTTAATATTTAAACGATATTACTAGGATCTTCTCGGATTATTTACCAACCTTATCCTGGCTTTTTTTACCACTATATATGTGTGTGTGTGTGTGTGTGTGTGTGTGTGTGTGTGTGTGTGTGTGTGTGTGTATATATATAATTATAAATATCAATGTATATATGCAATTTGTTATATACATTATATTAATATATTATATATGCGTAGTACTATATATATATATATATAGAGAGAGAGAGAAAGAGTACGTGTGCGTATGTGAGCGTGTGTGTATGTGTGCATATGGTAATAGTAGCAGTAGTAAGCAATTGAATGACAATATGAAAAAAAAAAGACAATGGGTTTAGTCCTTTAAAAGGTCTTAATTAGTTTAAAATAACTTTCTTATTGATAGAATTATATGTACATGATGACCCATAAGTTTCTATACATAAGAAAATAAACCTTTCTTATATGAAAAAACTATTTTTATTTACACAATATGGCCTACATGACTACCAGTTTGTTGAAAACACTCTTCAGTGCGTGTCCTCCACTGGTGAAGTCCACACGTTCAAGCACAGCTGGAGTTCCAATAGCCTTGGTGATACGTTTCTTGGGATAATTTATGTTTTGTATCTTTTCCTGATACGCTATGGCCGTGGAATGCCCCCATAACTAAAAAAAAAATTAAGTGGGGTAAAGTCTGGGGATCTGGGAACCCACTCCACAGGACCTCGCCGACAAATCAAAGCACTCAAAGATCTAACCACTGACCAATCTAAACTTATTCATAAATGGGACTTTGTGTGTGTGTGTGTGTGTGTGTGTGTGTGTGTGTGTGTGTGTGTGTGTGTGTGTGTGTCCGTTACCTACAGACTCCGGAACAGCTGAACCGATTTTCTTGAAAATTTACACAGTTGTACTATAGGCGTCTGCGAGTGTTCTTAGCTAGGTTACATGATGCCGCAGCATTAAATGATTCCAACACCAAAAAATTTCAGTGGAACCTCATTAAATGACAAATAAGATGGCTTATGTGAGCCGAAAGCTTAGAATCAACTTAATAAAAAATTATTCAAATGTTAGAGAATTTTTGTCTTTATTTTAACCTGAAATTATAACCAAAATACGATGTTTAGAACGGCTCATAATTAAACATAATAGACATTATTGCCGCTTATATTTCACAGTATATGTTTAGAAAATTATCTGCTGCCTCGATACACTATATATATATATATATATATACTCTTATATACTCTTATTACAATAGTTTATAAATAATATCACCACAAAAAAATTTTCATGTTACAGAACAAAACTGTTCCTCTTCAAGTGATAATTTAAAATAGATGGTGAAAACGATTTTTGGAAAATATAAGATGGATTTCTGGTTATATAGGCTGCAACATTCAAAGAGAACAGCACCATCGTACATTTTTGGCATTTTTCTCCTCAGATTTTGCCCTTCCAGTTTTGGTGTTGGTGGCCAAATCCGAGTATAATGATGAAAAATCTAAAAAACCGAAGGATAACCATGAACGAATAAATGTTGCTTATTCAAAAATGCATCCACTTTAGAGTTTATTTTCGTACGGCAAATCATGTTTTTGATAACAGCTATTTTGTAAGGTCTCCCCTTTTTCTATAATAATTGACTCCCCTAGAGTATACATATACTCCTGGCAGAGAAGAGATACCGCAAGATACCGAACGATAACGAGAGTTCACGGATAATACAACGTCAATAGTTCATAGTAGCTCTGTGCTCCACTCAGCGAGAATATTATTACTGAGCACCCGTCAGTTTTCGACGTAGACGTACTAATTATACTACTGCTTCACTTCAGAGACTTGTATACATACTTCGTACTAACTCGTGTTCCTGGAGTACTAACCCTCATTCAAGTTTGTATCCTTTACGTTAATATGCTTATTTTTCTATTTCAAATTCTGGTTGCTGTTCCTTTATTTTGTGTGGTTCCCATTCTCGTGATCCACAGCAGTAGCTGTGAGGACATTCACTTTTGTAGTTAACCCTCTAGGGCCATTCGTATCATATTTGATACAGTATTTCCCTATAAGGAAACATTTGGTATTCATTGACTGAGCAGTCAGTACTGCTTTCATTTGAAATTTATAAAATATTTCTCTTAAAAAATTTTTCAGGAAAATATTTCTTTCAAGGCTTGTTTTCATACTGTATCAAATATGACACGAATGGCCCTAGAGGGTTAATAATATAATATGATTAAGGCTTCTACTTGTCATAAAGTGGGGGATCAGTTCTATATTGTGATGAAGTAATAAACAGATCCCCCACTAATATGATACGAATGGCCCTAGAGGATTAATAATATAATATGATTAAGGCTTCTACTTGTCATAAAGTGGGGGATCAGTTCTATATTGTTATGAAGTAATAAACAGATCCCCCACTAATATGATACGAATGGCCCTAGAGGGTTAATAATATAATATGATTAAGGCTTCTACTTGTCATAAAGTGGGGGATCAGTTCTATATTGTGATGAAGTAATAAACAGATCCCCCACTAATATGATACGAATGGCCCTAGAGGATTAATAATATAATATGATTAAGGCTTCTACTTGTCATAAAGTGGGGGATCAGTTCTATATTGTTATGAAGTAATAAACAGATCCCCCACTAATATGATACGAATGGCCCTAGAGGGTTAAGTAAACAAGTATTTCTGTTAGTCTTTTGTTTTTAGTTAAATTTATTAAGACGGTGCAAATACACGTGCACATGAATTAGTCATGCTAGGGATTCACTTTTTTTAATCGAACCGATTTCATTTAGATTTATTTCCTTTCTATGACTTTTATTAGTAGATATCCACCACTGACATAATAGAGGTTCTGCCAGGAATGGTGAGATGCTGTAGTAGTCAGGGCACAAATTTACAGTGGATTTACAGTGGATGACTTTAAGCTGAAGGCACTCTTTACACATTTCTGTTTTAGCTAATTATTTTCTACTTTGATCAGACTAACATTGTTTTTATATCAAAATTGTGTCCAGTCTTGTAACCAAGGCATTTGATGTACTGTTTTGCAAAATGTCTGTTTTATGTTCAAAATGTTTTTTATTTAGATTCCTTGACGTTTCTCTCATGGGTTTTGAGACAATTCTCTCTAAATAACTGTTTGACGGTACAAAACCTGTAAATTGCTTTAAAAATCACAAATGGAAACATCTCTCAAGGAATCCCTTTCACCAACAACACATCAGGAGAGAACAGTTGTTCGAAAAGAACGAAAAAATATTCACGTGACCAAATAAGGGTCGAGGAACAGAGGCGTGTAAACAATTAGCGAGGGCGATATAATTGAGGGGGAAATGATTAAATATATACAATTAGATGAAATATGTACAAAAATATGTACAAAAATAAACAAGTGAAAGAGGGGGATGATTGTTTAATGTCCCCGAACAAGTCCAACGACTTAACGAACTCTTTCTGTCGACAGAGAGAGGGTTTACGCCAAAGAATCGAGACCGACTCTAGAATCCTTAAATGGTTAATGGAGTCGGTTCTGTGTAGCACCCTGAACCAATCACCTTTATAGGTCTTGGCACAAGCTGGATTATCTAACAGGTGCTGGCCGATGGCCGATTCTTAAGACAATTCTCTCTGTATATTATCAAATAATGTAATCAATAACAATGGACCAAAATTTCTTCAAAGAAAAATTGTGCCTTCAACGGGAATCAAATCTCTTAAAACAATTTTTTTTAGTTAATTATTGCAATTTCTACTAAAATGAAAAACAGGAACAGCAATTCAAACACGTGTAGCCACTAAAAATAACGTTTATAGTAATAAGAAATAATATCGGATAAGAGAAAAAAATAAGTTTAAAGATTACTGTTGTTTACGTTTTGGGTAGGAAACAGAAGCTTACAGATCGAGATTCGAAGACGTCCTAACGAGATACGGCTTTTGGTTAATATGGGTAATTCAAATCTAGTTAATTACAAGTAATGTGTTTGCGTGTTTGCATGCATTTGATTTTGGGAATTTTTCCTATCCCTGCCAACACACACACACACACACACACACACACACACACACACATATATATATATATATATATATATATATATATATATATATATATATATATATACAAAAAAAGAGTCTTACCTTAATCAGAACAGTTACCCTGGCTTGGTAGAAAATGTCAGTTAATGACTGACAAAGTTTCGACTTGTATTTCATCGTATTACTTTTCAGTTAAGTTGCGGACTGTGTTTCAGACTCGAGCTGTGTTTCCTTCTTTAGTAAACATCGCTTGTCCTATTTTCGTAAAGATTCTATTGTTTACAAGTTCAAATGCCGATGCAATGCGTTATACACAGGACATATCAATCTGAGATTGGAATCACGAGTAGCGAGGCACATCTCTAGAAATGTACGTTTGAGTGTTCCAAGACGGCCTTTAAGAACCACTCAGCCTGTTCATGATTCGGCCATTGGACAACACTTACTTGACAGTCATGACTGTGCCTCTTGGTATAAGGACAAACGGTTTTCTGTCCTGTACAGCTCGGCCTATCATCTACGTGTTTTGGAGGCTGTGTACCTGAAAATCCACCAGTCTTTATTCGCTCCTTACGGTTGTTGGAGGGTTTGTGAGTCCTTTTTTGCATTTTATTGCTCTTTTGAAACTTTATATTTACACCCGCCTTACATTTTAATGAATTTTTAGTAAAATTTGGTTTTTAAGAGAGTTCCACTTTCTCTTCTGCAAGTCGTGTTTATGTGTCCTGTCTATCATTTAAAAATTCTGCCAATGAGCACATTTAATAATGTGTTAGCCGAAAGGATCTTAAGATCTTACGTATATTATGACAGCAATTCTATTTAAATCCATATATATATATATATATATATATATATATATATATATATTTGTTCAAATGTTCTTATATCGGATGACCATTTCGACGGGTAAATTTTACAGTTCGGATGTATGAATAAAGCGTAGATCTGGTTGCTTGGCCGAGAGCAAGGGACTTACGCATTTGGTTATTTTCGCATATGCATATGACAGAACTGGATGCTTGTGCGTATGCACGCCTCCATGTGTATGTAACACCTTCATTCGTTCATTAAATCAGCAAGTCAGAGAACAAAGAATCTCCGGTTTTCACAAGAACTAAAGAAATAAGAAGACACAGTGTGAAAGCGTCTCCATCCCTACAGACTGGATATTTTGAATCCCTATCCCAACCATTTCGATGTATGGCCCGCAGATATTTGCTATACTTTCCTCGTACAGGATTTTACAAGCAAATAAAATGACAGGCACAATTCGGGGTTCAGGGTCAAAAAAGAATCAAGATTATTGAAGAGACACATGCTGTAAGATACAATCTACTTAAACAAAGTATAATCAATTAGGGAGCAAATATTGTCAAATGAATTGATTTAGATAGTTAGTCACCGTATAAATCAACTGCGGACTATGTCAGATACTTCAAAACAAAAACGAATACAGGGTGGTAATAATATATTCTCATTAATTTATATAGCGACTAAAAATCTTTAGAGAATATATATATATAGGAAAGAATATTAATAAAAAGTTTTGAATTTAAAAATGTACTTTTTTGGACAGTATTTGTTTATTTTTATTATTGTATTTTATATTTCAGACCGCCCTCGGTCCTTCATCAGAAACGAGTGATTTTTAAATTTGAATTAGAAACGTATTTCACGAGAGCGTCCGAATATTTTTTTTTTTACTTTTTTTACTGTGTTTGTTCACAACATGCGGCACGTCCGTAGAGAAAGTCTGTTTGTTTTAGACAAAAATCTCCTGGAATATCTGAAAAAAAATTTTTAGCTATTGAAATATTTGTAAAGATTCAACACACCCAATGAGGGGGTCGAATTTAGCTTTGACGGGACAATGTTTGCGCAGACGGACGGTGTTGCTATGGGTAGTCCTTTGGGTCCTGTCCTTGCGAATATTTTCGTGGGATTTCATGAGCGTCTGCTATTTGAGAGGGTAGCTGAACCTCTGATATATCAACGATATGTTGATGATACCTTCTCTTTATTTGACAGCGCCATTGATGCTGAACATTTTTTAGTTCAGCTAAATTCTTTACATCCTTCCCTTCAGTTTACCATGGAGATTGAAAGGAACGGATATCTCCCATTTTTAAATCTCCTTGTTCAGCGGCGGGACGGTGCTTTCGTGACTTCTGTTTTTCGCAAACCAACTTTCACTGGTTTGTATACTAATTGGAAATCGTTTGTCCCTAAGTCTCGTAAACTGGGTCTGATAGAAACCTTGGTTCACCGTGCCTTGAATATTTGTTCTCCTGAATGTTTAGAAAGCGAATTAATTCACTTGCAGGAGATTTTCGAAGGCAACGGGTACCCGGTTAATGTGGTGAAGCGGGTAATTGATCGCAAGATCAAACGTTATAAAGAACCTAAGGTTGAAGGACCTAGCCGCTGTCCCTTGTATCTGAAAATACCCTGGCTTGGTAGAAGATGTCTAACTGTAGCTGACATAGTTTCGGCATGTGTTTCGTCCTGTTATTTTACGGTCCAGTTACATGTTGTTTTTCAGGCTAGACCTGTGTTTCCTTCCTTCAGTAAAGATAGGTTGTCCTATTTTCGAAAAACTTCCGTTGTTTACAAATTTAAATGCTGTTGTGATGCGGCATACATAGGACGTACCGATCTGAGGTTGGAGACGTGGGTTTCACAACACGTCCCCGCTTATATACGTTCCAGTGGCTCTCTCAGACCTATAAGAACAACACAATCTGTTCTTTATTCTGCTATTGGCCGATATCTTTTGGACAATCAAGTGTGTACCTCGGCATATGAGGACAGCTGGTTTACTGTCTTGCACAGCGCTCGGTCTACACACCATCTACGTATTTTGGAAACAATTTGCTTGAAAATTCAACAGCCGAGCCTGTGCAGACAGAAAGAGCGGTTTTTACGCTCCTTACAATTGCTGGTGAGTCTGTTAGTGTAACATTTTTTCACTTTTAAACACTCTTGTGGAATTATAGGTGTACACCCCCCTTACATTTTATGTGTTTTTTTTTTCAATAAATTTATTTTTAAACGAGTTCCATCATCTCCCAGCATTGTAAGTAAATTATTTTGCCTTGTCTTTTTCCTTAATTCCCTTAAAATTAAAGCCAACGAGAACCCTTGATAAGAGTTGGCCGAAACGTTCCTCGGGTTTAAATAATATGACGTCTGTTCTTTTTTAAAGCCATTAGTAATTTCTGTGGGTACAAATCGTTATATATATATATATATATATATATATATATATATATATATATATAATGCCTGTGTAAAGGTTTTGCATATTCAGTCGGTTAAGTGTCATAGGTGAAACACACTTAAGCGATCATGTCTCGAAAGAGACATGACTGACTGAGCAGAAGATTACCCCACAGTAGGTTGCGATTGCTTTCTGCGGTAGACTGGTTGCCAGCCAAGGCAATGGAAATCAATCTGTCCTGTTATTTAACCCATAACTGAAAGGGTATTTGCGCGTAGGTGAATGCAATGAATTCAACTGGAATTGAAACTCGGATCTTCGATTTCTCGTCCCGAGCCGATATCCACTGCACCACAACGCACATCCATTTTGTATATTTAGTGCATTTAGACAATGCTTACACATTACGTGTACAGAAAAGAAAGAACTTATACGAACACAAGAAAAAGAAAAGAAATAAAAAGCTCACTTGCAGCCCCTTGTCAGTCGTCTTTAATGAAACTTATATATATATATATTATATCTAATAATCGCTTCAGGCATGAAACTGACAGTGACCAGACCGTTTCGACTTGTTCACTTTGACTATATCCACCCCCCCACACACACATGAGATAAAGTTAGAATGTTATTTATGATGGTCAGAGGTGGATGTTGGAGCTTCCCTTCCTAATAACACCGGTCAACATTTTTCTTTTCAACCCAAATATTGTTGGGAAATGGACACATGTTTTTAGCCTATTTTTTCGCTCTGAATTTGAAAATCAAATCTACTTTGTCCCATCACGTTTTATCAATACAGATAATTTCTATTTTGCTTAAAAGAGGCCAAAATACCTGATTCAGAGAGATATGACACGGAATAAATATGCGAGTGATATAGTTGAAACATTTCATGTTAAAATAATTTTTCATTCAAGAAAAAGTATCTAAATAAGTTTCAAAATAAACTCTAAGCTATTTCAAGTTCAAATAAGCGGACCTGAAAATGCATGATTTTATGAGAGATATCTCACTGGAAAATGTTCTTGAGCCTTCAATGTTTTTTTTCTGTTTCTTCTCTACTTTCCAAAAAAGAAAATCTTTAAAAGTCATTCAAGAACAGTGATTTTAGTTTTTACTAGCAGCATAGCCCGGCGTTGCTCGGGTGTAATGAAAGCTTTAAAACTAATCCATGGTCCTGGAGCTCAGACTCAGCCTAAAGAATATTTGAAATAATAAAATAATTGCGACAATTTATCAATCGCACCTAGTATATATATATATATATATATATATATATATATATATATATATATATATATATATACTAGCAGTATAGCCTTGCGTAGCTCGGGTGTAATGAAAGCTTAAAACTAATCCATGGTCCTGGTGCTCAGACTCTTTGGACGTTGGCACGAAATACTAAAACGCAATAGTTGTTTCCAGTTAAAGCGAAACCGTAGACTGAAAGAAAAATGAATGAATGTAAGTCAAATTTTATGATTTCCTGGTATCGATATCAAATAAGTTTTATCGTCGTAAACTGAATTTTAAAAGCTAAATAAGTCCTCTGAGTAAATGGTATCATGGCTGAGTCTAAGAACTACAATTATACCTACTTAGAGCCAAACCCGAAGCAAAAACTATATATATATATAAATATATTATATTTATATATATATATATATATATATATATATATTAACTATTTTCTGCACTATTGTAAGAACTGCAACCTTGAAACTTCTGAATATCGTTTCTTATGTCTTTGTCTATTAGTGTATCAAATTTGATTAAAACCGGACCACTCCTTCTATAACCCGATTTTTTCGATTATCGATTTTCGATATTTATCGGGGGTACCTCGACACAAAACCTAGCTAAGAACACTCGCAGACACTTATAGTACAACTGTGTAAATTTTCAAGAAATCGGTTCAGCCGTTTCGGAGTCTATAGGTAACGGGTACACACACACACACACACACACACACACACACACACACACACACACAGAGTTTCATTTATAAATAAGTTTAGATTAGTAGTTTTCATTTTAACATATCACTTGAGTTTACGGAGGTGGGGTATTGGCATGCAGCTTCTGTATTGCATGCGTAGAAATATTGATAAAGGAGGACTGATAGGGTGCTTGACGAGTGCATTTGAGACTAGCAAGATTATAATTTTCTTTACCAGTGTTTAAATAAACCGCTAAACACCAGATAGGCATAGTCAACTAGGCACCTTTCTTACCCATCACCAGCATCTTGTCTGGCCAAAAATTTATACAGAGCAGTTGGACATCCTGATGATTAGTAACACATTTGAAAAGCGATTTGTTCGCTTTTTGGCATGCCCTTATGTGCTTCTGTACTCATCAAAATTTATTACTTCATAGGGATAAAATTTAACAGGTTGGCGGTTCATTTTCTGAAAACATTTTTCAAACTAAAAATGCTGATATGCATTCTTTAAGTTATTGGGATGTTTTGTCTTAAAATCAGTTATTCTCATTTTACGGTTGGTTCTACTTGGCCCTGGCATATTACTGTTAATTTTTTGTCTTATATTAAGCAAAATACGAGGGAAAATAGAAAAATCGGTCATCAAAAGAACAGGAAGATTACTGACATCTGTAGGATGAAGTTGAATTAATAGCTGGAGAACATCACTGGCAAAAACTTAAGGAATCAACGTACATGTTAGACTCAAAAAATCTCTTGAACCGGCCAAATATACTAATATGAGAACAAATAATACAGAGACATAGAGAAAAGCAACAGTTAAAAACATGTAATATGAGGTATTGTAAAAATTCTATATTTGAGACACTTCGCCCGGCTGGCTCGCTGGCTGAACCCTAGACGATCACGGACGCCAAATTACGATGATGACCGGAACCTGAGTGGGTTGATGCTGTCGAACACGGCTCCAATTATGACGACACTCTCGGGTTGCTAATCGTGATGATGGCCTCGTCACAGCAGCTGATCCTCAAGACATCTATTACAACGGTGAACTTTCCTGCCCACGCTGTGTCCTTTGATTTCAGGAAAGACACGTTGAAAACCCGGTAGCCGTTTCTCTACATCAAACCAGACCGGACACACGTGTACACTTGTGTTGATAAAATAAACACGGCACCAAAAAAATAAAAAAATAAAAAATAAAATAATAAAATAAAATAAAAATTAAAATAAAAATAAAAATTAAAATAAAAAGATAAAAAATTGACTGATCTAAAGTGACTTAATCCAGACAGTTGTGAGTTCAATTCCTGGCCACAGCAGATAAAACAAGATCTTTGAGAACTGAATTATCAAGAGAATTGACTAAAACTTTGATATCGTGGAATTCGAACACTCTACCTCCGTGGGCTAAATAAAGAGATCGATTCAAAATTCAAATATTACCTGAAGAAGGCCGACGCGTACAACGACCAAATCGTTATGAATATGGCAATAAAGACGAACAGTCCGAACAATGGAAATAGTAGAAGTAGATGGAGAAGCTGACTTTCTGCAAACAGTCAGCCTTCTACGGATCAGATATATATCGACAGGATGAAGGATTGGTAATGTTTATACCATTATCACCAGTAATAGCTAACATATACATGGAATATTTCGAGGAAATGGCATTAGAATCAACATCAGTAAAATCAGCCCTATGACTGAGATATGTCGATAACATCTTTATAATTTGGCCACACCAGAAATATGTTCAGCAACTACTTGACCACGTGAACTCTACAAGACCATAGAACAGAGCATGTGTTCAAGACATCAGCATACCTCAAATCAAAATTCACCGGACAATACCTCAACTCCCACGACCCATATAGTGTAAAGAAAAAGATCTTCCGCTGCCTAAAATATCGAACAAAAGCAGTACCCAATCTCTCGGTCACAGTGAATTGTGAGATCGTGCTAACACAACTATCGACGTAATCAGTTCTGTTTATTCAATTTCAAAATGTTGCTTTAAGCCATCCCACCAAGGCTGACAAAGTGAACCTCGCTGCTGCTCTAGATAAGGACTTTCAATTTGTGGTGGACTGGGGTAAGAAATGGCTCGTAAATTTGAATACATAAAAACGAAGCTGATATCCTTTAACCACTATAGACAATCGCTCCTACTTCCCTTCCATCTGCATGGATCATGCTCGTCTCCCTGAAAGCGAAACATTACACCTTTTCGGTCTAAATCTCTCAGTCGACCTCAGGTGGAATGACTACATTGAATCCATAGCTAAATCTGCTTCTACGAAAGTCGGTTCAGTGTGTAAGTCCAAGAAGTTTTTCTCATCTGAATCCATCTTGCACATATATAAATCTACCACACGCCCGTGCATCATGTGTGTGTGTGTGTGTGTGTGTGTGTGTGTGAGGAATGTCTGCTGTTGTCATCGCTGTGTGGATCAGTGAGATGAAGATGGATGTTATAAACTTTGTTAATGTATTTATGAATTTTTCAAGGTGCATTTGTAATATTTCTTTACACTGTTAGAACTGATGTCCTCGTCTTTGTTGATAATTACAATACCTCATCTCTGAAATATAGACAAACATTGTAATATTTCATTTATTTTGATGTTTTAGGTTAGATATGTTAGATTAATGAAGGATGGATCTGTAGAAAGATAATGAAGTAATGGACTATTCTAGGCGAGTGTTTATAGTTAGTCGCAATTTAGGTAGCAATGTTATGTATTCAAAATATTTTCTCCTGAAAGGGTCATGTTCTTTTTTAATGGAATCAATGAAAACAAAATTATGTTTCACATTTTTTTTTTCGATGTAAAACGAGATAGTTAGAATGTCTATTCAAAGTCAAGTCTCTCTTGTGTTTGTAGATGCGTGTTGTCTCATCCGCCTACACGATTTTTATAACTGCGGTTACTTTATTTGATAAATTCTGATATTTGAAATAGGGTTTGATTCTTTTTTCATGATTATATCACCGATTTTCTTAGAGGTGGTGTTAACAATCTTAGTGTTACAGATGGCCAATTTGCATTGTGGTGCAGTGGATATCGATTCGAAGCGACAAATCAGGGAGTCGAGTTCGAATTCCAGTTGAATTCCGTGCATTCACTTATGCAAAAATACCCTTGGCAAAGGTATTAATCCGTCTCTTCCTTCCAGTTATGGGTTAAATGACAGGACAGATTAGATTCTATAGCCTTGGCTGGCAACCAGTCTACCGCAGAAAGCAATGGCAAGGTACTGCGGGATAATCTTCTGCCCAGACATGATCGTTCAAAGTGTGTATCACGTATGGCATTTAACTGACTGAACTTGTTTGCGATTTTAGTTAAAAAAACTAAAGAAGAAATAATTTGCTAACATCTTCTTCTCATGAACTATATGATTCAATTCCCTGAAACATATTGATATGATTTGTTATTGTCGCTATGTCCTCCAATCTAGTCTACCTACAATAAGCACACATGTTATGTCAACCACACGCGCAAATATTATCAATTCTTAGAGTTTGACACAACCGGATGTGAGAGGTAAGGAACATCAGTGGCACCATCAGGTGGAATAAAGCCAACAGTTTTCGAATGGCCAATGGGAAAAAAATTATATATATATATATACGAGGGTCATTCAATAAATAAGGTGAATTTTTCAGTATTGGGACTTCTAATACAGACAGAAGCTTACTTTTATTTTTCAACGTAGTATCCCAGCAGTGTTACACACTTTTCCCATCTATGCACAAGCTTCCGTATTCCCTCAGCGTAAAAATCTTTGGACTGATGTCTCATCCAGTCGCTCACAGCACTTTTGACTTAATCGTCATTTTCAAACTTCGTGCCTCTCGTGAACGCTTTCAAGGGGCCAAACAGGTGAAAGACAGAAGGGGCAATGTCTGGTCTGTTAGGGGAATGAGGGATCAGCTCCCAGCCCAGCTCGTTGATAGTCTGCACCGTAAGCATATTTGGCACCCACCGGCAGCTGACCTTCGAATAGTCAAGGTCATCATGGATAGTTTTGTGTGCTGTCCCAACAAATAGGCTCAAAGTCCTTTCAATGTCATCCACTGTCACTCTTCTGTCAGACTGAATGAGGTCATTGTCTGATTCGATCACCTCAGGAGACCTTCTGTAGGCCTCCCAGGCCTGTCTTCATCCCAAACACTGCTCCGTCCTTCTTTAAACAATTTACCCCACTTGTAGACATTATTTTGGCTGAAACATGTGACACCATACACAGTTGACATTCTCTTATAAATTTTAACTGGTTTGCACCCTTCAACAACCAAAAACTTGATAACTGATATCTGCTAAATCCTGGAGCATGCTTCTTTGTCGGCCATCTTTGTTAATCTCCAAAGTTTTTTTTTTCAATCTGCTAAAAAAAAAAAAAAAAAATTAAATCCCTTTGAAAAAGAAGTAAAGGAAAAAAATTTAAAAAAAAGTAAGCTTCTATCTGTATTAAAAGTCCTTATACTGCAAATTCACCTTACTTATTGAATGACTCTTGTAGAAATCCTTATACAGAAAAATTCACCTTATTTATTGAATGACCCTCGTAGAAGTCCTTATACCGAAAAATTCACCTTATTTATTGAATGACCCTCGTAGAAGTCCTTATACCGAAAAATTCACCTTATTTATTGAATGACCCTCGTAGAAGTACTTATACCGAAAAATTCACCTTATTTATTGAATGACCCTCGTATATCGTATTTTTTTTTTTCTAAAACTTTCTCTTTCCTCTCGGCTACGGTCCTCCAAACACACGTTCACTCATTAATCGGCTCGATGGCTGCATATGAATTCTCAGTTACCGATCTTCCGTATTGTATAATTCTTCGTCTCTAGAGAGAGAAAAAAAGGTCGAATGTGGGAGGTGACTTGGCGCGGCGAAACAGGCGAAGGAGAGACGGAAATAAAACTAAAAAACAAAAAACTCTAAGAATAAAAATGTTTATATTCGTTTTTCTTTCTCCAATGTCTGACTCAAGTTAGTTTCTTTGTTAGCCGGCTCGATCAAAATAGTTAGTGAATTGGTCACACGACACACAATAATGGCGCATATGATTCGCATGAGATATCATCCATAACTGGGTAGAGTTTAACTTCTTTTTACAACTCGGAGGCAAAAAAAAAAAAAAAAAAAAGTGTCGAGTCGTGAGGAACAAAAACTTCTTTGTCGAGTCTGGGGAGTTGTTAGGCTGGACATTTGTGTAAATTTATACAAATCGTCTTGTTGGGTGAACATCGAAATATATTGATTTTATAAATGCCGTATGAGAGTTTATGTGTATTTATGTATGTGTGTTTCTCCGTGCATATATATATATATATATATATATATATATATATTGGCAGCAGTGCTTCTTTTCTCTCTCGTTAAAGAAAACTTACAGGGAATATTTTTAAGTTATTTTATTCGGTTGCTATAGTTTCCTTATGAATTTTCATTTTGAAAACACACTTTGATCACTGAATAAAAAGAAAACTTCACTCTTCGTGGTCTGGTGCTACATAATCACAAGCAAAGAGTTTTACCAAAATAACTGCCGTCTAAAAACCGTGTACCTAAAATCGCAAACAAGTTCAGTCAGTTAAATGTTACGTGGTACACGCTTTGAGAGATCATGTCTCGAAAGAGACATGACTGGGCAGAAGATTATCCCGCAGTAGGTTGCCATTGCTTTCTGCGGTAGACTGGTTGCCAGCCAAAGCTATAGAACCTAATCTGTGCTGTTATTTAACCCATATCTGGATGGAAGAGCCGTATTAATACCTTTCTCAAGGGTATTTGTGCGTAAGTGAATGCAAGGAATTCAACTGGAATTTGAACTCGACACGTCGATTTGTCGTTCTTATTGATATCCACTGTACCACAATGCACAGAAAATGGTACATTGTTTAATTTGCAACAACTCCATCACCACATCAAAAGATGTTATAAAATGAACCATTTATCTCATGATAAATATGAAGGTCAAATACGCGTTTGGTAACTTAAGGAATTGAAAGTTAACTTCACACAGCAACAAGTTTTTTACGAAAATTCAGTAACAGAATATAACTTCCGTTACTTCAAGCCATGAAACCAACCAAATGATACCTGTTGTGGGACCTCCTCTTTGTATATGATAATGGACTCGACTGAGTATACATATACTCCGGCCATAGAGAAAACAGCAGTTGAAAATAACCGTAGCGATCCGTGGGAATTATCGGAGAGTACCGGAACTGATACGTAAGTTACCGAGAGATACCGAAGTTACCCAGAGGTTACCGCATCAGAAGTCAGAATAGCTCTGAGCTCCACTCAGCTAGAATAATATACACAGATATACTATTTCCAACGACTTCACTTCAAGACTTGTATATATTTATTTCTTACTAATAGTATTCCTGGATTTACTAACCTGCGTTCAAGTTTGTATATTACGTTCAATATAACCTACTTTTCTATCTCAATATCTGTTTTGTTGTTCATTATTTTGTGCGGTTTCTCACTCGAAATCCACAACAATAGTCATAAGCGAGAAATCTTACAGTGAAAGAAATTTCGTAAAGTCATGCCTTATAAAAACAGATGAAATTGAATGTCCAAAAAAAGCATATTTATTCAAAGACATTTCATTAAGCAGGAACACTGTTGATGAAAGGATTGATGAAATGTCAGGTGATTTGAATCAACAGCTGAAGCCCGTATCATCAAGATTTGGACAATTGCTATTGATGAGACCGTTGGCACTATTGGAATAGCACAGCTTGGAATCTTCATCAGAGCCTGTCACAGTGAATATAATATTTATGAGTAACTGGTTGAACTGGTTCCCATTCATGACACTACAACAAGCCAGGACATGTTTGAGTGAGTTGAGCAAGTTCTGAATGATTATATTTTTGATTTGAGTAAACTTGCTCTCAACTAGTGTCTGTTCAGTCAGTTGTTGAAAGATATGGATAATTAGTTCACCGATTTTTCATTCTACACAAAAGTCTGCTGGTTGTCGTGTCACAAAGTGCTGAAAAGTTAAGACAAGAAACATGTTTTTGGAGATGAAAGATCGAAAAGTGAATAATTTTGCATTTCCAAACCGAAAGCAGCCGAGTCATCCAACTTTTACTGCTGTCTATTGTCGCATTGCTGAGACATGATTCGTGGCCCCATAAACTATGATCAAGGAAGAACGAGATCCGCTCGTACGCCAGACCACGAAGAACACTTTTACAGAAAGCATATCAAGCATGCGGCTCTTTACTGGCACAACAGCAGTTACACAAAGGAAAATAATTTGGTAATTTAACAGTCAAAATTGCAGTTTTTAAAATTTAGAAATTAAACTATTTAAGAAGATTGATCACATGTTTTTATACATGAAACAAAAGATGAAAGTTGGTGCCGAGATCTGTTTTTCTCTCTGGATATTAGTGCACAACTGATCTTAATTTAAAAGTACAAGGTCGAAACAAACCAGTTGTATGATGACATCTTAGTTCATTTTTCTACGTGCAAACAGCTGAAAAACACTGCCAAAACCAAGACATTACTTAGCTTTACAAAGTATGACAGTCACCTGGAATTGTTTTCAAAGGAATTTCAGAACAGATTTAGTGATTTGTTATCTTCTGAACATTCATTTGCATTGTTTTCAGCACCATTCATCCACCTTTAATGTTACCAAGACAGAATAAAGCATTACAGATGGAACTATTCGAAATTCAGTCAGAGTCGACACGCAGAGCAGATTATCTTAAAGCAGAAATACTTTGGTCCTTTTCTTATCTTCCTAAAAAGTTTAAAATCTTTAGAAAGTTCGGCACAAATATTATGGAGATGTTTGGTTCTACTTATGTGTGTAAACAGTTGTTTTCCTTCATGAAATCAACAAAATTTTCTCCGAGAACAATGCTAACTGATCAACATTTATCATTTTTTATGAAAGTAAAAACTGCACAGACATTTCAGTCAGACATAGCAAAAATGTCAGAAAAAAGAAAAGAAAAAAGGCTTCAATGGCTGAAGAATGGCGAATAAATGTACAGTTTTTTGAACTGGTGAAATTTTAGTACTATGTTGCAAGTATATGTGGTTTAATTTATTTATAAGTTCTTCACTACCGTGTATGCATGAATCCTGCGAAAATATTTGTTTGCACATTGTGCGTTTCTCAGTTTAAGTAAAGAATATTCTGCAATAAATTTTATTAAATGACTCTAATTAGTTGTAATGTGCACAATTGCTTTCCATGGGTAGCCCTCATGACAACACACACACTACTGGCCATAATTATTAGGCCACCCCAGTGTTAAAAATAAATGATGTATTTCATACTATTTGTTAGTATTTATTGCTATTCGTTGTAAATGAAAACAGAATGGTTCTTTTGTTAATATTGCACAATAACATGTACATCAGATGAATTTATAAATATTTAATAATTACCTATATAGCAGTTTCATCAATGAAAGAATGAAGAAAATATAGGGTGATTCGGACGAGTTCATCTTTGCTTCCTTGCCTTGTAAAATTTTGCAAAGTAATAATAACAAAAGGCCAATTCTATTTTCATTTAGAATTATTCACTTGGCAACAAATACTAAAAATAGTATGAGATACATCATTTCTTGTACAAAACTGGGGTAGCCTAATAATTATAGTGTATGTGACGACGTAGCCCTCAGGGTACCCTCAGTTTGACATGACTGTTCTAAAGGCTGGGGGAGACGATCTATACAGGTATCAGCACACGTGAAGCGGTCTTAGCATATTGTAGATCTCATACTACTGTCTGAAGGCTATTTCAAGGGCAGCTCTTTTATCCGTATCATTTGCAACCTGTGCAGGATCTTTTACTCTCTAATCGTCGACCTTAAGAGAACTTTTACTGTTGTTTTATTGCCTAAACTACCAATTCGTTGTTTGTCTCTTCAGTCTAGTTTTCAAATGAGGCAATAGTTGAATTGGGCGTGTATAATGATAATATACACGCTAAAAAGTCTGCCACCTTCTACCGAGCGCCAGTAGCTCAGAGGTAGATTCTCTGACTGACGCCAGTTCAGTCGAGTTTCAATCCTGGATAAAAAGCAATCGGCTGTATAACAGTACTGATGAGCTGTGATACAGCGAAACATATCTGTCTGCGGATTACTATATATATATATATATATATATATATATATATATATATATATATATAAGCATGCGGTGTAGATATAGAAGAAATCCAAAGGAGTATCCTGTACATACAGTGGTAGATTAACTCTCTAAGAGAGCTCTAAATATATATGTATATAAATACATATAGAGCAAATATAAGAAAAAATTAAGGCCGACACATTATTTCAGGGTAAATCGGAAGTATCGGCCTATTACGGACGAACCATCATCAGCTTCCGTTTTTATTGTACAGAAGATTCGTGTAAAATCTAAACAGCAAAAACGCTGCCCTACTCACCATTGGCTGTAACGGAAAAGTTATATATATATAATTAAATTTGTTCTTCCTTTAAAATTACTTTAATTTACATTGAGACACGGAAACTTCTGTTTCGAAATTTTATCTTGTCGTCAGGCAATGTTAACTCATTGTTGTGAAAATGATTAACATCTGAAAGTAGAAAACAATACGCTTGTTATTTAAAGAGTTAATATGGATTGGAGAATACATAAGAATTTATGTGTGTTTTATCTAAGTCATGAGAATCAAGTTCAAATTTTCAATTTGAAAATATACGTTATATTTTGGAATACATGATTTCTTCTTTCAGACTTAACTGGAAAGTGTCAGTCTATTGAGCTACAGTCTAGACTGCGCTTTTCCGGTGCAATGTATCCATTTTTGTTACAAGATTATTGTCTTAGCTTTCACTGTATCCCAGCATTAAAAAAAAAAATGAAAGAAAACATTTTATATTTTTGATCTGACTTAAAGCGACCTTTGACTGTGATTATACTTTTACTTCGGTTCAGAGTGCATTTTTTTTCTCAGTTTTTATAAACTCTTAATTTGTAAATATTTTTACTATGTATTAATATCATATAATACAAAAGAAACTATCGGATACATATTAATGGATATTCTTTTATGAAGATATTCTAAAGTGAACATTTTGTAAAATTTACATATGACATTTATTACATAACGTTTATTGAATAGATTTTTATTCTTAAGAAATTTAATATGTAGTTTTTCATATAGACGCAAGGGGCATGGGTCGTTTAAAAACTTACATATTCTTGCTTTTTTTTTAATGTTTAATTTTTTTTGTGGGAATTTTATTTGTTTATTGTTTTCTTTTTTATTTCGATAGGGATATTCTATTTCTGTAATTATTATTAAATCAAGAAGTGCATTGATTAAATCTTTTTTCAGCGAATTCTTACTGCTACCAATATAAGTCTTTATATTACTAGGATTTACCTTCGAAGAAATAGTACATTGATGAACAATGGATTCTCTAAGGCAGCTGTTTTCCAAAAGACACATTATAGGGTTTCTATAATTATATCTATTACTGCTTAAATTCATGATTTCATTTTTTGGATGATTAATTTTTTTAATTAGGTTTAAATTTTTATTTAAAATATTATTATTTTGATTTTTATCATTTTTTTTTTACAGATATTCCGTACAACGATAACTTAATTTTAGTATATTTTTGTTGAAATTCTTGCTTAATGGGTTATTATTAGGAAAATATTTCTTAATCAAAGCGAGGAATTTTTTGCCTAATTTTGTGCTAACTATTTGTTTGAAAGTAGTTGTATATCAAATAATGTTTTATTTCTATTTTTTCTTCGTGGGGTAGATCTTCTATTTTATATATATATATATATATATATATATATATATATAAATTTTCTTTAAATATACTTAAAAATTTCGAAAAACATAATATATATATATATATATATAGATATAGATATATATTTTATGTTTTTCGAATGTTTTAAGTTTAGGAACGCTCATAAATATTAATTACGTTAGCTGAAAAGTTAGGCAATCTATGGAAGACACGAAGTGACATTATTCAATGTTTAACAAATAAAAGTGAGTAACCAAAATTATATTGAAAAATATCATTTTTGTGTCAAATAAATAGACCCTTGTCTGTTTTTCTTTATTTATCTATCTATCTATCTATCTATCTATCTATCTATCTATCTATCTATCTATCTATCTATCTCAGTCTGTTCATTATCTATCTATCTATCTATCTATCTATCTATCTATCTATCTATCTATCTATCTATCTATCTCAGTCTGTTCATTATCTATCTATCTATCTATCTATCTATCTATCTATCACTGTCTGTACATATCTATCTATCTATCTATCTATCTATCTATCTATCTATCTATCTATCTCAGTCTGTTCATTATCTATCTATCTATCTATCTATCTATCTATCTATCACTGTCTGTACATATCTATCTATCTATCTATCTATCTATCTATCTATCTATCTATCTATCTATCTCTCAGTCTGTTCATTATCTATCTATCTATCTATCTATCTATCTATCTATCTATCACTGTCTGTACATATCTATCTATCTATCTATCTATCTATCTATCTATCTATCTATCTATCTATCTATCTATCTAATTCTATTCATGTCTATCTTGATTTATTCCTACTAATTTATGAATCTAAAAAAAATATTGTATTTGCTATCCGAAATCTTCTTTAAAAAAGAAAACATTTTCAGAAATATTCTATGTAATCATTCAATAATAGATCTGAGCCGGTTTTCAACCTTCCAAAGGTGTGGCCCATTGAATTACACGCATCTGTCTAACTCCCTGCGTACCTCTTCTTATCTGACCGGTTAGTCAATGATAGCAAAAGTACTTATTGTTTGTCGGGCTCGTGTTATTTGGCCCACCACCCGAGGGCCACTCAGCAAAATCCATTTCTCTTCTCTGCGACATTCATTTCATTTGACACGTAAAAACCAGTCAATGTTTCCTTGGCAACATTGACACACTTGTGTCGTCGCCATGGTTCCATTACGGGCAATTAGCTACTAATTAGAAGATAGGGCGTTTATTCGGTACCGTTAATAGCTCGTCACCTCCCCGCCACTCTTGAAATCACCATCACCCTCACTACAAGAAGAAGAATGCCCCTTGTAACAGGATCCTTTGCTTCTCATCCCCAAACTAATGATAAAGAAAAATGTAAAAAAAAGAAAAAAAAATACAAAATAAAAACCCAATAATATAATAATAATTATATCAACGTTCCCAGAGCAGAACATCATTCTCGGCTCAAATTATACCAACGTTTAAAATTTCTGCCCAACAAAAACAAGATCGATAATAGAACAAAGTGTCACTTTCCTCTTCTTTCTATGTATATTGGGTGGAGAGCAAAGAATAAACGTTGTCCTGACGAGTGACGACATCATAATGGTGTCCTCACGAAACTTCAAATTCGGCATGAACCTTCTCTGTTCAGTGACAAACTTCTCAGCATTAACCTTATCAACAATCTATTTCCACTCCGATATCGAGCACTTTACAATAAAAAAACCTGCTTGCCAAAATACTTCTTATCAGTAAAACTATTGAAAAAACAACAACCTTGGCGATAAACCTCATCAAACCTCTGCACTATATATATATATAATGGTATATTTTGAAAAACAGTAGCTACTCTAGCATATACGCATTGTTCATTCACCAATGAATTTGAATAATTTCAGCTATTGGGCGTGTATAATGATAATATACACGCTAAAAAGTGTGCCTCCTTCTACCGAGCGCCCAGTTCGGTTGTGTTTCAATCCTGGGTAAAAAGCAATCGGATATCTAACTGTACTGATGAGCTGTAATACAGCGAAACAGATCTGTTTGCGGATTTATTATAATAAATATTAATAGCTCTAATTTTATATTGGTTTAAATTAATGTCTTGAACGTTGTTAATATTATTTTAGTTCCATATCACTTGGATATATATATATATATATATATATATATATATACTCTTACATATAAGAGACAATGAATGTCTATTATGTTTAATCATGAGCCGTTCTAAACATCGTATTTTGGCTTTAATTTCAGATGAAAATAAAGATAAAAATTCTCCAGCATTTGTATAATTTTTTATCAAGTTGGTTCTAAGCTTTCGGCTCATATGAGTCATCTTCAGAGAGGTTACAAGGACGTTAACATAAAAACATCTACCATCAGCGACGATTTTATCTTGTGTTGACATAAAACTTTGCTAGGCAACCATAAAAGTTATCAAAAATAGCAAAATACGATGTTTAGAGCAGCTCATGATTAAACATAATAGACATTTATGTCTCTTATATTTAGCAGTATATGTTTAGAAAATTATATGCTGCCTCGATTCGCGAAATATATATATATATATATATATATATATATATATATATATATGTATGTATATATCGAAGATTAACGAAATGGTTATAAACAACCGACAATTTGAAATTATTTGTTTGAATATTATTTTTTTGATCGATACTTCTATTTAAGTAGATATTCTGTTCATAATGAAACAGTATATATATTTATTTCTACCGGCCTGATTATTTAAAACAGATTTTCGTAACTAAATTTATCGTAAATGATCGGAACGGTAGAAATAAATACATAATACTGTTTCATTATAAACAGAATATCTACTTAAATACAAGTATCGATCAAAAATAATGTCCAAACAAACAAATAATTTCATATATATATATATATATATATATATATATATATATATATATGTTCAAATTTTCAAAAATCGGGTGAGCATTTCGTAGAGTGAATTTAACACATGTCTCTTCAGTGACAACAAAACAATATGGGAAAATAAATTCATTTTTGTGTGTGTGTGTGTGTGTGTGTGTGTGTGTGTGTGTGTGTGTGTGTGTGTGTGTGTGTGTGTGTGTGTAAAAAAACGGAAGTAAGGTTAAGAAAAATAAAAAAATAAAAACGTGTCAGATCTTTGCTGTCGGGATTTGTAAGTTTGTCAATTGGTGACAGAAGCGAAAAAATATATTTTCCATTTTCATTTGTTTCCCTCTTCAACTTACGTGATATCTAAACTGTTTATTTTTGTATTAATGCCGTCACAGATTTCAAATAAATTTAATTTCCTAATAATTAATCTAAAATTAAAATTCCTTTAAATAGTTGTTTCATTTCTTCTTATTAGCCAGATAATTTAATTACATAAGTGCCATACGTGATACACACTTTGGGCGATCATGTCAAGAAAGAGACATGGCTGACTGGGCAGAAGATTACCCCGCAGTAGGTTGCCATTACTTTCTGCAGTAGACTAGTTGCCAGGGGATCCGAGTTCGAATTTCAGTTGAATTCCTTGCATTCACTTGCATTCTGTCCATATCTATTCTGTTTGCCTCAGATCATCGGATAGGAGCCTAATATGATGTAGGACGTCTTCTAGTCCAATATAGCAACTCGGCGTGGTATTGATTCCACAAGTGGTTGGAAGACGTTTGTAGAGTTGCGGGTGATGCGTGCGAACAGAGATCTCCACACCGTTCCATTAATGTTGGATTAGGCTCATCCTCTCCAGAATTCTCCTCAAAATAATTCTAAGCAACTTGAGCCCGATAAATCGGTGCTTTCTACTGCTAGAATAATCCATCACTGCTGGAGTACAAATAGTCCATGAATTGACAGAAAATAGTGTAAGGTAGCGTCCGCCCATTACTGACGTGTTTACGGAGAACAATGAACCCAACCCATGTCAAACAAATATTAACTGACACCACACTTGAATTACAAACACTCTACACGGTGCCTTGTAGATAACTCAAGTCTATGGTCTCATGGTGTCAGTGCCAGTCCTCCTCAGCTTGAAACAGCTGAAAACGTGACCCACTGAGCCACTTCACAATTTTCTAAGCCTCCAGGGTTCAGTACGGGCCAGGTACTGTACTTGATGTCATAATGTTAACAGGGGTACACCGGTGTCTCTTCCGATTCTAAACCCTATGAACATTTAGCATCGCTGGAATGATCTACTGGGTGTTCATCTGGTTTCTCCTACATCTAATGTGGGTATGATTGTTACCACAGAAAATTATACGCAAACACATCTGGTCAATATCAGTTAAAAACCGTGTTCGATCACAGTTGGCAGTAAAAGCTTCCATCAAGTGTTTCCAGGTCGCGCGTGACACCTTCGTTTAAGGGATGTCAAGTTTCTCCCGTATTTCAGAAATTAAATTCCCAAACCACCTAGATGCAATTAAAATACTCTGTTTAAACAATGATAAATCACGTTTTCTTACCATGAGCAGAATAGTCGATATTCCGGCTGACACACCATTTTTTTTTTAATCATATCACCCCGAGCAAGGCGGTAACGCCACTGATGTGCAGGGGGCTACGTAAGAGTGAAAAGATTGGAAAAGAGAAAACCGGAAACCACATCGTAAATAGGGAACAAGGGATGAGCCTCTTCACCTGTTCAATTGACGTGGGTGGAGTGTGAACCGGGCGATAGTTTAGTCTATCTACTCCAATTGAGAGAAAGAAAAAAAAAGAAAAAAAAGAAAGATTGGAAAAGAGAAAGCCGGAAACCACATCCTGAACAGGGACCAAGGGATGAGCCTCTACACCTGTACAATAGGCGTGGGTGGAGTGTGAACTGGGCGATAGTTTAGTCTATCTACTCTAATTGAGAAAAAAACATGAAAAAGAAAAGTGAAAAGATTGGAAAAGAGAAAGCCGGAAACCACACCCTGAACAGGGAACAAGGGATGAGCCTCTACACCTGTACAATAGACATGATGGAATAAAGGAAAATAAGAAAATACGAAACGAATCACAGTCAAAAATGTTTCAATTTTATTAAAGCTTCTTCAGAAACCAGAAAAAAAAACACACAACAAAAAGACAGTCTACCAGTATATTGTCATTTGAGATTTGTTTTTATTGCTAACACATATGTAACGTTTAGGGGCTGGATATCGATTTGGAATAGGAGAGCCGAGTTCAAATTCTAGTCGAATTCATTTCATATATTTACGCACAAATACCCTTGGGGAACGTGCTATTCCATCTCTTTTTCTTTGAGCTCTGGGTTGAATGGCAGGGCAGATTGGGTTCTATAACCTTGCTTGGCAACCAGTCTACTGTAGAACATTTTTGGCTACCTTTTGCAAGAAAATGTTCTGTCTAGCTAGTCATGTCTCAAAAGAGTAATGATCGCCCAAGCGTGTATTACGTAAAGCAATTAACTGACTGATATATCACGTGTATTAAAGTAATAGATAATTATTTTTTATTTTTAAATGTACGTTTGTGGAATATTTTGGATGGTGTATTGAAGCAAGGGATGATTTTAAATATATTTGTGAGGATATCTTAAACGGTAAAGGGCGTGTTAGTACATGTGTGTGTTTGTGTAGAAACGCTTTTGTGTAAGGGTGTATGTTCGACATAACACACGTGACAGATATCTAACCAATAAAAACTAACCCCACTAAAATTACTAAATTTAAAGGCTCGAGGGCCATTCAAGATAGAGATTTTTTGAACGAGGTAAAGAAAAATGCATGTAAGAGGCAGTGGTAGAAAATAGTGAGCATGAGGATGATTGTATTATTCAGGGAAGAATCCGGTTGAATCCTGCCCCACAATGTTTATGGCAAGAAGCTATCTATCTATCTATCTATCTATCTATCTATCTATCTATCTATCTATCTATCTATCTATCTATCTCAGTCTGTTCATATCTATCTATCTATCTATCTATCTATCTATCTATCTATCTATCTATCTAGTCTGTTCATATCTATCTATCTATCTATCTATCTATCTATCTATCTATCTATCTATCTCAGTCTGTTCATATCTATCTATCTATCTATCTATCTATCTATCTATCTAAGTCTGTTCATATCTATCTATCTATCTATCTAAGTTTGTTCATATCTATCTATCTATCTATCTATCTATCTATCTATCTAGTCTGTTCATATCTATCTATCTATCTATCTATCTATCTATCTATCTATCTATCTAGAACCTCGACGTGGTATAATGATTAGCAAGATAGAACCTATTCCAACTGAATAGTGAGTTCGAATCTTCACTAAGTACACCATGCTTTGTGCTAAATCTAAGCGGCACTTAAAAAATACTTCATCCATTTCAGTCTATTCATTATCTATCCCGTCAGTTTTTATAAGCTTTCATCTATTTGCCATTTTTGCTGAACGCATCAATCAGTCATGCTCCTTTTCTTTTTTCCTTAAAAATAAAAATAGATTCTTAAATTTCACTTTCATGATTTTAAGTTACACTTTTTTAAATTAAATATTTATCGATTAGATCAATCGTAGATCCCAAAACTTTCTAACAAAAAATTGCATTTATGTTTAACTGCATTCATCTGTCAATAATCTTTCAAATAATCTTACTTAAATTAAAACTTTTTTTTTATGTTCCAAATTAGTTGTGATGATGAAATATTCCGTCCCATGAAGTGTTAAGTTGTCGGTTGGTTTCGGCATTGGAGGAAATCGTGAGAGACTAACTGCTGAAATGTTGAATCAAAAGAATAATTGTGATGATAATCGTAAGACTAATTTATCTTTTTCAGGCACGTCAACATCCACAGAGCCAAACTGAACGGATCTTTCTTACAGTTTAGTGCGTGGTCTGGCTTGATCAATGCATGTACGTCCGCGTCACGATGACTTGTCATTTTGTGCCAGCACGAACATCGACAGTTCCCACTCAGTTTCATCCATTCAATATCACTTAAAAAGTTCGGGTTAAACCGTGCTATAGTTTTCAGTCACTTCTCAATGATTCCACAATGATTCGTCCGCAGGCTGGTATTATCTGTCATGTCACTGGTAAATCATTGGGAGAACATTGTTTAAATACGGGTCACATGACAGCAATGCGAAGAATTTAACCACTCGACCACGTGCCTATTTCTTCTTCTTCTTCTTCTTCTTCTATGTGCCCTGTCCCTTCAGGACGTAAGCGATCAAGGCTCTCCACGTCTCCCTATCCCTGGTGGCTCTCAGCACGCCTTCTCCTGTTACACCATGCAACCCTCGTTCAGTCATCTACTAGCTCAAGCCCATAAATCTAGGATATAAATGTACAGAAACTAGCATGGCCACAAAATGAGGGATCAGTTTATCTATTGATTATAATATAGATTTGATCTCCCACTTTATATCCACATTATAATTTCTTATAAACAGTTGGCATATATCTTCTTCTATGAGCCCTGTCCCTTCAGGACGTAGGCGATCATGGCTTTCTACATCTCCCTATCCCTGGTGGGTCTTAGCACGCCTTCTCCTGTGACACCATGCAACCCTCGTTCCATCATCCACCTGATTAGGTCCTTCAAATATGTTATCCGTTGTTTTCCTCTGTCTCTTTTTCCCTCTATCTGGCCTGTTAGTATCAGGTTCTCCAAACCCTCCTTCCTCATTGCATGTCCCAGGAACTTCAGCTGTCTCTTCCTGATGCTCAGTATTAATTTCCTTTTAGTTTCCATCATTTCCAAAACCTCATCATTTCTCACATGCTCGATCCATGATATTCGCAGCATCCTTCTGTAGATCCACATTTCAGTTGCTTCAAGTTTTTCCTTCGTATTTTATGATATCGTTCAGCATTCACTGCCATATTGAAGGACGGACAGCACATAGCAATCCATTACTTTCTTCTTTGTTTCCAGCGAAATTTTCCTGTTTCTTAATACTTTGCTCAACTTCTGGAAATCTTCTTTCGCCTTGCCAATTCGCCTTCGGATCTCTGTGTCGCACTTTCCGTCTTCTGTTATAACACTTCCCAGGTATTTAAATTTTAGTACCTGCTTGCTTTTATTATCCCCATTTGTATTTGGCATTTTGGGCTGCCCTTTTTACTGATGACCATGCATTCGGTTTTCTTGCAGTTTATTTGTAGTCCTTAAAATTGTGTAAAAAAAACATAATTTGTGATTTTCAGATAACAATCAGAAAGATATCCTTCCAGATGTAAAGATCGACAGAAAAAAAATGAAGATTCGAGTTGAAATAATCAAAAATAGTTTCTCTGCGAATGTTAGCGAAAATTGAAATTTGAAATTTATGAAGGAAATATGATGAAACTTTCATGAAGTTTTTAACAAAAGACAAATAAATAATGAATTAATAAGAAACGTTTTAATTATTCTGACAGGATTAAAATAAGTTGAAAAAATCAGGTGCGTTTGGCGTTTTTTCTTTGATTTTTTAGATTTCGTTGATTTGTTTTGATTGTGATTGTGACGCGCCAAGAAGAAGGACGAGTAGAGAAAGTCGTTTTCCGAGGAGAGTGAGGTCTGATAGTGTGTGTGTGTGTGTGTGTGTGTGTGTGTGTGTGTGTGTGTGTGTGTGTGCGTGTGTGTGTGTCTTTGGAGGGGTGTTGTATGGTAATACAGCGGCCGGGAATCTTGTCATTTTGTTTTATAATCAAATTTTTGTAAATATTCTCTCCTTTGCTGAAAACTGGTAAAAGTAAGAGGAAATACTAAAGACAATCCATAAACATCCCCGGGCGGCGAGCGGATAGCAAAATAGCGTTAAATAAAAAATGAACTTGTAACGCTCTTCGTGGGCAGCTCTCCACACCCACCACCCATGAAGAAATTGCCTTAGGCTGATTTTATCTCTTTTTCTCAAATAAATAAAAGCACGCATCAACACACACACAGAAACACACACACACACACACACACACACATGGAGACTCACACATACACGGACAGTAACGCCCACACATACACATATATCAATTTATATACACATAGACGGAGAAAATGATTGATTGTTTTTTTGCTCACGTATACAAAGAAAGCGTTAAGTTTGCATCTGTTTAAGAACGCTTACACATATTCACAAACATTTATGCCCACACAGACGTGTATACATACAACACACACACACACACACACACACACACACACACACACACACACACACACACACTTATATTCTGATGAATGCAGACATATAGACATATGTATTTTACGCGTACACAAACACTAACAAATATTCACGCGCACATATCTAGCTATGTACAGCAAATTTCGTCGCCTCCTGAGGAAAATATTTCTTTTACCAAGCGAAATGTCATTTTAAACATATGCTGTTAATTCGGTATTAAATGCACATAGAGCAAATATTATACGTAGGAAATCTCACATGTATAGTCAGCTCACACCTTTAAATGTATATATATATAAAAAAAAAACACATTTTTTTATAATCATATCGCTCCAAGCAAGGCATTTTACTGCCACTGTTTTGTAGGGGGTTACACAGGAGGAAAGTTATGAAAAAGAGTGACAGGTTATAGGTGGTGTCAGAACATTTAAATTCTTGGAGATTGTAGCTGTCGGGAAAGCAAGTAAATGAAAGGGAATTGCACTGACGGGAAATGCGAGAAAAGAAGCTGTGGAGTAGAATTTGCGTTTACAATTTATTGGTTTCACAGTTAAAAGGTGGGACCTAGTTACTAATCTTGTGGCTCGAGTAAATTTATATATAGGAGGCACCAGTGAGCTAAGTTTATCGGAGCAGAAGCCGTGAAAGTATTTGTAGAAGAGACACAGGGAAGCCACATTGCGCCAGTGAGAAAGTGATTGTATCTGAGCTGCCAAGTCGGGATCTATCACATTACATATTCTTCGTTGGATTTTGTCAAGGACACCTAGGTGGATAGCAGGGGCACCCGACCAGATACGGCAGCAGTATTCAATGCACGGGCCG
>JBBBDQ010001055.1:290000-352500 GCA_037127315.1 Ascarosepion bandense | reverse complement strand
TGGGCATAGGGTGTATAGAAATTATTGGAATCCTCTGCAGATCCGGTTGCTTTCGGATAATCTATTAGCTATTATCAAGGATATTTGGGGGATTAACTATGTTTATATAAGATGATCACATCATTCATTTAAATGCCAGTCATAGGCAATTGAATTTCATGCTTGCACGCTTTCTCTCTCTATATAAGTATTTATTATATATGCAGGCACGTGATTATGGGTGTGTTTTAATAAGTCAGTAATATTTAGATTCGACCTAAATCTAAAAACCATTCATATTGAAATTAATCGATGTGTGATTTTATTATCGAACGATTTAACCGTAAATTATCACCAACTATTTATAAATTGGGTAAAGGATAAACTTGGAAACGTTGACCAGTTTGACATGTTTCGCTTTAATTTAAGCTTCATCAGAAAAAGATACATAGATATATAAACACGAAACGATAATCTAAACTTATTTATAAAAGGAACTTTGTCTGCGTGTGTGTGTATGTGTCTGTGTGTGTGTGTCCGTTGCCTATAGATTCCGAAATGGCTGAACCGATTTTCTTGAAAATTTACACAGTTGTACCATAGGTGTTTGTGAATGTTTTTATCTCGGTTTTGTGTCTAGGTACCCCCGATAAAATCGAAAATCGATAATCGAAAAAATCGGGTTATAGAAGGATTGGTCCGATTTTAATCAAATTTGATACACTCATAGACAAAGACATAAGAAACGATATTCAGAAGTTTCAAGGCTGCAGTTCTTACAATAGTGCAGAAAATCGATAATATATATATATACATATAAAAGGCTCAGAAGTTTCAAGGCTGCAGTTCTTACAATAGTGCAGAAAATCGATAATATATATATATACATATAAAAGGCAACATGCTTGTGTGTGTGTCTGTTTATCTGTCTGTATGTCTGTCTTTTATACAAATCCACAATTTTTATTCGATTCGCACCAAACTTCACACAAATATTTTTAGGCTGAGTCTGAGTTCCAGGACTATGGATTAGTTTTAAAGTTTTCATTACACCCGAGCAAAGCCTGGCTATACTGCTAGTATTATTATAAACACTAAAATGATATTGGTTGATTTTGCTAAAATTCACGAGTAACGAAAAACAATTACTTAATATCAGGTCCAAAATCTGAAGGATCTGTTTCGACCTGTTGAAAGTTAAAACCCAGCAAACAATGACAATTGCTCAATATCACGAGCTTGATATGTGTTATGCATTTGAGTCTGTTCAAAATTATGACTGACCAAATAAATTGAGAATTGCTCACTCTAAGTTCCTAGATTTGAGAGAGTTGTATGACTCTGTTCAAAATTTCCTCTGACTAAACAAAGTAAGAATTACTCAACATCATATCAAGATCTGAGAGGTTTTTACACTCTGTTTAAAATTAAGACTAACCCAAGAAATTGAGAATTTTCCAATATAATGTCGTAGATCTAACAGCTTTTATTTGGCCCTGTACAACATTACAACAGACTAAACAGTGAGAATTGTTCAATACAAGGCTCTAGATCTGAGAATACTGTGTGGCCTTCTTCCAAATTATACTGACCAAATAAATTGAGAATTGCTCAATATAAGATTCTAGATCGGAGAGATTTGATTGTAATTGATCAAAATTACGATTGACCAATCAAATTGTGAAATTCTCAATAAAATATATTAGATTTGAGAACTTTGATTGGCCCTGTTCAAGGTTACGATCTACTAAATTAAATAAGAATTGCTCAATATCACTTCCAAATGTGTGTGTGTTTGACAGAGTTCAAAACTGACCAAACTAAATGAGAATTTCTAAATCTAATGTCTTAGATCTTAGCGTTTTGTCTGATCCTGTTATTGATAACAACTGACTAAACAAATTGAGAGTTGCCCATCATCATCTTCGACATCAGAATGCTTTCTATGAACCCGTTTATAACTAAACCTGATACAATTTAAAACTTCTCAACATAATATCCTACATCTGAAAGTTTTCATCAGCTTTGCTCAAAATTATAAATGACGTAACAAAGTGAGAATTGCTCAATATGAGCTTCTATATCTGAGAGCAAACCTTTGACCGTCCAAACAAAGTGAGAATTGCTCAATATGAGCTTCTATATCTGAGAGCAAACCTTTGACCGTCCAAACAAAGTGAGAATTGCTCAATATGAGCTTCTATATCTGAGAGCAAACCTTTGACCGTCCAAACAAATTGAGAATAGCTCAATATGAGCTTCTATATCTGAGAGCAAATCTTTGACCGTCCAAACAAATTGAGAATAGCTCAATACGAGCTTCTGTATCTGAGAGCAAACCTTTGACCGTCCAAACAAATTGAGAATAGCTCAATATTAGACTCTAGACAAGAGGTCCTTGTCTGACCCTCTTCAACATTACAACTGAGCAAACAAAGTGAGAACTGCTCAAAATTAGATCTTGGGGCGTTCTTTGGTTTTATCCAAAATTTCGACTAGCCGAATAAATTGAGAACTGAGAATTGCTCAATATAATGTCCAGGATCTGAGTGATTTGAATGACTCTGTTCAAAATTACGACAGATGAAACAAAGTGAGACTTCCTCAATATCAGGTCCTAGATCTGAGAGCTTTGTTTGCTCCTGTTCAAAATGACAACTGATCAAACAAACAGAGAATTGTTCAGAATCAATGCCTAGACCTGAATTATTTGGTTGGCTCTATTCAAAATTACGACCGACCTAACAAATCGAGAATTGTTCGATATCAGGTCTTATATCTGAGAGATGTTTTGAAACTGTTAAAAATTAAGGCTCATTGAAGAAAATTACAACTGCTTAATATCAGGATCTTGATCTTGATATGTGCTTCACCTTGTTCAATATTGTAACTGACGAAACAAATTGAGAATTTCTGGATATAATTTCTTTAATCTGAGTGATTTGACTGAACCTGTTCAAAATTACGACTGACAAAACAAAGTGAGAATATCTCAACATCGGTTCCTAGATTTGAAAACTTTGGGTCTGTTCAAAAATAAAGTTCACCAGACAAGGTATGAATTGCTTAATATCAAGTCTCAGATCAAATATTTTGATTGATCCTTTTCAAAATTACGGTTGGTCAAACAAATTGAGAAGTTCTTTATATAATGTCCTAGATCCGCCAGCTTTGATTATCTCTATTCAAAATTACGACTGACTAAACTAAGTGAAAATTTCTCAATATCACTTCCAAATCTGAGTGTGAGTTTAGCCCAGTTTAAAACTGCACCTAACCAAACTAAATGAGAATTGCTTAATATAATGTCCTAGATCTGAAAGCTCTGTGTGATCCTGTTTATGATTACGACTGAGCAAACAAATTGCTCAGTATCAGGTCATAAATCTTAAAGCTTTGTTTTACTGTTTAAAACTACGATTGATGAATCTGAAAACGTCTCAATATAATATACTATATCTGAAAGCTTTGATTAGCCTTGCTCAAAATTACAACTAGCTAAAGAAAGTGAGAATTGCTTAATATCAGATGCTAGATCGGAAGGTTTTGATTGGCAGTGTTCAACATTACGATTAACCTAATAACGAGAGAATTACTCAATACCAGGTTCAATATATGAACAATTTCATTGGCCCTGTTCAAAATTACTACTGACTAAAAAAATTTGAGAATTGCTCAGTATTAGGTTATAGATCTAAGATCATTGTCTGGATATGTTCAACATTACAACTGACCAACCAAAGCGAAATTTGCTCAATATTAAGTCCCAGATATGTAGGCTTTTTCTGATTTTTTTCAAAATTACGACAGGCTAAACACATTGAGAATTGCTCAGTATTAGGTCCAAAATCTGTCCTTTGAATAACCCTATTCAAAATTAGGACTGACGAAACAAATTAAGAATTACTCAATATCATCCTAAATCGGAGAGATTTTATTAGACTTGATAAAAAATACGACTGACCAAACACAGTGAGAATTTCTCAATATCTGCTCCTTGGTCTGAAGGATTTGTTTGACTCAGTTTAAAATTACGACTGACCAAACAAAGTGAGAATTGCTTAATATCAGGTTCTATATTTGATTGATTTGTTTGAACCTGTTGAAAATTAAGACTCACCACACGAAATGACAATTGCTCAATATTAGAACCTTGATCTGTGGGCTGCGTTTGACCTAATAAATTGAGAACGGCTTAGGATAAGTTCCTGCATTTGAGAGCCTTCTTTAAGCCTGTTCAATATTACAACACCTTAAAAAATTAGAACTGCTCAACATCTTTTCCACGATATAAGGATTTTTAGACCCAGTTCAAAATGACGACTGACTGAACAAATTCAGAATTACTTAATGTAATATCCTAGATCTGACAGCTTTGATTGGCTTTGTTCAAATTTATGACTAATTGAAGTGAAAATAGCTCAATATCATTTCCTAGACCTGAATGATTTGGTTGACCCTGTTTAAAATTACGACCGACCAAACAAATTGAGAATTGCTCTGTATTAGCTCTAAGAGATTTGTTTGAACCTGTTAAAAATTAAAACTTACCAAATGAAATTCGAATGGCTCAATATCAGGACATTGATCTGTGGCTTGCGTTTCACCTTGATCAAAAGTACAACTTACCAAACTAACCAAGAGTTGCTCATTACAAGTTCCTTCAGAGACTTGTATGTCGTAAAAAATGACCACTGACTAAACAAAGTAAGAATTACTCAACATCATGTCCAAGATCTGAGAGTTTTTACACACTGTTTAAAATTAAGACTGACCCAAAAAATGAGAATTTCCCAATATAATGTCGTAGATCTAACAGCTTTGATTGGCCCTGTTCAACATTACAACAGACTAAACAAAGTGAGAATTGTTCAATACAAGGTTTTAGATCTGAGAATTTTGTGTGTGCCTTCTTCCAAATTAAGATGGACCAAATAAATTGAGAATTTTTCAATATAGGATTCTAGATAGGAGAGATTTGATTGTACTTGATCAGAATTACAATTGATCAAGCAACTCTCAATTTGTTTAGTGTGTCGTTATCATTAACAGGATCAGACAAAGAGCTAAGATCTAGCAATCCTCACTTAGTTTGGTCAGTTCTGAACTCTGTCAAACACACACATATTTGAAGTGATATTAAGCAATTTTTACTGAGTTTAGTAAGTTGTAACCTTGAACAGGACCAAGCAAAGTTCTCAGATCTAATATATTATATCGAGAATTTCACAATTTGCTTGATATTTTGTTGTAATGTTGAACAGGGCCAATCAAAGCTGTTAGATCTACGACATTATATTGGGAAATTCTCATTTTTTGGGTCAGTCTTAATTTTATCAGTGTGTAAAAAACTCTCAGATCTTGGACATGATGTTGAGTAATTCTTACTTTGTTTAGTCAGTGGTCATTTTTTACGACATACAAGTCTCTGAAGGAACTTGTAATGAGCAACTCTTGGTTAGTTTGGTAAGTTGTACTTTTGATCAAGGTGAAACGCAAGCCACAGATCAATGTCCTGATATTGAGCCATTCGAATTTCATTTGGTAAGTTTTATATCTAAATCTGAAAGCTATGTTTGACCTGCGACTGCTCAAACTGATAGAAAGTAGGTTATATTGAACGTAATTAACAAACTGGAACGCGGGTTAGTCAATTCAGGAATACTATTAGAATACTATATAGAATACTAGAATATATACCAATCTCGAAGTGAAATAGTATGTGCGGGTAACCTATTCTAGAGGAGTGGAGTTCAGTGCTCGTCTGGTCTCTGATTAACTTCGGTATCTGTCGGAATTCTTTGATAACTGTAACGGATCCCTACGATTACTCTCCACTGTGAACTGCAACTACAACTGAGATTCCAGATCTTTAACTACTATTCTCTCTATGGCAGGATTATATGTACACTCAGTCGAGTCTATTATAATATACAAATGGGGGAGATCCCACAACAACATACTAGATATGAGAACTTTGAATAGCCTTGCTCAAAATTACCTAACAAGATGATAATTGTTCAGTGCCAGGTTGTATATCTGAGAGCTTTTGTTAGCCAAGATTTTATTGAGAACTGCTCAATATTAGGTCCTAGATCTGAGATCCTTGTCTGGTCCTGTTCAACATTATAACTGACCAAGCAAGGGGAGAATTTTTATTTTTTTTCAATATTACGACTGGTCAAACAAATTTAGAATTGTTCAATATAAGGTCCAATATCAGAGTGTTTGACTCTATTCAAAATTACGACTGATGAAATAAATTGACAATTGCACAATATCTGGACCTAGATCTGAGAACTTTGTTTGATCCTGTTCAAAATTAAGACTAACTAAAGTGAGAATTACTCAGTATGAAGTTAACGATCTAAGAGATTTGATTAGGTTTGCTCAATATTACGACTGACCAAACATAGTAAGATTTCCGCAATATCTTTTTTTTTTTTAATCATATCATTCCAAGCAAGGCGGTAAAGCCACTGATGCGCAGTGGGCAACATAAGAGTGAAAAGATTGGAAAAGAGAAAGCTGGAAATCACACCCTGAACAGGGAACAAGGTATGAGCCTCTTCACCTGTTCAATAGACGTGGGTGGAGTGTGAAACGGGCGATAGTTTAGTCTATCTACTCTAATTGAAAAAAAAAGAAAAAGAAAAAAGAAAAGAGTGAAAAGATTAGAAAATAGAAAACCGGAAACCACATCCTAAACAGAGAACAAGAGATGAGCCTACATATTGGTAGTCGGGGGATTCGAGTGATGTCACCCTAGCTACAGGGAGATGTTCGCTGACGTAGACTCCCAACCCATGCATATGGACAGAGGTATCCTTCCTTAGGAGGGGAAGATAACCAGGGATCGAGAAGTCAGAAGAGGGAATTGATGAGTTGAGGTTAGTCTCACAGAGCGCTAGGATGTCAGGGAACTTTTCGTGGAGGAAAGCTTCTACGCTGCAAAAGTTGGTACGAATACCCCGGACATTAGTAAAAGAAAAGTTAAGGGATTTTGGTGAATTGAGTTTGGCTGGTTTAGGATTTTTTCTGATTCTGTTTATCATGTTATGATTTGTTGATAGGGAGGGACCTTGCGTAGAGGATGCAGTCGGTCATTATCCACGATCTGTGCTGGGAGGGAAACTGGCTCGGGCTGCATCAAAGTGTGGCCTCAGGGTTGCCCACCGACAGTGATTGCAGGGACACCTATCCATGCGCGACATGGCACTACAAGAACCCCGATATTATACAACTGTTGATCAGAGCAGCCGCTCTTGACGCTACGCAAGAGTTACGGCTCCTAACTACCAGCTGGAAGCAGCAACCAGGAAACTGCCAACCTGGTACCCTCACAATGATGAGACGCTGCCACCAGCCAAGCGCACCGCTGAAAAAATCACGGAAGCACCAATACTTAGGTCAGAGGAGAGAAAAGAAAAGAAAAAGCCGGAAGCCACATCCAAAACAGTGAACAAGGGATGAGCCTCTACACCTGTTCAATAGACGTGGGTGGAGTGTGAACCGGGCGATAGTTTCGTCTATCTACTCCAAATGAAAAAAAAAGCTTAGGGTGGTGACTTGCTAAGTTTTAACTTAGTTAAAGTCCAGTCAAAGACATTTCTGCTAAAAAACAAAACCAATCCTTCAATTAGGCATAAAAAGTTTAAAATTAAGTAAAAATTAAGCAAGAATTAAGCAAAAACAAAAAAAAAATGGCTTACTTTTAACAATATTCAAGACAGTTAATTCCATCCCAAAACACACATTGTTTCTGCCAGTGAGTTGAAAAATTTTTTTTTTTAACTTTTTGGCCAGAAAGTAGTGGACATGGGAGGATCAATTAAATAGCCAGTGTGAGCTATATACCAAGGTAACTAAAATACAGCCGACAAAGAAAAAAAGAAAGAAAGTGACTGACAAAGGACTAGGGAAAAAATAAAATAAAATAAAATAAAGACAAAGAATCTACCAGTCAAAGAAATTTCTGCTAAAAAACAAAACCAATCCTTCAATTTGGCATAAAAAGTTTAAAATTAAGCAAAAAAAAAAAAAAATGGCTTACTTTTAACAATTTGGAAAGGATCTTCTTTGACTCTGTTCAAAATTACAACTGACCAAACAATTAGAGAATGGCTCTATGTAAGTTTTTAAATCTGCGAGATTTGTTGGGACCTGTTGAAAATTACGACTCACCAAACAAAGTGACAAATGCTAAATATCAGCTCTTTGATCTGGAAGCTGCTTTTATTCCTGTTGAAACGTAGGACTGACTAAACAAATAATCGTTCAATATATGCTTCTTGATCTGTGAAGTTTGATTTGCACTGTTCAAAATTAAGACCGAGCAACAAAGTTAAAATTACTCAATATAAAGTACAAGCTCTGAGAGCTTTTATTGATCCTGTTCAAATCTGACCAAATTCAAAATTGCTCAATGTTTTTTCGTAGATAGGGAGGCTTTGTTTGATCCGGTTCAAAATTACGACTGTCCAAACAAATTGAGAGTTGTTCTATAGGATGTCCAAGATCTGAGTGCTTTGAATGACCATTTTCAAAATTACGACTGACCGAACAAAGTGTGATTTGCTCAGTAATAGATCCCTGATCTGAGAACTTTGTTTGTCTCTGTTGAGCATTACGACTGACCAAACAAAGTAAGAATTGTTTAATATCAGTTCCTTGATTTGAGGGTTTTGTTTAACTCTGATCAAAATTACGACTGATGAAAGCAATTGACAAATGCTCAAAGTCTTCTCTATCTGAGCTTTGATTGGCCTTGTTCAACATTATGACTGATCAAAAAAAGTGTTGCTCAACATCATGTTCTAAATCTGACAATTTTGATTGGCCCTGTTCAATATTACGAGTGACTAAACAAAGTGAGAATTGCTCAATATAAAGTCCTAGATGCGGGAGCTTTGATTGGTCCTGTTCAAAATTCCGATTGACCGAACACAATGAGAATTGCTCAAAATTATTTCCTACATCCGAGGGCGTTGTTTGAACTAATTAAAAAATACAACTGACCAACCAAATATGAGAATATAGTCGTGTATCTTAGAGTTTTGATGGACCCTTTTCTAAATTACCAATAATCAAACAAGGTGAGTATTGCTCAATATAAAGTCCTATATCTGAGAGCTTTGTTTAACCTGTTCAAAATTACGCTCAACCAAACTACTGAGAAATACTCAAAATTAGTTTCTAGAAATGAGATCTTTGTTTTTTACTTTGAGGTTTTTTTTTTTAGGATATTATTCTACTGAAAATTTGTATATATGAATGATATAATGTTTATGGCGCCTGCTGTCTTCGTTTTATTTCTCAGTTAATCACATGTGCGTCTAACGATTTCATACATCAGTGGCAGCATACATTTAAATCTGCGTTAAATGATATGCTGAATTTAGTTTTCAACAAAAAACAGATTGGAAAGTATTTTAAATAAGGGATATATTACAAGCCCCATTTTTCTAATCCGACTTTCTTGTTTCGGATTCAGAGTAGATAAGCTTTTTGATATAATTATCGTATAATATATGTCAAACCTTTCTCGGGTATTATGAAAATTCTGACCAACGAAATAATTTGGACCTACTTATTGTACATCGATCATGTATTTTTAAATGAATCTTGAATCTGTATTAATTTAAAATGAAATAGTTTCGACATGTAAACTTTTATTGATGAAAATGTTTAAACATTTATTAAGTCATCTTTGCAACCGCTTACGAAATGTTTCGTAAAAAATTGATTCAACTGTTTCAATTATTTTAGGATTTAGTTCATGTGTTATTTCTATCGATATTCCAGCAACGCTGACGTTGATCTAGAATTAATTCGACCTTTTTACCAGAAATCATTTTTCAAGAATCTAGATAATCTACCACCCAGAGGAAAAAGCTTCTATGACTTGAATAAAGTTACAAATGTCTTTCATGACTGTATCTATTCTTTGAATGAAGAATTATTTCAGAATGAAATTGTTGATTTACTGCTAAAGTGGAATATGAAGTGAATAATAAACCTGTGTGTGAATTGAAGAAATACTTTAACTTGGCTTTTACGCTTATTTTTTCATTCTTTTAATCACTCAGTGAGATTCAAACTCACAATTTTGTATGAATTACTCGCAGGACCAGATTGGTATTTCATCAGTTCAAAAAAAATCAATATGTTAGTTGTGAACCCGGTTAAAGGTCCAGCCAGAATAACACAAGAACAACCAAATAGGAAATAACGAATATATATTAATTACAAAAAAATACAATACTTGGAACTCGGTAATACGGGTTAGTAAGGAATGCTACTTATTATGCGACCCTCGGCCTTAGATCTGGGACTCGTAATGGTCGTTAAGGTAGCTGTGTTCGCAGACCAACTCTTGGCTGAGTTCGGGCCTCTCTGAGGGCGCTCTCCTCAGGCTACTCTCTCAGGCTACTCCTCTCACCTCTTGTGAGGAGAGGTATATGTGATGGTTGGAAGAGCTTATTCCGTCTGTCGGAGATGCCGCCATAACAGTTAGTTTTCTCGATTTTTTGATAACTTCGCTTTTACGAAAGACATTACTTAAGTCAAACGAAAACATCTAAAGAATAAAGAGATGTTAATATGTGGAGCAGTGGATATCGACTCTGAACGAAAAATCGGGGTGCCGAGTTCGAATTTCAGTTGAATTCTTTGCTTTCACATACGCACAAATACCCTTGGGAAAGGTATTAATCCGTCTCTTCCCTCCAGTTATGGGTTAAATATCAGGACAGATTGGGTTCTATAGCCTTGGCTGGCAACTAGTCTACCGCAGAACGTAATGGCAACCTACTGTGAGATAATTTTCTGCCCAGTCAGTCATGTCTCGAAAGAGACATGATCGCCTAAGCGTGTTTCACGTATGGCACTTAACTGACTGAATAGGAATTTATATAAAAAAATTCTTTGAGCATTCCCAGGCCAAAAAATAACTTTAATCTATTTGCCCGTTCCGATACTGAGGGTCGAGTTTAGTCGTCTACTTTGGCCGATATGGAAAGATTGGTACATAACTATTTAATTAACTGCTTACTCTTACCTATTTTCCATGACACAATTCTTTATAGACACACAAAGCTATCTGCAGTCCAAATTTAAATGTACGGGCCGCATGGAATTGTGAATGACACTTTTCTACAACTATTGCAGCACTGAAATCATAGCGAAAAATCACGCGCAAGTTTATTTTCGGTGATTTTAAATGCCGAAAAGATATTTTCCACATGGTAATTACTTCCTTTCAGTGCGTCATTTCAGTTGGGGGAAGCTGCTAGACTGACGGCTAATATTTTCACTACGGTGCTCGGTTTGTGTACCTTTGACCCAAAGCCTTAACTCTAATGCCATGCTTGTTGTTCAGACGTTTTTTATCGAAACAAAATCCAAATTTTGAATTCTTTAAGTTCGCCTGACGTCAGCAAGAGGTCAGAGACACTCGGAACAATGTCATCAGTATGATAACCTCATCGCCTGTTTTTTAAAGATACTCAGCGACACCAGTGACATGCAATATTAGATAATATCTAAAAGGCCTGGTTGATGTAGGTAAAGCATTTTTTTTTTCTATATTTCCATTTAGTTTTCTCATCATGAATTTTGGCGCCTTTTTTCGGTTGATGTCTTCAAATTCTTTTCTTTCACTGAAGCAAATTTTTTTATTTAGATATTTTTTTTTTTTGGAAGGGTTTTTTTTTTATTCCTCTGCTTTTTTATTTTCACGTTAAATTTTCTCTTTTTTCGCATTTTTTACTTTATTCCTTCTTTTACCCGTTTTTCTTTCTTTCTTTCTTTGTTGACAAATCATCAAAACGAAGTAAAACTACTGATTTTCAAGGACGACAAAACATTCGCGGTTGAATGATTGGTGCACGACTCTCGTGCAAAGGATATTTTTTTATCTGACGAATTTGACTAATTCCTTTTCTTTCAGAAGAAATTTGCACATCTTTTAGCTTCCTTTAATAATTTAGGAAATCATTCATCATTTTAAAAATATAACAACATCGGTAATGCACTTTTTCTTTCTTTTTCGTTTACTTCAAGAGCTTTATATTGTTTTACTTAGGTTTTTTGTTTCTTTCTTTGTTTCTTTCTTCGTTTCTTTCATCTTTATGTTCTTCTTTCTCTTCTTCATTCATTTTTTTCTTTCCTTCCTGTTTTGAATCTTTTCTTCCTTTCTTCCTTCATTCCTTATTTCGTTCGTTTGTTTTTTTCCTTTCCTCGTTGTTGTTTTTTAATTTGTCACACAAATTTATTTCAATTTATTTTCATCTGACTCTTCTTTCCTTTGCATTCATTTATCCTCATGTCGAGTTCTATCTTTACAAATAATTAGTTTCTCCGCTCTTTATTTACCTTTCATATATATATATATATATAAATGTGAGTGTGTGTGCGACATCCTTGTGAACGTGTGTATATGCAAGCGTATATGATATGTTTCCTTACTTTTTTATGATTATTGCACGTTTTATTTTAGCGATATGTTAAAGTCTTCGCCATTGGGAAGAAACAAAAAAGCCAAACGAAATCCAGGAAGGCAAATGTGATGGGACGTGAGGGTAAAAGTGGGAGATTTACAGCAGAGAATCCCTCGTACATCACAAAAAAAAAAAAAAAAATTAAAAAAAAAATACACAAAAAAGAAATGAAAAAAGAACATTCTAATACAAATGAATTCCTGGTGATGGAAGTTGACGTTAAGCAAAAGTCTCGAGCGACACTCGGGCGGAAGGCTTCCGGAAGTCTGTCAGGCGGTACTGAGACGCCATCTTATCTCTCTGACTTTCCACTTTTCTTCCAGTGCCAATATCACCGGCACCAATTCTAACAAGGTTCCCGATTCTTGTTTTGTCTGTTAGTGAAGATTTTTGTTTTATTTTTCAACAACTAATTACTAATACACGGCAACCCCGAGGGTAGAAATGGTGTTTGCACAACAATAACCTACGTATGTGTTTATGCACGAGAGTGTGTGTATGAAGTTTGGTTCAGCAGTTGTGTCCTTCTGTATATGTGTATATACGCACCTGTGTATATAAGAGGGCGTGTGTATGTGTGCGTAGATTTTTTTATTTGATTTTTGTATGTAGTTTTTGTGCTTTTTTCAGTTTAAGTTCATGTGGTAGATTCAAACCTAAGCCCAGCGAAAATATTTTGTGAATCTTCATGAACACAGTCACAAGTGTTCCCCGTATTTGGAATATAAAACACTTCTGTAACTGTACACACATAACAATACACAATTTATATAATTTTATCAAAGAAATATATATTTTATTTACGAAATTTTAGGAAATCCATTAAGAAATGGATTAACACTGGCTTATTTTTTATTCATTTGTTTAAACATTATTTTTCATGGATATTCGTATTTGAGTAGATACTGTATATTTTATAATTAAACATTATATTTATTTATATCTACCGGCCTGAATAATCGAGAAATTTTGCTTGGAAAATATGCATCTTCCGGCAGGATTCGAACCTGCGTCCCTTAGGGAAAACTGTTAATTAATTTGACGTGTCTTGACCGCTCAATCACGAAAGACTTGAAGTCAAACAAAGCCCGAAATAATAACGGATTTCGTAAAATTTCGTGAGCAAAATTTATTTTTGTTTACATTAGAAACGAAAACAGAGCAGATATGAATATTACGAAAAATCAGAAAAATGTGTGTTTAAAAGTATAATGCCGCCATAATCCTTGGCTTCAGTTCATGATTGGTTTTAAAAAAAGTTTTGTTAGTCTCTCACTCAAATGTGCATCAAACATAATAATCAAGGGTGTTACAGTCTGGGGATTTAAGTGGCGAGACGTAACGGGTTATATGGTCGCATGAATTGTCGGACTGCTTCTGTTGCAGCCATAGTTTGTTCTAGTTGCCACCATCTTGACCTTCACAAGAAACCTGATGTAAGCCTCCATGTTGAATCTGGGGCTCTGTGATAAGATGAATGGATTCATAGTATCACCATCACTAGTGATCCCTCCAGACACCTTCGTAATCACGATTAAACTCATCCAACTCTTTCTGAATCCTCTGGACTGCCAAGCAGTTTTACAAGTTTATGGCACGGTCAATTGAGTTATGGTGTTCTTTTTCTCTCAAACGGTGCCCAACTGACCCTACTATACTGTGCAATCAACAAAATCAAAAACAAACAACGCGCATATACGAAATTAAAAAGAAAATATGAAGAAAATTTACCCATCGCATCGTGTATATAAGAATAAAAAAAGAAACGTGGAAAGTCTATTTTTAACCGACGCGTTTCGTCCTCTGAGGCACTTTATCAGGCGTAAGCCATCGGCTAAAAATAGCTTTTCCTCTTGTCTCTTTTTCACTTTTTTCCTTGACAGATATACTCTGTCTGAAAATGATTTCCTTATATATATATATATATATATATATATATATATATATATATATATTAGTCATCCACATACAAGCCTGTTTCGCTGTATCACAGCTTATCAGTGTGTATAGACATACACTTGCTTCTGGCTGGGACCCAAACTCGACTGATTTGGTGTCCCTAAGCCCTAAGCCCTAGGCGCATGGAATTTAACGTGTTGTATATATGCAGTGTATACACACGCCAGTCACCGAAAGAACTCAATACATTTCTGAAGAGTCAGGCTTATATAGCTGAAGTGGAAAATATTTAAAAAATTTTCTTCTCTAAAGAGCTTAATCTTAATGAGAGCATAATATATTAGTAATCCACATACAAGCCTGTTTCACTGTATCACAGCTAATCAGTTTGGCTATGCATCTATTTGCATTCGGGACCAAAACTCGACCGATTTGGTGTCAGACGGAGTCGCTACCCACTTATCCATAGGCGCATGGAATCAGAGAAGGGAAATTTTGGCGTGTTGTATATAAGCATTATATACACACGCCAGTCACCGAAAGAACTCACTTTATTTCTGAAGAGCCATGCATATATATATATATATATAGTAGGTTTTGAAGGAACAGTACCTACTCTAGCATCTACGCATCGTTAATTCAGTAATGAATTGGAACAATCTTAGCTACTGGCGTATGTTTACATGGTATATCACAAGCTAAAAGTCTGCTTTCGTCTACCGAGCGCCCATATTTCACAGGTATAACCACCGACTGATGTCAATTCGGTCGGGTTTCAATCCTGGCTAAAAGCAATCGGATATCTAACCGCACTGATGAACTGTGATACAGCCAAACAGATCTGTCCGCGGTTGACTATATATGAATGAGAGAAAGATAAAGGGAGAGAGTATATAAAGGTGAAATTTGTAGACTCTACAGACAGTGCACAATGCAAGGTACAATATATAAATATATAAAAATAAAAAGAGTGTAAACATAAAATGTATGGGAGAACATTACTTAAATGTCACTGTTGTCTGCGACTAAAAGTTTCATGTAGACACAAAGTTGGTTAATGTTACTGTCACACACAATCTTCAGCCAATAAAAACAGCAATATAAAACTTATAAACGTTATGAAAGGTTTTGTCCGTCAGGACTTTGTCGAATGAAATTGATATTTACTTTGATAGGTCTATATATGCACGCGAACGAAAGAGGTCACTGGGAATTTTTAGAATTAATTTTTTTTTTAATATATGTTTTGGACCTATAATCTAGCCTGTGTCATATAGATACTTTTTCTTGTTGTTTATTTTTCCACTACTAATGTGAGTAGGTATCCCACATTGTGATAATAGCAATTATGGTGAAAAGTTGTAAGAACCTAGAGACCAATTTACTCTAGCGATGTGCGTTGTGGTGCAGTGGATATCGACTCGGAACGAAATATCGGGGAGCCGAGTTCGAATTCCAGTTGAATTCATGGCATTCACTTACGCAGAAATACCCTTGGGAAAGGTATTAATCCGTCTCTTCCCTATAGTTATGGGTCAAATAATAGGACAGATTGGGTTCTATGGCAAGCTACTGCGGGATAATCTTCTGCCCAGTCAGTCATGTGTCTCTTTCGAGACATGATCGCCCAAAGCGTGTATCCCGTATGGCACTTAACTGACTGAACCTAGCGATAAAATCACTTTCTAAGCGTTTCCGTTCTAGTAAATTTTTATCTCTTTTAATTGGAGTAGCATTTTTGAAAACCAAAATTATAAGTTTTATTACGGTGTGCAATAATAAGGAAATTATATGACAAAGTAGAAAAGTTTATTTGTGTCGCGTTTCGTTCTTCAGTACTTCATCAGGCTAAATTTGTTTTGTTGGTAAAACTACCACCGTCCCAGTTGAAAAATGTTTAAATTTCCTAAAAAAAAAAAATAATCTCACAGAATCAAACATATACTTTTCTCTATCAACAGCTAAAATAAAATAAAAATCTGCCGTTTCATCACTAAATACTGCGACGTCACATTTAATTAAGTACCGCCAGTCATTTCTGATATCTAAATTTATTACAAAACAGTATGTCAAATGCGTTAGTCGGCTACTGCAACGATACTGACCACAATTTTGAAATAAAAAAAATCCTACTCTGATCAAATAAGAAACTATTCACTAGGACGTAAATACCGAGAGAATGCTTCGATTGCAAGGTCATCTACAGGAAATTTGCGCTTTGGATCATACAATTTTTGGCTATTCCTTCCAGATCTTCTATTTCACAGTGGGTGGTATCTAATAATAAAAAGAATGGAAAGAACACATGTTTCCTTTTCACTAGAGATGAAGTGTGAAACTTCCATAATTTTAACTTTCTAAGCACTTTCAACCACTTCACTGGCCATTTTCAAGAATGTTATTTTTACATTCTTGTTATTTTTTCCTCATGTGTGTCTGTAACGTAATAGCGTTCTTTAAATCAATCACGAGACGCACGCGGCTGGGTATCGTGTAAGCATCTGTCTGTTTTTTAAAAACATTTTCAAAACTCCCTTTTCACTGTTAAATGATGTAACATATCACTCAATAAGTCCCGAGACTGACATATAGATGGCGCCACTAAAAAAAAATCCATATAATTTTTATGAAGTATTAACCTTCAAATAGACACGTGACAAAATTAGAGTACAGTTATTATTAGTTTACAAATTACAGTTATTTAAGTGAAGTTTCTGTTGCAAATTTTCAAAACAATAGAAAAATTTGAATTTCGCATGTTGATAAAGCATTGTTTACTGATGGGAAAATACTTTTCAAGCAAAGCAATGGTTTGATAAGTGTTATTCAGACTCTGCTCTGTCGGAAACAACGGTTAAGAGGTGGGATGTTGACTTTAAACGCGGTCGTACAGAGAAAAATGATGACGAACTCGCAGGTCGCCCAAATCGGCAGCTGTCCGGGAAAACGCGAAAAAAAATCACCAAACTCATTTTGGCCAATCGTAGCAGAGGAGTTGAACATATCATCAGACAGCAGTGTATTCACTATTTTGCATGAACATTTGTCAATGAGAAAGCTGTGTTCAAAGGGGATGCTGCGTTTCCTCACAGTCGATCAAAAGCAACAACACATCAAAGATTCAGAGCGTTGTTTACAACTGTTTTAACGAAACAAGAAAGAGTTTTTGCCTAAATATGTGACAATGGATAAAACATGGATCCACCACTTCACTCCGGGGTCAAATAGGCAGTCAGCTGAATGGACAGCAGCAAGTAAAAGCCATCCAAACCGACCAAAGACGCAAACATGAGCAGGCAAGGTTTTGGCCTCCGTATTTTGGGATGCGCAAGGTGTTTTGTTCATCGATTAAATTGAGAAAGGCAGAACTATCAATAGCAAATATTATATAGCATTATTGGCTCGTTTGAAGGAAGAAATCACTAAAAAAGGCCACAAATGAAGAAGAAAAATTGATCTTTCACGAAGACAACGCACCGTGTCAAGTCGATCGCAACGATGGTAAAACTACATGAACTGCATTTCGAATTGCTTCAAGGATCTTGAAGTAGAAATCTTTAAAATGTGCCATATGGGGACATCAATAATTTCAGTTATAGTTGAAGCCCATAAATTGGTAGGAAAATGTTCCGTTAGATACATTGAAGGTTTCCCTGGGGGCCCATGCGTTAAACAATTACAAAAAATTATTCTCACAAGTACAGTTCACACAGTACGGAGAGATATGAGAAATGTGTATGATCTTTTTTTATACTAGCAGTATAGCCCGGCGTTGCTCGGGTGTAATGAAAGCTTTAAAACTAATCCATGGTCCTGGAGCTCAGACTCTTTGGACATTGGCACGAAAGACTAAAAAGCAATAGTTGTTTCCAGTTAAAGCGAAACTGTAGACTGAAAGAAAAATGAATGGATGTAAGTCAAATTTTGATTTCCTGGTATCGATATCAAATAAGTGTTTTTGTCGTAAACTGAATTTTGAAGGCTAAATAAGTCCTCTGAGTAAATGGTATCATGGCTGAGACTAAGAACTGCAATTATACCTACTTAGAGCCAAACCCGAAGCAAAAACTAAAATAAAAGGGCTGAAAAAATCCAGACATACAAACAGATAAATAGACACACACACAAACATCTTGCCTTTTATATATATATATATATATATATATATATATATATTATCGATTTTCTGCACTATTGTAAGAACAGCAACATTGAAACTTCTGAATATCGTTTCTTATGTCTATGAGTGTATCAAATTTGATTAAAATCGGACCACTCCTTCTATAACCCGATTTTTTCGATTTTCGATATTTATCGGGGGTACCTCGACACAAAACCTTGCTAAGAACACTCGCAGACGCTTATAGTACAACTGTGTAAATTTTTAAGAAAATCGGTTCAGCCGTTTCGGGGTCTATAGGTAACGGACACACACAGACACACACACACACACACACACACACACACACACACACACACACACACACACACAGAGACAAAGTTCCATTCATAAATAAGTTTAGATATATACCTAAAAATTATCTGTGGAAAATATCATGAAACCATTTCTGACCTTAGATCTCTGGCTGTAACCCGGAAGGAAATCTGAATACTACAGAAATCCAAGGAATGAATGAACTAATAATAATAATAATAATAATAATAATAATAATAATATTCTAAAGTAAATATTCATACAAATGTCGCCACGAGAAAATAGCCTATGCGTTAGTGCCTATGTAGTAAGTTTGGTTGTTTATTCATTGATTTGTTTTTAAGGGTTAATAAACATTTGAATGCTATTTTAAGTTGAATCTTATTTAAGGTTGTAGGAAATTATTCACAGTACCCGGTGTTCCGAAGCTATATTCCCCAGCACTGACAGAACTCGGTGTTAATTTAATTTTGTGATCGACTGAGAACATGTGCTTTCAGCATGATTTAACCGTTAGGAGAAAGTATAGAATTAAATAAGACGAGAAATGATTGCGTCATACGTCAGAAAACAAACAGCTCAACATCTTTCTGGATTTCATCACTGACAAAAGATCGCAACCTAGGAGCCAACAAACCAGAAAAAAAAAAAATTAACTAAAGCCGAAGCATATCCACTGACGATGACGTTCAGTCTACTAGAGTTGTGGACATAACACCGAACATAAAGTCCCAAAAATTTTAAAATCGGAATGAAGCTAAGTAGCATATCATTTCAGAAGCCTGCGTTGCTTTGCATTAAAATTATTCTGTAAAATGGCGCTAAGACTCGATGTAGAATACTCACAATGCAAGGTTTTCGAAGAAAAAAAATTATAAACTGTCCTTGAAAATAAAAAATGATTAAAATCTTTCAGAGGCTTTGAAATTTAATCGATTTCTCACACAAAACTGTAAACCTTAATGTCCTGTTTTAAAGCCAGAAGAGAGCATCTGTCAAATTTAAAATGTTGCCATTCCACAAGTTTACTGAAAAATGAAAAGGTTAAAAGACATATAGTGAAATATCAAGACCTTGCTCGAGAAATGATAAAAATTTTTATGACTTAGTTGAAATGGGGTGTCGTTAACAAAAAAAAAAAAAAAATCAGCTGTGGTAACAGTTCCATAAAGTCAGTCGAAGTGACTAGAATCGAAGAATTAAGCAGTGTTGATCCTTTATAAGCAGGCAGCAGAGAATTAGTCAACTTCGAAGACGCTATCGAAATTGCAAAAATGATATTTGAGTAATATGATAATGCAACGAAAATAATATTAAAATATTTGAAACTGCCCAAGATGTAATAAGTTTGATTAAAATAAAAGCTATTAAGCCATGACCCTGAATGTGGTGGCAGACCGCAGAATCTATGTGAAGGGTTGAGAGGAGGATTAGAGAAGTACCAGGACCCTTCCTGTGAGCTGAGAAAGAAAAGGAATATGAACATTAGGACTGTGCGAATTATTTGGAACTTTACCGAAAAAACTGGATACGAGAATAGATGTTTTTGGAATCCAAAAAAGTGGGTGTCTACATTTCACTATGATTGGATTGCTATAAAATTAAAGAACCTTGTAGTATCACAGAGATCAATGATGGCCATCAAATACGTTATAGTGTGTTGGCAAATGTCTATAGCAATAATAATAAAAGAACTTGCCCATGCCTTAAATAAATACAAAAGATTGTACTCACAAGTACAGCTTACGCATTACAAAGAGCTTTATTGATGTAAATTGCGTGTGACCAGAGGTTTATTTTTTTCTTTTAAATGATAATTGGAAAATGTCATGACCTTAGGTCTCTAGTTAAGACCCGGAAAGAAATGTGTGTACAACATAAAACAAAGGAAATAATAATAATAATAATAATAATAATAATAATAATAATAATAATAATAATAATAAGCAGGTACAAATATTTACATTATTCTAACTATTGTCCTCATCTTTGTTGCCATTTATACGACGTTTCGGTCGTTGTACGCTCCGGCCTTCTACAGACATTTCGAACCGAACCCTTTATTAAAATCTGGGATATATCATCCTCATTCCTTGTGTCTTGAGTTATCTCCCTCTAACCATGCAAGTTACTTGTTCACTAAAGTCTACAATTACTTTCACGGCTTCTGCTCCGATGAACTTAGATCACTGGTGCCTCCTAAATAAGAATTTGCACGAGATACTAGATTAGCAACTAGATCCCACCCTTTTACAGTGAAACCGATAAAATGCCACCGCAACTTCTACTCCAACAGTTTCTTTCCTCGCACTTCCCGACTGTGGAATTCCCTTCCACACGATTGCTTCCCCGACGTCTACAATCTCCAGGAGTTTAAATGTAAGGTCAATAGACACCTCCTAGCACACTAACCTGCTCCCATTCTATCAAACACTCTTCCCATCTGCCCAACCCTCATCCTCGGTATCCTTACTCATCTGTCACCTTCCTCCTGACATTCCCTATGTTTAACCACTCCTTCTCTTTACCTTCCCCTATGTATCCCCATGCGCAATAGTGGCAGTGGAATGCCTTGCTTGGGGTGAGATGATAAAAAAAAAAAACAATGCTGTAGCCTCATCAGTTGGGGGTGGTATTGAACTCACAACTTGGGTCAAGTACACAGGAACTAACCAACGTCTATATCCACTGGGCCATGTACCATTAAGAACAAGAACAATTGCCTTTTGGGACTTATAAACCCAGTGTCCACTAACCGTCTTTTACCCTAGTTCATATTGCAATTTTTTTTATACAAATGATATGTGGACAAAACTAAAACTAAATAATAGAACATCTTTTAGGAACCTACGCATTTATCAAGTCTGATTATTGGAAGGAAACTTATTTCATTTGGTTAGTATGTCAAATTGAATGTCCCACCATGGAGCAATATTTACAGAGTCAGCCTGACGATTACTATTTGGCTGAGTCACTAATAATTTTCCTTTTGTGGAATCAGGTTTTCTGACGGATATATGATCTTGTTTATATTTCTTAGTCTTCTAACTAACGCTTATATCTACTGGGCCATGTGTTCTTGAGTCGGTAAAAGCGTTGGTTATTTCCTGTGACTTGACCCAAAGGATTGTGAGTTCAATACCTAGCTACAGCAGTGGTGAACAAATAATTAAGAGAATTGAGTTAAAGGGAAATAACTAAGATATCCGGACGTTGCATGCCTCATGAAACCAGAACAATACACCCCAGTGATCGAAATGAAGATTCAGCCCAAAGTTCCAATCACCTGAAGGAGGCCGGAGCGTACAACTTTCGAAACGTCGTGAAGATGGCAATAAAGATAAGGACAATAATCCGAACAACGTGAACAATGTATCATCTTAGCTAAGAGTTCCCTTAAATGTATCACAAGAGGCGATGTAAAATTCATTACATACAGTAATGGTCAACGCGAAAGCCAGTTCATTGACAACGATAAATCTTAACATCTGATCTCAAAAGCTCAACTCCATAGGATAAAGTTTATGTTGTATGTATGGTGGGATCGTCAAGAGTACCATTTATTTAAGGTGATTAAAATGCAATAAAAACAAATGCACCTACTAGCTGTAACATTTCCATAAAAGGTTGATTGGATCTCGTCAAGTGGAAATACACGTTTATTTTTGTTGTGTCGTCGAGGTGGTAAGCAATACACAGATGATAAAATCATATCTTATTCGGTAGATACAATATAATAGTCCATAGTAGATCTCAACAATATGGGTTTTGAGTTAGCAAGTAACACGCAGGTCAACAGTAGCTCTCATCTCACACTAACTTCCTTCCATCAACCAACTTACTCTTTTTCTAAATAACGCGGTCACCTGATCGAGCCACGTCACAAAATCCCCCCACCCACCTAAGGTTTTTTTTATGTCCTCTGGACATTATATTTTTTTCTCTTATGGTTAATCTCCAATATTCCCGTAGGTGAATGTTTACATTTGCTCGATCATCTATTTATAATTGGAATTGGTGAAGGTATTGGAACATCAAACATATAAAGTACGTCCATCAGTTCAACAATTTTCAATGACAACCGATGGCTACATACAGTATTAGTAATAATAATAATAATAATAATTACCAAAAATGACGACAAACTGCCTGATTAATGGCAACAAGTCATTGAAAATAATGGTGAATATAGAATTGAACAAAATATAAACGTACTTTACTTTGTTTTTTTAAAGAAAAATTTGATAAACAAAAAAGTAAATAATTTACAAGGCAAACTGATACTTTGGTGATTTTGATCCTTATGGTGTGCCTCACATTTGAGGACTTTTACGACACGAATTCAAGCTGACTAAATATCTTCGCCTGGTATAGTGTGCTGGTTAACAAGCAAATTCTACATATACTTCTACTTTTTATAATTAGCTTGATTTTTAATAAGTACCCCGAACTTGTGATCTTGAGCCAGACACTTCCCATATTTCCAAACGCAGAAAAGTTTTATCCTTTATAAAGTAATTTTCACTCTAAATTACAAGTACCTTATTATATTTGTAAAATTTTAGGTAACCATTATGTTCAAAACTTTCACACGCGCACAAAGGGAAAGTGCAAAATAATAATTAGAAAATAAAAAGAATAATAATTCAAAAATAAAAAAAATAAGTGAAAAAAGACATAAAGAAAAGAGAGAAAACAACAAAGGAAAGGCAAATAACGAATACACAAAAGAGAATTGACGTTTTTGTAAATTTCAAAATATTCTTACTACTTCGTCTTTCCATGTAAAAATCATCGGCCAAACTTTTCGTTGACTGAGCTTTTATCTGTTTCCCAATTTGCCTTTTCGATGTTAGATTATTGAACTTGTGATCAATGACAAAGTAACGACATCCCTGTGAATTGATTCTCTCAACGGGAAACGACTTTTTCTTCAAAGATAATGAAACAAAAACAATCATTACAATCATTACGCTTTGGGCAAATGTCTCTCTTCTTTTTCTTTCTCTTCTTTCTTTCTTTCTTTGTCATTTTTATATCCTTTTTTTCGTTTTTTACTCTTCTTCATTGTCTATTTAAATTCTTTTTATTTGTTTTTCTATCTTCTTTCTTTCGTTTCATTTCCATTTAAGGCAATTGTACAATAAAGAACAATAACAGTAAAAAAATAAGGACAACAATTGTGTAGGGGGGATTAGAAAGGGAAGGGCGTGGGTTTTTTGCGAATTATTGCCAAGTCTTTGAGGGGGGAAAATATCCAGAGTTTTTATCTAAACACAATAGATGATCAATTACAATGATTGCCATTGTTTCTGCTCACTGATCTTGAGTTTTTTCGGACGTTTCTTTTTGCTAAACTCCTAACAAAGCCAACTCCTTCACTCACCGAACAACATGTATCGTGTATGTTCCTGTGTAAGTCGAAATTCAACGTTTCATTTGCAGGCAAACAATTTTATAGCTTATCCTGTGTATAAAACGTTTTTTTCTTTGAATATTAATAGAAAAGCACGAAGAATATATTTTATATAAGATCGAGTAAAAATATTGTCTTTTGCTTCATACTGTAATTTTCCTAAAACTTGGTTTCTTTTTTGTTGGTGCAGACAATTTTCACTGGGGTAACAGTGACAACGTTAAATATCTGCTGGTATATTGTGGTGATTTTTAAGCGCAACTTTGATGCGGTACAAGGCCGAAAATATGTAGCACTCAGTCGTAACTGATCTAGCCAGAAAAGTTTGCTAACCATTAGACCATGTCAAGATGCCCCTTTGGTGGGGTGGGGAAGTGCGTTGTGTCTTGGCTTAAAATTCCTCGCAGTAACTGCCATTGTCACTGTCAGCTCTCTGCCTTCGGGCGGAGGGCATTAACCCAGTCGTGGCTCTGCCGAAGGGTAGAGTCACGACTGGGGAACAGTAGACAGATATTTTTGGCCTGACTATGTGGCCCGGAAGACCCATTTAAAAAAATTACTCTCCCGGAGAGTAATACACTACGCCTCCTCGGACTTACCCTGTCCTCAGACCTCAAATGGAAGCACTATATTGAATCCATAGCAAAATCTACTGCTAAGAAGATTGGGTCACTATGTCGATCCAGGATGTTTTTTCCACCTGAATCCATCCTGCATATATACAAGTCAACCATCCGTCCGTGCATGGAGTACTGCTGCCATTTATGGTCAGGTGCCCCTGCCGTTCTCCTCAGTGTTCTTGACAAGCTCCAAAGGAGAGTCTGTAATGTGATAGGTTCTGATCTGGCGACTCGTCTGCAGCCACTTTCCCATCGTCGAAATGTGGCCTCCCTCTGTCTCTTCTATAAATACTTTCATGGCTTCTGCTCGGATGAGCTTAAGTCACTGATGCCTCCTCAACAGGTGTTTACCCGTTCAACCAGACTGGCAACTGGGTCCCACCCATTCACAGTCAGGTTAGCCAAACGCAGACGACAATTCTACTCCAGCAGCTTCCTCTCTCGCACTTCCCGCCTGTGGAACTCACTCCCGTATTCTTGCTTTCCTGACGGCTACGACCTCCAGAAATTTAAAAGCAAAGTTAATACTCACCTACTAACCACTGGCCTCTAGCTCTCTCCCCTCCCCTGTATAACCTTCCCTTTCTCTCCGCCCATGTACCTGTCATTGCACCTGCTTTCTCAGTTTTCTATTGTTCCTTTCTAACTAGCTTGTACTCCTCACTCTTTTCTAATTAATCTTTCTACATTTATGTAACCCCCTGCACATCAGTGGCGTTTCTGCCTTGCTCGGGGTGAAATGATTAAAAAAAAAAAAAAAAAAAAAAAAAAAATATTAATAGAAAAGCACGAAGAATATATTTTATATAAGATCGAGTAAAAATATTGTCTTTTGCTTCATACTGTAATTTTCCTAAAACTTGGTTTCTTTTTTGTTGGTGCAGACAATTTTCACTGGGGTAACAGTGACAACGTTAAATATCTGCTGGTATATTGTGGTGATTTTTAAGCGCAACTTTGATGCGGTACAAGGCCGAAAATATGTAGCACTCAGTCGTAACTGATCTAGCCAGAAAAGTTTGCTAACCATTAGACCATGTCAAGATGCCCCTTTGGTGGGGTGGGGAAGTGCGTTGTGTCTTGGCTTAAAATTCCTCGCAGTAACTGCCATTGTCACTGTCAGCTCTCTGCCTTCGGGCGGAGGGCATTAACCCAGTCGTGGCTCTGCCGAAGGGTAGAGTCACGACTGGGGAACAGTAGACAGATATTTTTGGCCTGACTATGTGGCCCGGAAGACCCATTTTAAAAAGGTCTTGTGCCACATTTTGTCTTAAATGGGAAAGCGACTAAATAATGTATTGGCTTAAAATTGAGTTGAGTTTAAATTTATATGAAGTGTTTCAATAATCTTCCCTCGAACATTCATAGAAAATATATGATCGTCGTTGTCTGCCTCGTGTCCGAGCTGAGCATCTTCCTCCCATTAAATAAGTTGGTTTTTAATGTAAGTGTAACACTCTAATGAAAAAACTAGTAAGAACCCGATACTGAATTTCTCATGTAAAACATTATGGAGTTACTAGAAAGCAAAAAGCACACGCGATAACGTAAATTAAGTTATTTAAGAATTTAAAGAAAAATATTAGCAAGAAAAAAAAAAATCAACACCTGTTAAACTCAGAGAAAACAGAAGGTTATTAAAGAATACCACCTCCAATTGATGACGGCTTCGATTCAGTCTTAGGAAGTGACGTCATGCCCAGGTCAGAATTTTTGTTCATGATTTCGGCCTTGAACGAGTCCCGTGTAACTGTAAAGCTTGCCGATTAAAATCACTCTCGCCGACACCCAGATGTCATACTCAAGGGATTTCAAATCAGGAAAATTAAGTATCCGCATGTTGTTCGGAATGATCGTGAAAATCCTCGGTCAACAAATAGACCCAATGGGAAGAAGCACAGTCCTTCTGGAATGTCAACCTCACGACCTGAAGGATGACGACACAAATTCGATGGTAAATGATGCCATTGTAGAACGAGGTTTCTTCTTCATCTTTACCTGACTCCTTTTACCAAGTGGCTTATTTTCGAGTCGCAATAGTTGGCGACTCATCATACAAATACGGCCCACGTGGTTTTATTTCCCCTGCCAGACTGCAAGCTCTGTCGCGTTAATGCTCTTGATATATTTGTAATAAATATTTGAATGGTTTTAGTTTCGAGTTCTTAAGATGAGCTATTTTCAATAGGAGCAATTTTCAAGTGTGGATGTGCGTTGTGGTGTAGTGGATATCGGCCTAGGACGAGAAATCGGGGCAAGTTGAATTCCTTGCATTCACATAGGCACAAATACCATTGGGAAAGGTATTAATCCATCTCTTCCCTCCAGTTATGGATTAAATAATAGTATAAATTGAGGTTCTATAGCTTAGTTGACAACCAGTCTAACGCAGAAAGTTATGGCAACCTACTGCAGGATAATCTTTTGCCTAGCCAGTCATGTCTCTTTCGAGACATAATCGCCCAAAGCGTGTATCACGTATGACTGAATATAATAGTTGAAAACATGACTAAAGCTTCTATTGGGCACAAAGTGGGGGATCAGTTTTATATTGTTATGAAGTAATAAATTGATCCCCCACTAACTACTACTTAATAACATAATACATCTTTTCTCCCTTTAGTTATGCGTCAAATAGCTGGACAGATTGAGTTCTATAGCTTGGCTGGCAACCAGTCTACCGCAGAACGTAATAGCAACCTACTGCGCGATAATCTTCTGCCCAGTCAGTCATGTCTCTTTCGAGACATGATAATCCAAAGCGTGTATAACATATGGTACTTAACTGACTGACTGAATATAATAGTTGGTATCATTAAGGCTTTTATAATAGTTGGTATCATTAAGGCTTTTATTAGTCATAAAGTGGAGGATCGGTTTTCTATTGTTATGAAGTAATAAACTAATCCCCCACTAATTACTACGTATTAACATAATGCATATATTCCCTCTCTAGCTATGAGTCAAATAACAGGACAGATTGGGTTCTATAGCCTTGGCTGGCAACCAGTCTACCGCAGAAAGTAATGGCAACCTACTCCAGGATAATCTTCTGCCCAGTCAGTCATGTCTCTTTCGAGACATGATCGCCCAAGCTTGTATCACGTATGGCACTTAACTGATTGACTGAATTTTCAAGTATCCTTTATTTTGGCAGATAAGTGCAGATTATCCTGTGATTTTGCTTCTTTGGTTCCGTTTTCATTTCAGGAATTGACACCTGAAAATATCCACGGAGTCCTTGGTTGAAACAGATTTTGTTAAACTCTATGATAATGAAAATAAGATATCAGATATGTTGAATAAAAAGAAGAAAAATTAAATTACGCCATCTTCTTTCTCTGGCCCCACTACAGATGTCTTCTCAAATATATGGCGCAATGATTCATGGGAAGCAATGCTCTTTTACCAGCTTCTATTCAGTAGAACAGGTGGTAATAGTTGATTTTCTAAGCGCCGCTTAGGTGTTTCACAAGGCCAATAACTGATGTAATAGGTGTGAATATCGATGAAAGTTGTCTAGGATCAGTCCTATTTTTTCCCCTCGTTCACTAAAATTGTTGAGGACAATCGTAGCTATTTTGATTTGTAACGTGTCTAATAATACGTTTTTATTTGTGGGGAATTTAATTGTTGCTAATAGACACAAATAAAAACATCTGTTTTTTTTTTTTCAGGGAAAATCGTCTCTGGGTGAAATTGTACGATAAAAATATAAATGAAACGACGAATATCTTACAAAAGTAAAGTTGTCAAGAATACAATCATAATTGTTCGATAACGGAGTAAATGAATGAAAACTGCTACTAATCAAATATTAACTCAAGATAATTGAAGATTCATTGAGGGAAATTTGTTGAAATAAATCAAATTCCATACATCGATTCCAAATTTTGTTTGTTGTCTCTTATAGTTTGCTTAGAAATATTTTCAGAGGAGCTGGCTAAATTTGTGAGAAAAATCAAAAAACATTAGTGTCGCATTCAAATTGCTGCAGTTGGAAGCCATATGAGAAAACGTATTGGAGTTTTAATAAAGCCAATTGGTATGTAAAGCAAATGCTGGACTTAATGGTGTCTGTGGCTAGTGTTGAGGCTTTGGTGAAAGCAAATATTTAGAATGTTGCAAGTAAAACTTGTTTAATCTTGAGATTTGAGCGTAAAATAAGAATTCCACTTTCGTTAATATATTACTGACTATCTTGAAAAAGTTCGTCGGTTTTGTTTAACGGAAGTGCTTTCAACTATATGTGGATTTCTACGCGTCAGTGTATATTTAATAATGTGTGGGTACATGTTAATCCGAGAGGGTGAAATAGATTATCTGTGTTTGTCTGTCTGGCTGTTTGTTCCTCAAAATAATGTTTCTTGGTGGAAAAGCTATCTGAAAGGTACATTAATCTTACGTTTGGAACCCGTGGGTTTTAGGTGGGAAGGTCTGAACTGGCCGAGTGAAGGAAAACAGCTCATCTAATCCTTGGCTATGAAAACAAAGAGAGAGTAAAGAAGAGCTTGTAAAGACGCGTACGGAGACAATTGGGCAGCTGGGTGTCCTTCATGCAGGCCTCACGTTCATATGTGCTGGGCTGTGCTGTGCTGTGGTGTGTGTGTGTGTGTGTGTGTGTGTGTGTGTGTGTGTGTGTGTGTGTGTGTGTGTGTGTGTGTCAGCCGGTGTAAAAGTGCCGCAACGTTTATGTTATTTGAAAATGGAATCGGACAACTCTTTTCGGATTTCGACTGAAATTTTATATGTTCTCATTGGCAAAGACGAAAAACATTTCGTTTTACATTTTTCCTTTATTAAAAAATATTTACAAAAATATTCCTCAAAATATGGGATGCTTGATAAAGAGTGTTAGACTGGAGGAGATCATGTGAATAAACTACTCAACCACATGCTGTCACCCCCATAGTCAACCTTGACAGGGGTCAGTCCCATGCAGGCAGAGTTGTGTTTTTGTGTGTGATCTTATGGGATACGAGAAAACTTTCATTACAATGATGTGTTTGTGTATGTTTGTATGTGCGACACGTGCGTGGGAAATGTTCAGTTGTGTGTGTGTGTGTGTGTGTGTGTGTTGGTGAGAACGTCAGATATATAGAGTTTTGGGTGCGTTTGTGCGTAAGGGGTTTGTTCGCACTTGTGTATGCATGTAGTGTGCGCGTGTTTTTCTCTCTTTCGCCGAGTGAGGGGTGCACTGGGGTGTGACAACAGAATTAGGAAACTGGTCGCCGATACAAATTAAGGCATTTTCTTGCCTCACTGATTCAGCCTCTACGCTAGGCTGAAGGCTATAATTGAACCGACCGAAATATCAGACACGGAACATGGCCGCCGCCAATTCCTGGCTTTCCGCTGTTTCCATCAATCAATTCTTTCCTTCTTTCTTTTCTATTAAAACCCCCACTTTCGCCCTTTTTCTTTTCTTTTCATTCTCTCTTTCTTAAATTGTTTATTACCTTTTCCTTCCTTTTTCCCTTCCTTTTTACTTCTGGTTTTTTTTTTTATCTCTTTCTTCTCTCGTTTGTTTTTTCTCTCTAATCGTTTTTACTTCTATTTCATTTTCTCATAACCTTTCGTAGTTTTTTTTTTGTGTCATCACCCTCTTTTACATTTCACCCTTATTTTTACAACCAAATTTCTCTTTTTTACAATTTTTCCTTATTTATACCATTCTAGTATCACATATCTCTTTTATATCTCCCTTCGTTCTTTTCTTCTCTAAAGTTTTTTTAAAATTTTCTCACTATACCACATTCTGCCTGTATCTCAAAGGAACATGGGTGCCGTTACGTTAAATTATTTCGATAAAGTAATCAACGAAACTAGTCTGAGTTGTGTTTTGTTAGTCATATTCACTTCGTATCATTGTTCTTGTGTAAAGTATAAATCCACTTTTCCTGACTCTTTGATATAGCTAATTTGACGTAAAATTCTTGTTTCTGGTATGCCACAATAATTAACAAGGAAGAAGGCCGATAAATGAGAACATGCGCTTCTTACTATCTAGTAATTCCTTAAGCTGCGTGAGCTACCAACGTTAATCTTAGCAGGTGCAAATCAGGGATAGGATTAGGGTTTCGGATTATTTCCAACAAACAATAACTTTTATTTTGTCCAAAATTTTGCTCTTTCATACAGCTTTCTTTAAATTTTCTCTCAAAATACAGCGACACTTCATCTTTCTTTTTTAGTTTCAACTAATGCTCTTATCAGGTCACCTATTTTCTCTTGACCTTTTTTTCCTTTGATCTTTCGTTATTTTATTTTTCAAAGTCTTTTTCCTATTTTCACCGTTTATTCTCTGTTCTTTTTAGATATATTCACTGATTTTAATTTTGAGCCGAAGTTCGAATTCCAGTTGAATCCATTGCATTCACTTACGCGCAAATACCCTTGGGAAAGGTGTTAATCCGTCGCTTCCCTCTAGTTATGGGTTAAATAGCAGGACAGATTAGGTTCTATAGCCTTGGCTGACAACCAGTCTACCGCAGAAAGCAATGGTAACCTACTGCGGGATACTCTTCTGCCCAGTCAGTCAAGTCTCTTTCGAGACATGATCGCCCAAGCGTGTTTCATGTATGGCACTTAACTGACTGACTGTTCCCTTTATTTTAACACTAGCAGTTTAGCCCGGTTTGTGGAATAATAAGAATAAAAAACATATGATGAATTTACGTAGCAAATACTTACACAACGTCCACCCTCGTCACTTTTATAGATATAGATAACAATGTAGAATGTCTCTATTGGATTAGGGTGAGAGGGGGAGGGACTATAGATATAGATAATATAAAGTGGGGTGGTCGATTCTATATTATAATCAATAAATAAACTGATCCCTTACTTTGTGGGGTAATAATATATATTTTTCTACCCCTAATTTTGGCTTTCTGAAAAATTTCAAGGTGTCGTTAGCGTTCTAAAATTTTGATCTCCATCTGAGCGCAACTCCCGTCGAGCTAGACCGCAAAATGTAGACGCTAAGTCGAACCTAGCAACAAACAAATACTTTCGCAACGTCCACCCTCGTCACTTTTATAGATATAGATTATTTCTCTTTTCCCCGTGATTCGATCATATTTTTTCTTTCTTAACAACCACCACTACCACTCCTTTTACTACTTCTCCTCTCTTTTGTATTCGTCTCTCTCTCTTTCTCTCTCTCTCTCTCTCTCTCTCTCTTTCTTTAGTTTTTCTTTAATTTCTTTTCGGCGATTTTCTATACATTCACATTTTTTTCTTTTCTGTTGTTTATACTTCTCTCTCTCTCTCTCTCTCACTCTCTCTCTATCTCACTCTTTCTTTTTATTCTCATTCTTCTTCTCTCTTCATTATGTTTTTGTTTCTTTCTCTCTTTTTCTTTTTACTTTCTTGTCCTCTTCCTCTTGCTCTTCTGTCTTTTGTTTCTTTCTTTCTTTTTTCTTCTTTTTCTTTTCTTCTCTTTTGTTCTGTCTTTTCTTTCTTTTTCTCTTTCTTTCTTTTTATTTCTTGTCCTCTTCCTCTTGCTCTTCCGTCTTTTGTTTCTTTCTCTCTTTCTTTCTTTTTATTTTCTTGTCCTCTTCCTCTTGCTCTTCTGTCTTTTGTTTGTTTCTTTCTTTTTTCTTCTTTTTATTTCTTGTCCTCTTCCACTTGCTCTTCTGTCTTTTGTTTCTTTCTTTCTTTTTCTTCTTTTTCCTTTCTTCTCTCTTTTCTTCTGTCTTTTGTTTCTTTTTCTCTTTCTTTCTTTTTATTTTCTTGTCCTCTTCCTCTTGCTCTTCTGTCTTTTGTTTCTTTCTCTCATTTTTTTCTTTTCTTTTCTTCTCTCTTTGTTCTGTCTTTTGTTTGTTTGTTTCTCTATTTCTTTTTTTATTCTCTTGTCCTCTTCATCTCGTTCTTCTGTCTTTTGTTTCTTTTTCTCTTTCTTTTTATTCTCTTTTCTTCTTCCTCCTCTTTCTCTCTTCTGTTTTTTCTTTTCCTCTTTCTTTTTATTCTCTTTTCTTCTTCTTCCTCTTGCTCTCTTCGGTCTTTTGCTTCTTTTCCTCTTTCTTTTTATTCTCTTTTCTTCTTCTTCCTCTTGCTCTCTTCTGTCTTTTGTTTCTTTCATTCTTTCTTCTACTTTATTTTTATTCTTTTTCTCCTTCTCTCTCTCTTCCTACGTTCATTTCAATATTCGCCCTATCTTTAAAATTCGAGTTTCTTAGCATAAAACAAACTGCATAAAGTTTCATTTTCAGCCACTGTCAAGGTGTAATAAGTTCATGCTGCGCCGGGTAAAAGATTATCTTATAAAATAAGGTTTCATTTATTTGAGCTCAAACAACAACAACTGGAAAATATGCAGCTATCTCATCCACCAAGCATTTATACTTTTATTTTTGAGCTTTAATTTTGTTAATTTCCACTTCACCTTCTAAGCTCCACCGGATAGTTTGCCGGCTGCCGTAGAGCAATGGCTCATCGTCCAACTCGAACTATCTACTTTGCGATGCCACTTGTTAGCAAGACAATCTCACACATTCCTTTCTAGCGTAATTAGTGCCACCCTCACTGGCTACTGTTCTCTTACGACCTTTTATGCCAATCAGGCTAGACTCAGGACACATTTGTTTCTACTATTTTGTGGATTTTCAGTACCAAAGAATGTTGGTTGGTTGTTTTGCTTTATGGCATATCAACCTCGGCGGGTCATTTATTGACAACTAAATTTTATTTATTTATTGCTGGTAATACCTTTTTCTTTCAACAATTTATTGTTGTTTTTATATAAGTTTTATGTCTAGTAATAATTTTTTCTTTTTGAATATCAAGATTCATTGGGATTTGTTTTTAAGGGCAGGGTCCCCAAGTCCTACCCTGTTATTTAACCCATAACTGGAGGGAAGGGACGGATTAATACCTTTCCCAAGCGTACCAGTGCTTAAGTGAATGCAGGGTATTTAACTGGAATTCGAACTCGGCTCACCGATTTCTCTTTCCGAACCGATATCCACTGCACCACAACGAACAACTGTCACTAAACACTTACAGCACCTGGTATTCCCAAACGGTCACCCATCTATGTACTGACCAACTCAATGTTGCTTAACTTCGGTGATCGAGCGAGACCCGGTGTAGTCAACGTGATATGGCCGTAAGCCACCAAAGAATGTAATCAGTATCACAAGGAACATAAGAATAAAAGTCTGATTTTCTGAAATGCTTCTCTGTTGACACGAAATGGAAAAATTATATTGAACAAATTGCTTGGTCTTCGGCTAAGAAGGTTTATTTACTCTGTTGTGCTAGTGAATTCTTTTTTTCAGAATCTATCTTGTCTTATCTAAACTTATTTATAAATGGAACTTTGTCTGTGTATGTGTCTGTGTGTTTGTGTGCCCGTTACCTATAGACTCCGAAACGGCTGAACCGATTTTCTTGAAAATTTACAGAGTTGTACTATAAGCGTCTGCGAGTGTTCTTAGTTAGGTTTTGTGTCGAGGTACCACCGATAAATATCGAAAATCGATAATCGAAAAAATCGGGTTATAGAAGGCGTGGTCCGATTTTAATCAAATTTGATACACTCATAGACAAAGACATAAGAAACGATATTCAGAAGTTTCAAGGTTGCAGTTCTTAGAATAATGCCTTAAATCGATAATATATATATATATTTAAGGCAAGATGTTTGTGTGTGTGTCTGTTTATCTGCCTGTATGTCTGTATTTTTTTCAGCCCTTTTATTTTAGTTTTTGCTTCGGGTTTGGCTCTAAGTAGGTATAATTGCAGTTCTTAATCTCAGCCATGATACCATTTACTCAGAGGACTTATTTAGCCTTCAAAATTCAGTTTACGACGAAAAAACTTATTTGATATCGATACCAGGAAATCACAATTTGACTTACATCCATTCATTTTTCTTTCAGTCTACGCTTTCGCTTTAACTGGAAACAACTATTGGTTTTTAGTCTTTCGTGCCAACGTCCAAAGAGTCTGAGCTCCAGGACCATGGATTAATTTTAAAGCTTTCATTACACCCGAGCAACGCCGGGCTATACTGCTAGTATATTTATAAGTCTGCCATTCATCCATAATTGGAATATTGCTGCCACATATGTCCCGGTTCCCTTCGTATATATTTAGAGATTCTTGATAAAATCAAAAAAAGAATCTACACTGTTATTTGTCCTGGCCTGACATTCCATGTTCTGTTAATTTTCCACAGGCGTACCGTCATTCTGTAAATACTTTCATAGTAAAAGTTATGATAAAACTTCCTTTATGGTATCTAAACTTTAAGTGGGGTACTAGATTAACAATAAGGTCTCATCATTTTACAGTTTTATTAGCTAGGCGTAACCGTAAGTTCTATGCTAACAGTTCCTTCTCTCGTACTCTTCATTCGTGAGACTCTCTTGCGATTTCTTGCTTTTCAACCGAATGTGCAATATCAACAGTTATCTACTTTCTTCTTTGACTTTCTTCTCCTTTTGTTCAGGCTTTTTCATATTTTCTTCTTTCTAATATTCTCTCACACCCAGGAAACACTGTGTCTTAGTAGCTTTATTGCCTTACTTAGGCTGAAATGATTATAAAAGAAAAATGCAAAGGACGTTGTGTCAAAAACTGATTCTCGGTGACTGTCATATGGTGTTAAAGGCGTGTAATAACCCCTTTAAAGTACAACCTGGGTTGGTCTTAGTATCTTTCCGAGAACATTTTATTTTGCATTTTGAAATTTTAAAGTAGTTTTATATTTTGAAATTTACTGTCAAAACGCAGGTAAAATATAGCAAATATGGTGTTAATTTGACAGAAGTATGTGTTGCATGTTTGTAAAATCCATTCATTTCAACGAAATTCCAAATACTTCAATTAAGTGCCATACGTGATCATGTCTCGATCATGTCTCGAAAGTAACGTGACTGATTGGGCAAAAGATTATCCCGCAGTAGGTTGCCATTGTTTTCTGCAATAGACTGGTTGCTGACCAAGGCTATAGAACCCAATCTATTCTATTACTTAACCCATAACTGGAGGGAAGAGACGGATTAATACCTTTCCCAAGGGTATTTGTGTGTAAATGAATGCAAGGAATTCAACTGGAATTCGAACTCGGCTCCACCATTATCTCGAGTCGATATCCACTGCACCACAACGCACATCTTTAAATTATATGTGCTGATAAGATATAATTACTACCTTGAGCCTGGCGCTCAGACAGCTCGGCCATTCAATACTTACCTGGCGAAAAAGTGACAGAAAAACCATTCAGAACTGATTATCCACAGATAACTGATTAAACATGTGCGATTAACTTTAAACGATCTGAACTCTTTGCGTTAATCAAAAACCAATTCTGAAATCATGAGATTTTTAATTTCAGACTTGATATGGCACAAATACTTTGGAAGATGTTGTCAAAATGTCGAGTATCTGCTTGCAAGTCAGCTGTGTAAAGGAAACGGTCGCCCGTTTTTTTAGTAGATCATATGATTATCTAACGAAAACTTAAAACTAAACACCAAATGTTTGATTAACTCTAATTGGTCAATCGTAGTTTCTTGTTGAACAACTGAATTCTTCACAGAGAAAGGAATACTTGCGAAGTTTTCTTTTCTGTTTTTATATATATATATATTTTAATCCAAACAGTTCTTTCTATCTTTTTTATTCTTCTTTCATTCTGACTTTTTTTTCTATCTTACTTTCTGTCTTTTTGTGAATGTTACTTTGACGATATAAAATCATCATTCAGGGTCGGCTATCAGCACAATTATTTGGCGTTTGAAACCAAGTAAAAAACAGGTTTCAAAAGATCATTTATCAACCTCCCCACATAGGAAACTGTCTCTAATTCTTCTAATCTTCCTAATCCCATTCCAATCTGCTACAGACGTAGATAATATTCACACACACACACACACACACACACACACACACACACATCTCCTGACGAGTGGACGGGGTGGTTTCTGGAGGATCCGTCTGGAGTCGTGATGCTAAAGGTAACACTAATCAGCTAAGTCTCTCTTTTTGAATATATATATATATATATATATATGCAGAGAGAGAGAGAGAGAGAGAGAGAGAGAGAGAGAGCAAGACAGAGAGAGAGAGAGAGAACATAAATATACAATTATAAAGTTTGTCAATTAGCTGATTGATTTTATTTTCAGCACACCAACTCCAGAGTTTCTCGAGAATCTCTTTCTCTCTCTCTCACACACATTATTTATATACCACTCTCTCTCTTTTCTCTCTCTCTCTCTTTCTCTCTCTCTCTCTCTCTATATATATATATATATATATAACCGAGAAGAACGAGACCGATGATATATATATATATATATATATATATATATAGAGAGAGAGAGAGAGAGAGAGAGAGAGAGAGAGAGAGAGAGATGGATTGGTCGGATGGGGCTTAATTTTTCGATTCGAACCTCTTCCCAAGATCATAAATCTGATGTTTAGCCATTGAGATAATAATTTGGTTCGTCGAACGGCTTGAGAATTTATAATCACTCACTTGTGTATCTCTCTCTCTCTCTCTCTCTCTCTCTCTCTATATATATATATATATATATATATATATATATATAACGTGTAAATGGTTATGTGATGATGTGTGAATCTTCTCCGCCCCCGGAGAGGCCTATTTATATTTTCTATATAATTGGCGGTTTTGATGGCGAGCTTTTTTTGCTCTTTGCGTCCTGCACGTTCGCCGATTTTCCACAAAGTTCTCAACTTCTTCTTTACACGACAATCAATTTTTATATTTTTCTCGTGGCGCGTTCAGTTTTTGGTATTTCCGTATTTCACAACTGAAAATCCGATTCGATATTATTTTTTGAATGTTTAATAATAATGCTGAGCAAATGAACCAGAAGGCAAGAAAGAAGATAACGAAAAAATGAAGAAGAGAAAGAAGTAGAGAAAAAGAAAAAAAGAAGAAAATTTCGCGTCAGGAGGAATTAAAGTAATGGCGGCATCAAGAGAATCAAAAAGGGGACAGGTAATATAAAAAGGGAAAGATTCTTATTAATACCACTATAGACACGACTGGGGATCATAGTAGAAGGCTAAGGGGGGACATGTGGCGGTGGGAGAAAACGAAAAGTGCAAGGAGCAATGGAAGATCAGACGTTAAAATATATTAAAATAAGAATGTAAAGAAAAACGAAACAAACAATCGCATAGGGTAAGTAATAATAATAATAAAACGAAAGAGATGAAGAAGAAGAAGACGAGAAGGAAAGAAGTGAAAATGAAAGGTACGATCAGTTGTAATAGAAAGAAGAAAGATTAAAAAGATTAAAATATTATAAGAATGAAAAGAAAAACGAAAGAAACAATCGAAGAGGGTAAGTAATAATAATATTAAGACGAGAGAAGAAGAAGAAGAAGAAGAAGAAGAAGAAGAAGAAAAAGAAGAAGAAGAAGAAGAAAAAGAAGAAGAAGAAGAAGAAAAAGAAGAAGAAGAAGAAGAAAAAGAAGAAGAAGAAGAAGAAGAAAAAGAAGAAGAAGAAGAAAAAGAAGAAGAAGAAGAAAAAGAAGAAGAAGAAGAAGAAGAAGAAGAAGAAACAGAATAAAAAGAAGAAACAGAATAAAAAGAAAGAAGAGGAGAAGGAAGGGAAGAAGAAAAAGATAAGGAAAAGTAAGATCAGTTGTAATACGCTTAAAAAGAAGAAATATTAAAATGAAAATAAGGAACAAAAACGCAGTCGTAATAAGATGAAGTGGGCAGATAATAATAATAATAATAATAATAATAATAATAATAATAATAAGAAGAAGAAGAAGAAGAAGAAGAAGGAGAAGAAGAAAAAGAAGAGCAAGAAAGGCTAATAATAACTGTACAAAAAGAATGAATGGATAAGAATAAAATTCAGAAGGAAAAGGAAAAAAAACGAGAAGAATTTAGAAGGCAATTAGCATTTTGAAAATATATTTTTGAAACTGAAACAGATGGGGTTTCTTTTGAATTGTGAATAACACCTGCGGCCAGAATGTTTGACGCAAACGAAACCCGGGCTCAGGTAGAAACGAGGGTGAGTAAAGTTTGTTGAAATTTAAAATAAGAAAACGTGATAAAGAGATTTCTGTTTCCCATGGGCTAAGAAAATTTAATGCAGACAAGAATCACATTTCCTCTTTTTGCCACCATATGTAAATATGTATGTGCGTATCGGTGTGATTGTTGTACGTATACCCCGGAATATGTGCATACCTATGTGCGTGTGTCTGCATGCCTAGGTGCACCTACATTACGATCATTTCTAAAATCCTCACCTGTCTTCTTTCAATTCCTTCGTTTCGGCAGGTAGGAACTCCCGCCTTCCACATGCAGAAGTGCTAACTGTTCATCTGCATTTTTCTGCTATTTAGATCCATTTCATTACCGATCAATCAAAAATGTTTCATAAACAAGTACATATTATTCAAGGCAACAGCAACGTTGACCGAAAGAACAAACAACCTTTAACTCCATCTGTTATCGTTTCTTCTCCACTTTTTTGTCACGTAATCACTTCTCATATTAATTATTTCCTTGAGCTATCGGTCCTGGACATGATGGTAAACTACATCCGGCAGCAAGGCCTCTGATTGGAGGTTGTGAGGAGCATAGAACCACCTCTTAATTGCTGTTGTTCCCAGGTCCACACTGACTCGGAGTGGTAGCACCTGTTATCGTCCCAGCTATGGGCAAGTAGTTGACCCCCAAACTGGTGTCAAAACACTATGAAAGTAAAAAATACACTTTTATAGAAATATATACATAAAAATAGACTTTTATAGAAAAATATACATTTTTGAAGGAAAAATATTACCAACAATACCTTTTTGAAGAAAAAATTATTGCCGTAACACATTTTTGAAGGAAAAAATATTCTCAGCAAAACGTTTTTGAATACAAAACTACAAGACATTTTCAGTTTCTAAAATAAAAGAGAATAAAAAAAAAATTATATTAAAATCTGACTCAATCAACCTTCTCACTATAACCAAACATTAAAAAATATCTTAAAATCCCACCTTTTTGGCATTAAATAGCCCACAGAGGTTGATATGTCGTTAAACAAAACTCAAACTCAAACTCCTTGATCCATGATAACTCTTCCAAAAAGTTAAAACCAAAAAATTGCTCTTAGTATTCAATGCATATATCCGAAAAAATTAATATAAAATTAATATTCTGTTCTTGTAGTTGTTAGAACCACCACTTGAAGGCGGAGGTCTTGTTTTCAGTCGGGTTTATCTGTTGTTGTTTTTTTGTTTTTTTGTTTTTTTGTCTGTCTGTCCGTGAACATAACTCAAGATCTGGATTCGGATAAAACTTTCAGAGATCATTGGTCTCATGACGGACACGAACACATTAGATTTTGGGTTCGATCCGGTTCGGAAGAAAGTTTCTGGAATATTTTTCCGGTTTTTATATTTGCGTTATGGTGCTGAGGATATCGACCCGGAATAACAATTCGGGGAGCTGTGTTCGAATTCCAGTTGAATTTCTCGCATTCATTTACACACAAATGGGAAAGCTATTAATTCGTCTCTTCCCTCCAGTTATGGATGAAATAACACAGCAGACTGGGTTTTATAGCCTTGGCTGGCAAACAGTTTTCCGCAGAAACCAATGGCAACCTACAGCTGGATAATCATCTGCCCATTCAGTCATGTCTCTTTCGAGGCATGATCGCCCAAAACGTGTATCACATATAGCACTTAACTGACTGACTGAATATTTATTCGTACAGTTCATATGCAAAATACTGAACTGCCTCCTCTAGATTTATATCTGTGATTAAATTTTCTTAACACATTTTTTTAATAATAGTAAATAATCATCAATTACTAATCGTTCAGATGATGTCGGTATTCTCGTGGCGGAGATTTGCGCTCTTTGACTGCTCTTATTTTTTAATCATTTCACTCCAAGCAAGGCAGTACAGCCACTTAGATGAAACGGGTGAAAATAAATGAGTTATTTACTTAGATATAAAAGTGACTGGGAATACATACGATAATACTATTCTTATAATTCAACTCCTGAAGACAGATATTAAATAGTGGAAAAGAAGAGAGACAAAATGAGTTGAATTCATGCCAAATATTCATAATCGACACTGAAATTATATTTCAAAATCAACTTGGAAGTAATGGGATGAAAATACGGGGTAATACGTAAAGCATTGAAATGACTTGCTGACAACAAAATCATCTGATGAATTTCCAAAAATGCCAAACGGAGTAAATAATAAAATTCCCAGTTCAGGTTTAAACATAAAAAGAAATACGAGAAAATATGTTTAATTGCAATTTTTTAAAACAAAGAAGAAGCCCGGGAAGAAATGCCAAAACATATCTATACTTAAAACTGGTAGAAAGTTTAATGGAAATCATTGAGAAAGGAAACAGCAGGGCAATATAACAAATGGTTGGAAAGCTGTTATTTACAAAACATTAATGCGTCTAATATATGAACAATAAATAAATAAAAGGAAAGAAAAAGAAAAAAGTGAATATTGCTAACTCACTTTAACGTTCCTCAGATTTTGAATTAGCTGTACCTAAAATGCATACTATTAATATATATATATATATATATATATATATATATATATATATATATATATATAAATAATAATAATAATAAAACCGACTCTGTACGTATTCTAATCTTAAAATGTTACACAAGAAACTTTTAAAGACTATGAATAACCAGCAGAATCTAACTCCGTTATCGTCCTCGGCTATAGAGCTTTGGACAAAGAGGGGAAAAAAAAGAAAACTGCGTAGGACCGACAATGCATACGGTTCTTCACAGTAAAGAAAAAAAACCCTCGAACGGAAAGAACCACCAGGAAAGAAAAGTGCTCGATACTAAACTAACCAAAAAGTGTTAACAAAAAGGCAGTTACGCAGAGCAAAAACACACGAAGACGTAGGTCTTGGCGATCTTGCGATTTTTTTCGTATATATATATATATATATATATATATATATGTGTGTGTGTGTGTGTGTGTGTGTGTGTGTGTGTATATTAATATATATTTGTAGTATACATATGTATACTATTTGATATATATATATATATATATATATATATATATAAAGTAAGTAATTCATTGAGTTTTATTCAACCTCAACAGAATGCAGAAAGCACTGGACGGCCGTTTCGTTCTATATTTGGGAGGCACAGTCCTATGGGTAAAAGGCGCTCAGCTGAGTTCCACCACGGAATATATGAATGAGCAGCGCGATATCGAGTTTAATTCGTCACCTCTCTTCGTCACCGGGAGCCCGTGGTACAGTTGGCATGACATTCGCTTAATAACGCAACTGTCTGGGTTTCAATTCCTGGTAGTGGATGCGCACTGCTGATGAGTCTTAAATATAGGAGAAACGGCCGTCCAGTGCTTTCCGCATTCTGCTGAGGTTGAATAAAACTCGGTGAATTACTTACTTAATATTTCAACTCCCTCTACAATTTCTTATATATATATATATATATATATATATATATATATATATTTCTACAATCCGATCACATTTAGTTGGGATAGCTATTTCAACATGTCAGTTCTAGACATGAATTATCAACCAATGCATGTCTCAAACTGATATGTTGAAATAGCTATTCTCCGTAAATGTGATCTGAATTTATAAATGAATACCCGCTGTGCAAATAAAAGTTACATTGAGCTCGCAGCTGGATTAATATTTAAATGGCATTGCTTGGAACCCCTCGAATTATTTACTTATCCATGATTTTTTGCTGATACATATATATTCAAATAAAACTCCGAAAATTGCATATATCGCATGGCCATTTTATCCCAAAAATGCCCTCGCTTCGTCAGTGACAAAATTCATTAGTAAGCAAATTTGCCTTGCACACACACACACACACACACACACACACACACACACACACACACACACACACATATATAATTATAAATTATATAAAGTACATTGCGACACTCGAAATTTCTGTTTTGATATTTCTATCTCGTCATCAGACAATGTTGGACGTTGGTTGTGAAAATGATTTATATTTAAATACAAAAAAACAACAACAAAACAATCGGTTTGCTATTTATGTATGTGGGAAGATGTAAAATTTATGTGTGTGTTCATTTTAACTAATCAAAAGAAAAATTCACTTTGAAATTTGGTCAGTAGTTTCTATTTTTAAGGAATACATACTTTCGTTTTTTTTCCCTTTTTTCTGTTTTCTTTTTTCATCCCTAATAGTCAAAGTGTCAACCTACTTTTAAGCTAATTTTATTTTCTTTTTTCTTTTTCTTTTTTTTTTCTTTTTATTACTTCTCATTTTACCCAATAACCTTTGATGTATCCATTTTTGTACCAAACATGTCCTTTCTGCTTTCTCCCTATCTTGACCTCTTCTCATAGAAAACAGGAAAGAGATGAAGAAAAAAAGAAAACGTTTTTATATTTTATTCAAACTTATATATATATATATATATATATACTCTTTATCTTTGATATTTAGCACCAAATCCTATAAATATAGCACTAAAACCCCAAAAATATATATTATTCATGTCTCTCTCTCTCTCTCTCTCTCTCTGTATATATATATACATTGTAATAAAATCGTCGTGCCAAGGGACAGAGTCTTGTACTAATTTCTAATATATATATATATATATAGTAATCCCCTCAAATATTTTGCTGTTATTCTTTATGGTAGTGGTACACTCGTATTGATTGGTGTAGAGTGTATCTACCAAGTTGAATGCCAGAAGTTTGTATAAGTGTTTTCATGTATGTGTTTATATAATGTAATTTGTTTTTGTAGATGATGATCTGTGTAGTTTTTAGACGTGTACGTTTTTGTTATTTGCTTGTGCATTTGCGTGAGTATATATTTAATTATGTTTATATGTTCATGCACTGAAATATGATTGTGTCTGCCCTGAACTTATTCATTCAAGGCTTGTCATGTTACATGATGCCCGCTTGGGCGATCATGTCTCGAAAGAGATATGACTGATTATCCCGCAGTAGGTTGCCATTGCTTTCTGCGGTAGACTGGTTGCCAGCCAAGGCTATAGAACCCAATCTGCCTTAGTTTTTAACCCATAACTGGAGGGAAGAGACGGACTAATACCTTTCCAAAGGGTATTTGTGCGTAAGTGAATGGAAGGAATACAACCGGAATTCGAACTTGGCTCCTCGATTTGTCGTTCCGAGACGATATCCACTGCATCACAGCGCGTATTCCTTCATGCATTAATCGGTTTATTTTTTGCTCTTATTTTTGATGATCCCATGAAAGAAGATCAACAAATTGTGTTTCTTGTTTCTTCTTGTGTTTCTTTTAGATACCAAAAATTGGTGTTACATCCGTCAATCCCATCAAGATATGCCTTTTCATTGATACAACATAATCTTCTTATCTTTTCTATCGTTAGTTTATTTCAACATTCTCCAAAGTTGTTATGTCTAAATTATTTGAATACGGGTGTATGTTTTCCTCGTACTATCTCTCTGACTCACACGCTTATATATCGATTAGATATTCCATTCAAAATAGATGTGTGATCTACTGACAGTCTATGTTGTATGTGTCAGTGATGCGGCGTTGTTATTAAGAATGCAATTATATTTATGTCTACACGCCCTTTTTTGCACATAAAAAAAGTCTAACAAGCATTTCTTCCCTCTTAATATTTTTTTGTATCACTGAACCGAAATCCCTTTTTCTATGCAAAGTAATTCTCGATAATTTGTTTTATCGCGTATTAAAATCATTAACCTAAACAGAGGGACCACCGTGTAAAAATATTGGCGCCCCAGCGATTGAATAAATTACGATTGATTTATGTCCTGCTTGAATATTTGGTGGGCAGATGCATCAAAAGCAATGGGTATGCTGTCTTGCGCCAAAATGGCTACTAATACCCGTAATGCCACTAATACCCAGACTCGCGCTGTTCTTTCTCTATTCACTATTAATTAATGGGGGGGGGGGGGGGCAAAATACCATCTTCACCATATTTTAATTTCTGTTAAATAACAATTATTAAAGGAACAAATAGCAAGTCTAACATTATCATCGTCTCAATCTCTTTTCTTTGTTTATTTGAATGTTTCATTTTAAGCATCCTCAGCTAAAACTTGAAACCGCAATGATTATTTTTGTTTTTATTCTTAGCTTGAATAATAATAATGATGATGACGATGATGATATTAACAATGATGATAATGATAATAATCATGATGATGATGGTGTTAATAAAAATGATGATGATTATTTCGAAATTTAAAAAAAATTCTAAGTTTAACAATTTATTAAATTTAGAAAGTTATTCATATATTAAACGAGGAAGAGAAAAAATGCACACAGAAATAGAATGATTTATAATTAAACGTCGTACAAATGGCAACAAAGATGAAGACAATAGTCCGAATAATGTAAATACTGTAAATACTTCCTCATCTCAGAAATATAGACAAATAGAATGATCTATTATTAAACGTCGTACAAATGGCAACAAAGATGAGAACAGTAGTCCGAATAATGTAAATACTATAAATACTGCCTCATCTCAGAAATATAGACAAATAGAATGATCTATTATTAAACGTCGTACAAATGACAAGAAAGATGAGGACAATAGTCCGAATAATGTAAATACTGTAAATACTGCCTCAACTAAAAAATATAGACAAATAGAATGATCTATTATTAAACATCGTACAAATGGCAAGAAAGATGAGAACAGTAGTCCGAATAATGTAAATTCTGTAAATACTACCTCATCTCAGAAATATAGACAAATAGAATGATCTATTATTAAACGTCGTACAAATGGCAAGAAAGATGAGGACAATAGTCCGAATAATGTAAATACTACCACATCTCAGAAATATAGACAAATAGAATGATCTATTATTAAACGTCGTACAAATGACAAGAAAGATGAGGACAATAGTCCGAATAATGTAAATACTGTAAATACTGCCTCAACTAAAAAATATAGACAAATAGAATGATCTATTATTAAACGTCGTACAAATGGCAAGAAAGATGAGGACAATAGTCCGATTAATATAACTACTGTAAATACTGCCTCATCTCGGGAATATAGACAAATATAATGATGTATTATTAAACGTCGTACAAATGACAAGAAAGATGAGGACAATAGTCCGAATAATGTAAATACTGTAAATACTGCCTCAACTAAAAAATATAGACAAATAGAATGATCTATTATTAAACGTCGTACAAATGGCAAGAAAGATGAGGACAATAGTCCGATTAATATAAATACTGTAAATACTACATCATCTCAGAAATATAGACAAATAGAATGATCTATTATTAAACGTCGTACAAATGGCAAGAAAGATGAGGACAATAGTCCGAATAATGTAAATACTGTAAATACTGCCTCATCTCGGGAATATAGACAAATAGAATGATGTATTATTAAACGTCGTACAAATGACAAGAAAGATGAGGACAATAGTCCGAATAATGTAAATACTGTAAATACTGCCTCAACTAAAAAATATAGACAAATAGAATGATCTATTATTAAACGTCGTACAAATGGCAAGAAAGATGAGGACAATAGTCCGATTAATATAAATACTGTAAATACTAACTCATCTCAGAATCTGACGTAGTATTTACAGTATTGACATTATTCGGACTATTGTCCTCATCTTTGTTGCCATTTGTACGAGGTTTTGGCCTTTGTACACTGGCCCCTTGTTAAGGTTCTAGGAATTTCGAACAAAAGTCTTTATTACAATTATAATCTTTATTATATCATCTCCATCCCTTTGCCTAGAGCCTTTTTCTGATAGTCATGAGTTATTTCCCTTTGTAAGTTACTTCTTCACCACTGCTGTAGCCTGGTATTGAACTCACAATTTATTGGGTCAAGTTACAGAAACTAACTAACATCTGTATCCACTGGGTCATGTGTCCTTAAGTGGATATTTGATTTGAACCAAGAAGTTGTGCGTTGTGAGTTCATTACCAGGCTACGTCAGTGGTGAACAATTAACTTACAGGTTAGAGGGAGATAACTCATGACTACCAGAAAAGGCACTACTACGCAAAGAATGGATTTCATATACCCCAGTGATTTAATAAAGGTTTCGGCTTGAATTTCCTAGCACCTGAAGGAGGCCACAATGTACAACGGCGAAAACGTCACAAAAATGGCAATAACGATGGGGACAATAGTCCAAATAATGCATATATATATATATAAGCATGCAGTGTAGATATAGAAGAATCCAAAGGAGTGTCCCGTACATACAGTAATAGGATAACTCTCTAAGAGAGCTCCAAATATATATGTATATAAAAACATATAGATAGATATAAGAAAAAATGTAGGCAGACACGTTATTTCATGGTAAATCTGAAGTATAGGTTTATTTCAGGCGAACCATCATCAGCTTCCGTCTATATTGTACAGAAAATTTTACACGAATCTATATATATTTTACACGAATATATATACAATTCTACTCCTGCAGCTTCTTTTCTCGCACTTCCAGGCTGTGGAACTCGCTTCCATATTCTTGCTTTCCTGATGGCTACAACCTCCACGAATTTAAATGCAATATCAATACTCAACTCTCAACCACTTGACTCTAGTTCTTTGTACACCGCCCTGTATATCCTTTCCTTTCTCTGCACCTTTCCAACTGTCATCACACGTGTATTCCCATTCTTGTCTTGCTCCTTTTTAACTTGTTCGTCTTTCTCTTCACTCTCTACCTATCTTATGTTTTTACTTTTATGTAGCCCCCTGCACATCAGTGGCGTTACTGCCTTGCTCGCGGTGATACGATTAAAAAATACATATATATATATATATGCAAGAGAATTAGGTTTTAATCTTGAAAATAGCGGCTAGTCTAGGGTCAAGAAAATACATCTCCCACTAATCAGTAAAAAATTGAAACAAAAAGCGTGAAAACGAGGCCAAGGAAGCCATTAAGTAACAAGTTTTTTCTCAATAACAGAAAACGCTGACATAGATGAATTCAAAACCCACCAGTTGCTGATAAATTCAGGAGTTAAGACTGAAACTGTGGGCTTTATTCTTAGTGCACAAGATAGGAACCTGCTTACATGGAACTACTAAACCAAAAGATCAGTCAGTCAGTCAGTTAGGTGCCATACGTGGTACACGTTTTAGGCGAGCATGTCTCGAAAGAGACATGACTGACTGGGCAGAAGATTATCCAATTAAGTAAATTGCCATTAGTTTCTCTGGTAGACTGGTTGCCAGTCAAGGCTATAAAACCCACTCTGTCCGATTATTTAACCCATGAATGGAGGGAAGAGACGGATTAATACCTTTCGCGAGGGTATTTGTGCTTAAGTGAATGCAAAGAACTCAACTGCAATTCGAACTCGGCACCCCGATTTGTCGTTCCGAGTCGATATCCACTGCACCACAACAAGGCACATACGGAGCAAAAAAGGTTGGTTTTGTGATCAATACATTGAAATTATTGATCACCTTATCAGTACATATATTTAGATGGTACAGAGACTGTCCTTACAGGGTAAGTCGATGTCTGTCACCACGACTGAATTAAAACGGCTGTAACCGAGTATGAACATCCTCCTGAATCTGTATTTGAGGTAGCGACTGATACCATCCTCTCTGATTTTTCTATCAACAAATCGAACAAAATAAGTAAATCGCTAAGTCATAATTATCAAAGAGACAAAATTTTACACACTGATTGACATTAGCGTACCAAATAACAAAAGTGTCTCTACGAGGGGGTCTTTTTAAAACTAAGCAAATACCAAGAACTGGCGATGAAAGTAGACAAAATCGGGAACCAGAAAAACAGTATCCCATTGAAACAATAACTTATAAAGCCAAATCTCTCTTCTTCTTCTTCCAACCCACTCTCTCTCTCTCTCTCAAATAAAATTCTGATCTTTACTAAAAATGATTTTCAAAAATGCGTCTTATTTTTGTCAATGATTTGTTTGTGATTTAGTGAAAAGGTTAATAGTTTTAACCGATGTGTCTATGCTAGATTTATGAAAAGCATCCAATCAGGAAAAAGAAACCAATTTGCGATTTCGTGATAAAATAAAAAGCAGGAGGTGAACTGAATTAATCATGTAGTAAAATATTGTTAGATGATTTCCTGAATGATAAATCAATGGCCATCACATCAATAAATGAGCGGCATTGCATTTAGACGGAATTGTTTGATTTTTTTCAAAGGCTGAAGATTCGTATGAAATATTTGTGCTTACTATGTAAGCAGTAAAGGATTGCAACGAATGCGCGCACACACACAGACACTCCACTCACACACACACACACACACACGTAAAATCCACCCACGCACTTATATTGGTTAGTTGGTTTCCATAACACGGAGATTGTTGAGTGTGCCATGTTGGACCTTTTGGTCTTTCGTGGCGTCTAAGAGGGCAAGTGAAGTTAATTGGCGGTAATCCACACACGGAAGGAAAAACGTGGGAAATTGATTGCACCTCCCCGACGGAAAATCGATCACTAGCTTTGCGCATGGCAGTCAAAGATATTGAAACCTAAACTTCCCAAGATTTGAGCGAATATGTGAATTTGATATTGTCTTGTCCGCGTTAACTCTTGAGTAGTTGCTAAGAAAATAAATACACACACACACACACACACACACACACACACACACACACACACACACACACACACACACACACACACAGCAATTTGCTTTGATGAACGCAATTTCTTTAAGTAAGGTGGTTCTTGTATCAGAAAAAAACTAAAGCTCAACGTAAAAGAAATAACATTCCTTGAAGATGATTGGCGACAGAACAGAAAGTAGGGGAGAATAGTTTCTTGCCTTTGTCATAGTTTTTATTGCGAAGTAGACACGGCTGAATTTAAATTCGATTTTTTGATTCTGTTTTCCTCACTGATAACCGCTGTACTATGAATATGAATGATAAAATTAAAAGCAAAGCCCAAATCACACCAAAGATATCATGGAAAATACAGAAAAGAACATCAGCCTACAACAATCAATCCAAAACCTGCAAAATTTGCTTAGAGCAAAAATAGCTATCATTACCTTCCCAGATCAAAGCAATACACGATCTGAAGTTATTTCAAAATGTAGACATGAAAACAATTTTTTACTACTTTACTTAAAAATTGAAAACTGAAAAGAATCAATAAATAATAATAAAGAACAAATAATTTAATCCAAACAAATAATAAACAAATTAAGAAACCCCTGCCACCATTACAACGATTAGAATAGATTAATAAAAAAAAAAATAAATAAATAAATTAAATAAATGAATAAATAATAAACCCCACCCCCAAAAAATAAACATAAAAACAAAAAGAATAAATAAATATAAATATAAAAATAACAAATAAAATAAATTTATCCAAATAAATAATAAATAAACAAACCACTTCCGTCAATGTAACCTTTAGAAAGATTACCCACAATGCACCACTGACCCGTATATATAAATAGCCTAGGAAAAACTCGACACATGTGACCTGATAATTGCGCCTAGCATGAAACAGTCTGTCGCCTCTAAGAGAGTTTAGTCTATCTACTCAATTGGAGTAGATAGACTAAACTATCGCCCGGTTCACACTCTACCCAAGTCTATTGAACAGGTGAAGAGGCTCATCCTTTGTTCCTTGTTTAGAATGTGGTCTCCGGCTTTCTCTTTTCCAATCTTTTCACTCCTACGTAGCCCCCTGCGCTTCAGTGGCGTTACCGCCTTGCTCGGGGTGATATGATGAAAAATAAAAAAAAAGAAAGTGGTGACTTCTATGTTCACATTTGAAAAATTAAAAAATTATGGAAATTTTTTACATTTTTTATCCCCAGCAAGAAGAAAAAAAATGTAAGAATGCTGTAAAAATAAAGTAAAAATCAGTAAACACACACACACACACACACACACACACACACACACACACACACACACATATATATATATATATATATATATATATATATATATATGCTGATGGTTAATCATTTCAAATGATTAAAAATGAAATAGATTTAGAACACCAGAATTTATTTGCAAACCTTTGTGGCTTATCCCTTATCCCTCGTCATATCCCTTGAACGAGAACATATTTTTTGCATATCCTTGTTAAGTCAAATGTGTTTCTTCCTAAAGATTTCGCAATATTAGACAAATCGGAAACAAGATGAAAGACTGTTAATACAAAGAAAATATAGATTGAAATATGACATAATAATCTATTCAGGTTGTCGACATATCACTTTAAAACGCTGATTTTTCACCCGATTACCGGAAGTTAACCACCTTTGAGTCTGGTCAGTAATCAGATGGGTTACCACTTGGGAATAACAGGTGTTAATAGCAAGCAGGTGATACAATGTTATGACATAAGAGATTTTCTGATTGACCTACCTGGATTTGGGTGAATAAACTACTCTAGCGGGTGCCGAACTCAAAATCGAATATTAATAAGAACAAGAGTTTGACTGAACCCCCAAATTTTTTGTGTTCGCTAGAATTAGCCGATGACATTCCTCAGTCAAGATTATCATTGTTCATAACAAAAAATCTATATTGCTTCCAAAGATTGAAATTAAAATGAAAACTGAAAATCTTTGAAGAGGAAAAAACGAAGCAAGAGAGGAATCGTTGTTGAGGGGACACACACACACACACACACACACACACACACACATATATATATATATATACTGGAGTATGTTTACATTGTATATAATAACACGCTATAATCAGCCTTCCTCTACCGAGCGCCCATAGCTCAGATGTAGAAACGTCGACTGATGTCATTTGGTAAGGTTTCAATCCTGGCTAGAGCAATCGGATGTCTAATATGTGATAGAACAAAACAGATCTCTCTGCGGATGACTATATATGTACATATTTTTTTTTCTACTGTTAAATATAAGAGACAATGAATGTATTATGTTTAATCATCAGCCATTCTAAACATCGTATTTTAGCTTTAATTTCAGTGAAAATAAAGACAAAAATTCTTCAACATTTGGATAATTTTTTTTTATTAAGCTTAGAAACAACTTAATAAAAATTTATCCAAATGTTGGAGAATTTTTGTCTTTATTTTCACCTGAAATTAAAGCCAAAATACGATGTTTAGAACGGCTCATGATTAAACCTAAGAGACATTCATTGTCTCGAATATTTAACAATATATGTTTAGAAAATTATCTGCTGCCTCGATATATATATATATATATATATATATATGTGTGTGTGTGTGTGTGTGTGTGTGTATTTATCCCCACCACCACCACCAAATACTAAATACAAGGAAGGTTGTGGTGAGGAGACCGGACAATTCCTTTGCACAATGAATGAAATAATAATTCATCTCAAAATTCAAAGAGTTATTGGCGATAAAAGTTAGAAAAAGAGGAATACAAATAAATTCAAATACACAAGGAGAAACAAATCTAGTCTATCGTGAAGGCGCATCTATTGTGAAAATCAGCATTCATAGTCTTTATCACTCTTTATCTAAAAGCGAACTCTGAATCATGCCACCACTTGCTCATGCAAATACCCGTGGGTATCAGACAAACACAGCAGTAACCAGCCATCATATTTGACTTAAATAAAAAAATTAATGTGTCTGACAAAGGATAAAAAATGAATTTCAGAGACAGGCATTTGAGTTTCGAACGATATCTAGATGAACTATTCGTTCAAATTTGGTTATATTTTGAAGAAAATAAATTTAAATACCGAAGAATTTTATTCTCAATCCAACATATTTGCAATATTTGAGCTCATATGAGAAAAGCTATCAAAATGTTTTGTAATATAAAAAGCCTAACCGGAATTGCGTGCTCGCATATTTTCATACCAGCGTTTATGCGTTAATACATTTGTGGCTTTATCCTAATGAAACTTAGCGAAATCTGTAATTGAGAAAAAAAGCAATACATTTATATGTACATACATACATACATATATATCCACACACAGGCATACATGTACGTGTGTGTGTATTCACACGGGAAAGAGAAAAAGAAAAAGAGGTTTTTCGATAGGAAAAGAGAAAATCCTTTTCCTATATCAGTTCTATTTCGTTCTTGTTTCATTCATTTTCTCTCGATTTGCGTCTTATCGATTATATCCTCGGGTAATCCGCTCTTACCAACTATTTCCCGCGCTTGGACGCCGAATGACGACACGCGAGACGCCATTTCCCTGTTTTACGCTCACGTACCTCGGCTTGTGTGGGAAGTTACACCGGCCGCCATTTTGTCTGATAAGAGAACGGACGGCACACGAACGGATAAGCGGGAGATTTTTCAAGCATGGCGGAGGCGGCGGAAGTGTTGGCGTTGGCTGTTACATTCAGAGGAAATGGAGAATTTTGAACAATGTGGTCGCAGTCGTCGTGGTACGGATGATGTGATTTCGACTCGCGTTGACGATAAGAACTCGTGCGTAAACGCTTTTCAGTGAAATGGTTCTAGAATTAGCCGCGAAAATTGTAGCGCTGGGCAGAAACGGTTTCTGGGAATAGCGAAGCTCATGAAAAATTCTTGTTGATTTCGCTTTGGTATTGTGATTTTCATTAACGTTATATTTCCAAAAATATTATATATTTGGAACAATTCTGCGTGAGTATGTAAATATATATACAGGACACATGATCTTGGTTTAACTGACAAAATAATTTATCATCTTTAATTTCCTCTCAATAGTAACATTAAAAATGCATCGAAAAGAAATGGATAAATACTTTGAAAACAATTCGTTCAGCTTATTTTTTTCGTGTCTGAAGATAAAAAAGCGTTTTCGAATTCACTAAGCCTCATATATTAGACCTCACATTTTCTAAATCAGTTTTAGACCTGTTTTGTGGCCAAAGTGGTTGTGCGTTAATTTAATTCAGTATGTTTATACACACACATATGAACACCCGCAAAAATATATATATTCTGTATATCAGAAATATCGTGACGTAATTGAATGACAAAATGTTCCAAAATTAGTTTTCGTTATATATATATATATATATATATATATATATATATATATATATATATACATATTCCATTTTTAAAGAAGTTATAATGGGACCGAGGTTTCTACCATGAGTGGTGTCTTCAGGCGATTTTCAATAGCTGATTTTACCTTTTACCGTTTTTCTTTTTAAGAACGCTCTTGTAACGGTGTTTTATTTGAACACTCACGTGGCAGGCAATTTATGAACTTGCAATTTTTAAATTAAAATGAATTATGGCGTTTTTATCCATTGTTGTATGAACCGAAGAGGTATTTCTTAGTGTGGATGCATTTAGTCATAATTTCCGGAGATTATGACTAAAAGTCCTACAATATAATTCTATTGAACACTTTTTAATACAAATGTGCACTGGTCTAACCCTATTATGACCAAAAACTAAGTATTAAACAATCAATCAATCAATCAATCAATATATATATATATATATATATGTATGCTCAGTTAAGCGACAAGCTTTCCCACATTAATCCTATTAACTCTCTATCTCCGTCTCGATATCGAGCACTTTACGATAAGCAAAACGCCTGCCAAAATATCTTCTTATCATTAAACCACTCAAAAAATCACAATCTCGACACAAAGCATTATCACAACTCAACATTATATATATATATATATATATATATATATATATATATATATATATATATATATTTGTGTGTGTGTGTGTGTGCTTATGTATTTATATGCGTGACTGTGTGTGCGCTTGTCTGTGTGTTTGTGTAGAGATTCAGATATAGATAAAATATATTTGTTAAAGAATAATAAAAATATTGACAAAAGGCAAACTGATCTCGCCGACCTGTTTCATTGTCTAACGGATTTTATCAAAAGAAATATCATTTTATTACGCAAGAAGCATTTATAAACAGAAGTAAAAAAAAAATGTTGTTTTTCAGCATTTGTAAACTTTACATCAGGCTAACTGAAAGTCAAAGTAAATTATGGAAGGTACTAAGTGATATAATTCAATGTCTAATAATCCAAAGTGAGTAAATGTTGTTGATTTTTATTAATCTCCTTATTATTTATATTATTGTCTTTTAGATAAATGTGTGTAATGTATATTTTAAATAATAAAAGATTGTGAATTTAAATCGTTACTTTTCAATTTTTAAAAGATTTTATGTAGTCATGTATGTTGGCTTTGCAAAGTCGTATATCTTTAAGTTAGAGTCTGAGTTTTGTTTAACGGCATATCAACCTCTGTGGGTTATTTAATGCAAAAAAGAAATATATGGGGTTTTTAAAGTTTTTTTTAATGTTTGGTTATAGTGAGAAGGTTGATTTAATCAGATTGTGATGAGAAATTGTTTTTATTTTTTTATTTTATTTTAGAAAACTGAAAATGTCTTCTAGTTTTGTATTCAAAGATATAATGCTGGTAATTTTTTCCCCTTCAAAAAACGTATTATGGCAATATTTTTTTTTTCCTTCAAAAACGTATTGTTGGTAATATATTGCCTTCAATATATCTGTATATTTCTATAAAAGTATTTTTATATTTTCATAGTGTTTTGACCTGTGAACAACAGCAATTAAAAAGTGGTTCCATTCTCCTCACAACCTCATAATCACAGGTCAAGCTGCCGGATGCAGTTTACCGTCATACCCAGGACCATACCTTTAAGTAAAAGAGAGATTTGAAAAAAAATAATTCGGTGCGCAGATTTATATTTTAGCATGATTCGATAGCCGCACCAAGAAAAATTTTTTCGTTGAAGTAAGTTACTTTCGCTTTTAAGAATTGTGGTATTTTTTTAGATGGAAGTTGTGGTTGGATTTGTTTCTATCTATGACTAAGACATTTGAAAATTTTTGTGTATAAAATCCCTTTTGTATTCATAGTTACTTTATTTTTAACGCCTCCAAAATTCCCCATATACTGAAGGTAACAGTTGTCACCGTTTATTATATACAAGAATCATAGCCTGGCGTTGCCTGTGCAACTCAGAACATTTTAATTTCTTCAGCGGATGAAACAAATACGTTTAAATTCGCTGCAAACACATAAAATATAATCTATATATATATAAAAGGCAATCTGTGAGTCTGTGTGTGACTGTTCCCTATGCACGCCTACATTTTTTAAAATATTTTCTTTGTTTCAAAATTACTGGGAAAAAATATTCACATTTTTTTGTTGACCAAATGAATTTTTAAAATGTCGGAATATAAATTAAATATAAAGACTGTTTTTTTTTTTAATAACAAATATTTTATTCTCGTTTGACACGTGTGATTTGATTTCTGTGACGTAAAATAAGTAACCATCTTAGATCTTAGATATTTTACGGAGCAAATGTAAACAACCGGCTCCATTAACCAAAAAGTGCGAAATGGAAAATTGCTGAACTTAAACTCAAAAGTATGTGTCGACCTGACTTCCCATTAGATATGTGTCTCGAGAAAGTTTGAATGACGTAGCTTAAAAAAAAAAGAGGTGTGCATAGGGTACAGTCACACATAGATTCACAGATTGCCTTATATATATATATATATATATATATATATATATATATATATATATATATATATATATTAATCATATCACCCCGAGCAAGGCGGTAACGCCACTGACGTGCAGGGGGCTACGTAAGATTGAAAAGATTTGAAAAGAGAAAACCGGAAACCACATCCTGAACAGGACACAAGGGATGAGCCTCTTCACCCGTTCAATAGACGTGGGTGGAGTGTAAAAAGGGCGATAGTTTAGTCTATCTACTCCAATTGAAAAAAAAAAAAGAGAGAGAAAAGAAAAAAAAAAAGAGTAAAAGTTTGGAAAAGAGAAAGCCGGAAACCACATCCTAAACAGGAGTTACAAGAAGATTCGACAATCTTTGAAAGGCTGCATTCTCGGATTTCCAGTGAAGAAATATAGACTAACCCCTTATCTCTGAATGGGGAACATTGCCGCCAATCACATATACATAAACATCGCTCAATAGCAATGGCGAAAATTATTGCTTATTACGGTTAATGACATATTTAGCAAACTGTATTTGAATTGCTCCTGCTGTAATTAATATATTTATCATGTTAATCCACGTCCGAAACAAACAGGCACCGTGAGTGTTTCTACCGTAAGACTGCACTTTCTGTTTGTCCATGTGCTCGTAAAAAGATAAGATCACGTATTGAATTATCTTCTTTAGATTTCTTTGACTCGTCTCATATTCTGATCATATATATTAAGTTGTTATTCTTTTTACAATAAAGTTCCACCTGTACATGGCTCGAGGGCCATATGAGGTAGAGGATTAAGTTCGGAGACAGTTTGGTGCGGATAGCCGGTTAACCGTAGAAGAGGTTAAGATTGATCAGGAAAATATCCACTTGGGAGTCGTCGGTTCTACCGAGCAGTGGTTCGCAGGAAAAAAGCAGTTCGACTGGAATTTATTGCTTACTGATGAAATATGGATGAAATGTGAGGGGTTTGATACAATGTAAATAGCATGGTGGGTCCTTGATGTGAGGAACGAAAGTATGATATCGAGAAGTATTCCATTTCATACGCTATTTTTTCTTTTATATACAGTACTATGCGAAAGTATTAGGACAAGAACTATTTTATTTTTTATTTAGCATATTGACAGAAAAGAAATAATTTAATTAAAGTAATTTTATTTGATTTACTCAACAAATGCTTTAACAAGAAAAATACTTGTTACAAAATAAATTTAATATTATTATAATAGCCTTTTGCTTTGAAATAACAAAATTAATTGCGACAATTTACCAATCGCACTTAGTATATATATATATATATATATATATATATATATATATATATATAGTACTGTGCGAAAGTATTAGGACAAGAACTATTTTATCTTTTATGACGCATATTGACAGAAAATAAACAATTTAATTAAAGTGATTTTATTTGATTTACTCAACAAATGCTTTAACAAGAGAAAATACTTGTTACAAAATAAATTTAACATTTAGTATAATAGCCTTTTGCTTTGATCACAGCCTTCATTCTGTCAGGCATTACCATCAAAAAATTCTTCAATGTATCTAATGGGATCTCCTGCCAAGCAGCTTATATTTGTTCCAAATGTGTGTCTTGCAAAGTAACATTAGAGTTATCAAATCTTTTATCCAAACTATCCCAGAGATGTACAATATGATTAAGATCAGGGCTTTGTAGGGGCCAATTCAAATTCCGAAGCCTTCCTACCTTCCTCTTCCTTTTTAGTTAAATAATTCTTACAACAGTTTGGCTTTTCAACCTGCATTTGAATTTCAGAGATTTTGTTTTAGGAAAATCACCCCTGTCCTAATACTTTTGCAGACTACCGCTAGGACAGGGGCGATTTTAAACTTTATTTTGATGCCTCTACAGGTGGGAAGTGCGAGAAAAGAAGCTGGTGAAGTAGAATTGTCGTCTGCAGTTGTTTGATTTAACTGTTGCCAGTCTGGTTTTACACGTAAATACTTGTGGAGTGAGCACCAGTGACCTATGTTCGTTGGAGCTAAAATAAATGCATCCTTAGAGAATCAAGGGTAAAGTATCTCAGAATAATCATAAAAATGAGCCATCAACAAATACAAACACATTCAAAAGACTACGATGAAGGAAGCCGTAATCAATGTATACGAAAAGTCGAAACCAGAGGTGCTCGACAAACTGATATCATCTTCAGCAATATCAGGACAACTTTCGGCTTACTTAAACGAATTGATGTCGTTATCCAGTTGCTTAGTAGTAAATGAAGATAATGTCCGAAACAAATTTATGCAAGCGCTGCTTCTTTCTATAAAACCAGTGATAGCCGCGTAAAAAGACCTCGAAATAGATCGGTTAGGAAAAATGTCTTCTGTACTTCAACAGGCAAGAAACGAAACATATCCAGCAAGTGTACAGAGAAAGCCAACAGTAACAACACCAACGACAACCGCAAAGACACTAGAAAACAACGAAGGAAAATTCACTTGGTTTCTCCCCAAAGTCTTTCGGTCACGCATTTGCGTCGCTGAACGTGAAAAATTCTGCAAACCTTGTTGCAAATGGCCTAATAAAATATTATCGCTGTATAAGTTTTCATAGATTTGGTGAAAAGACACATGCTTGTCTTACAACTCTTTCTATCTTTAGATATTTTCTGAAGTCGTTTCCTGTCCCTATGCAGGCTGTTTACTGCTAGTAGAGCTTCTTGATTATTCTTACCGAAATCTGTCTAGGCAAAAACAAAAGCAATGCAGCATTTACGAAATTTCTATTCGTCATTAAAAGAAAACGATTATCGAAAAAATAATTATTATTTAAAAAGGAGTTTAATTTTCTTTCGCAATTATCATTTTGGAAAAGGCACGAACCCACTACTTATCAAGTTAGTGAAGGGGTAACTAGCAGGGTAGACTAAACTTTCTAGCCTTGCGTTTCAACCTAGCATAACTTTGTTTACACTATTTACATTGTTCAGACTGTTGCCCTCATCTTTATTGCCATGCTTACGACGTTTCGGACGTTGTACGCCCCGGCCTTCTTCAGTTGTTAGAAATTTTGAACCAAAACCTTTATTTCGATCGCTGGTTATATCCTGAAGAACACATGGCACAGTAGATATAGGTGTTGTTTAGTTCCAGTAACTTGACCCAAAAAGTTGTGATTTCAATACCAGGAATTCTGAACAAATAACTTAGAGAGTTGAGTTAAAGGGAGATAACTACATGGCTACCGGAAGTAGCATCGCATATAAAATGAGAATGATATATCTCTATATATGATCGAAATAATGTAAATAATGAAAATTCTAACGCATCTCAAAAGCACAGATAAAAAAATTTTGTCTTTATAAATGGTCCCATCCATAAAGTAACGATTGAGGAACGATAGTAAATATCGTTAGATCATTGTTTCTTAGATGAGTTTGTTATTATGCCAGACGAAAGTGAATCTTTAAGATCGGAGATCAGGTTTATTCGAAACAATTTGTCCATCTATGTAAATCTAAATTGAGTTCCATAAACAGCACCTACTGTTCTTTTTTTAATCATATCACCCCGAGCAAGGCGGTAACGCCACTGATGTGCAGGGGGCTACGTAATAGTGAAAAGATTGAAAATAGAAAGCTGGAAACCCCATCCTAAACAGGAAAGAAGGGATGAGCCTCTTCACCCGTTCAATAGACGTGGGTGGAGTGTGAACCGGGCGATAGTTTAGTCTATCTGCTCCATTGAAAATAAAAAGAGGAAAAGAACGGAAATGAGTAAAATATTGGAAAAGAGAAAGCGGGAAACCACATCCTAAACAGGAAACAAGGGATGAGCCTCTTCACCCGTTCAATAGACGTGGGTGGAGTGTGAACCGGGCGATAGTTTAGTCTATCTGCTCCAATTGAAAATAAAAAGAGGAAAAGAACGGAAATGAGTAAAATATTGGAAAAGAGAAAGCCGGAAACCACATCCTAAACAGGAAACAAGGGATGAGCCTCTTCACTTGTTCAATAGACGTGGGTGGAGTGTGAACCGGGCGATAGTTTAGTCTATCTACTCCAGTTGAAAGGAGGGAGAGAAAAAAGTGTTGGTGACCTGCTAAGTTTTAACTTAATTAAAGTCCACTTAAAGGAAGTTCTGCTAAGAAACAAAGCCAATCCTTCAATTAAATTTTAAGTTAAGCAATAATTAGGCAGAAAACGAACTAAAATTTCTTACTTCAAACAATATTCATGTTAGTTGAATCCAGCCCCATAAACACATACTTCTGCCGGTGAGTTGAAAAAAAAGAATAGTTTTTAACTTTTGATCAGAGAATTCTGGGACATGCGGCCTGACCCAAACGCCAACCGGCAGAGAGAGAGAGAGAGAGAGAGAGAGAGAGAGAGAGAGAGCTAATAAGGAAATTGGTTCTATAAACCAGCCCTAGTATGTAACGTATAAATAAGTGGGTGCTTCATATTTGTAGCTTTCTGTCACCAAGCCACACTTAATAAACAAACATTTCTGTGGTAGGAAGATAAGTTTAGTTAGAATCTACTGTAAAGCGATGGCTTCTTGTAGGTCTCGAAGGTGCCAGATACAATTTGGATTTGATATTTAACAAGTGTCAAATTAGTAAGCAGTGGACCTTTTGGAAGTCACAGTACTGTAAGTTCGAGTTCTAAAATAGACGATAATTTTTTATATGTTCCTTGATTCACCGTTATCATTTATTCAACTCACTGCGGTAACCACTCCCCCTCCCGACATCTCAGTAGTGCAATGGTTCCTTTTTGACCCGAAGATAGTGAGGTTAACCCGTTAAAAGGGCAGGGTTGGTCGCTTACTAAGGCTAAAGGGCCGCGGTCTTTCCTGTCTTCTACTCATAGTTGGATGGAAAGAGGTGAATTCGAGTATATTAGCACGTATGTAAATTTAATGGACTCGGCTTTCCGATTCCTCAATCCCGACCGCTATTCATTACTTACCGTGAATTCTAATAAACACACAATAATAAAACAGAAACAAGAGTTAGATTCATACCTTTCCCAAGGGTATTCGTACGTAATTAAATGTAATGAACTCGATTGGAATTCGATCTCAACAATCCATTTCCACAATCCAACCGCAATTTCGTGATTCATGCTCTGAAAATTTTTCGATGTTAGAATCAAATTCAGAAAAGGGAGATCGATTAAGAAACGTGTTTAATGAAAATGAAGAGAAAAATCAGGGCCATACAACTCGGAAAATTATTTAGAATATTTGTGTTAAATATTTGAGTTTGTGCTAAAAATTTGTTTATCAAAAATCGAATTATCTGCCTGAAAAAGATTTTTGCTTCACCATCTTTCTTCCATATTGCTGAGGAAGCCTTAGATATGCGTTTTTCAAATCGGCTCTTTCAGTTCATTTTCGGCAGTTCACCGATAGGTGGAACGGCAAAGAAAAACGCATTGTCATTGCTATTGACGGCCATGAAAAAAAAATCAGCTTTGTTCTTTCTATATCTTCATTTCATTTGACCAGATTTCGATGCAGTCTTTGCTTATCATGTTTTTCTTTCGTTACTTTTTTTTTCAATCTTTCTTTCGTTTTTTCCTTCGTTTTTTCCTTTCCTTTTCTCTTTCTTTCACTTTTAACAATTTTCTTTATTGTTCTTCAATTCCTTTGTCTTTCTTCTTAATTATTTTAACTATTTTTTAAAAAGTTTTCTTTCGGTCAGTCAGTTCAGTGTCATACGAGATACACACATGAGCGATCATGTCTCGAAAGAGACATAAATAACTGGGCAAAAAGTTATCCCGCAGTAGGTTGCTATTGCTTTCTGCGGCAGACTGGTTGCCAGCCAGGGCTATAGAACCCAATCTGTTCTATTATTTAACTCATAGGTAGATGGGGAAGAGATGCATTATATTATTAAGTAATAATTAGTGGGGGATCATTTTATTACTTCATAACGACAAAAAACTGATCCCCAACTTTATGCCCAGCAGAAGTCTTAATCATGTGTTCAACTATTATATTCAGTTAGTCAGTTGAGTGCCATACGTGATACACGCTTTGGGCGATCATGTCTCGAAAGAGAGAGGACTGACTGGGCAGAAGATTATTCCGCAGTAGGTCCTATTATTCCGCAATCTGTCCTATTATTTAACCCATAACTG
>JBBBDQ010001055.1:282500-287500 GCA_037127315.1 Ascarosepion bandense | reverse complement strand
GAATTCACCACATATTATTCGGATTTTACTAAGGATGAATATGATATTATAATGATCACTAAGACATCTGTTCTTATCCAAAACCAAGGACAATGGATAAAAATAGTTTTGGTGACCAATTTGACATTGCAATGGGTGCATTAGACTCTGCTGAGTCTTCCGACTTCATTGGTTTATTTGGTTTCTATAACCCCACCGCACACATGACATTAACACACATGGCATAGAATTATATAGATTATGGCCTTATGGTAGAACAAAAATCCACACATTTTAAAACCAATAAAATTAGAAAACTAATCTATAGAGAATTCAAAATCTAAACCTAAAAATAATAATCAGCATTAATTTAAAATTCATAAATTTCCTTGATGTAACTCTGGACTTAGTAAGTAATACTTACTAACCATGCATAAAACTTAACGAATATCCATTATACATCCACCCAAATTATAATCACACCGTAAATATAGAATTAGTAAAAACTCTTCTAATCGTGACGTATTTTATAAAAACAGCAATTTTTAAAATAAAGAATAGTGGCTATAAAACCATGATATCAAATGCATAAAAAATATAACAGGGAAATAGAAATAGAAAAATCATATGATATACACCCCCATTTAACAAAATGGTTAGCGCTAAGTTGGGGCTGAAGTTATTCAATTTAAATAAGAAACATTTCCCTAACATTTACCGCTAAGTAAAATATTTAATAAAAATAACCTTAAATTAGGTTATAGTTGTACAAATAATCTTGATAAACTTATTAAAATCATATAAAATCAAACCTTAAGTCAGTAGAGAAACCAAAGTAAGAATAATTATCCAAATAATGAAAATAACAATAATCCAAATTTATTTAATTGTCAAAATACTAATAATTGCTCACTGGAAAATATGAGGTGTCAAACAAATTCTATTGTTTGCCAATGTACTATATCATCAAATGAAAATCCAGCTATTAAAAAACTTTACACTGGATCTACTAAGAAAATTTTTTTGCAGAGGTGGTATTTGCATTTAACTTCCTTCAAAAGTAAAGCATGCCGAAACCATACATCCCCTTCTGCGTATTTTTGGAAGTAAAATGGAAATTTCTCGAAAAAGAACAAGAGTCTGTAAATTATTCTATGAGATCTGCCCTATGAGAAGCTGCAGGTTATAAGGTTTTTTAAAAATATACCACAACTAAACTATAGAAATGAATCAACAGTATTATGCAAACACTGCCTAATATTTCTCTATGAAATTTAATTAATTATAATATTCATTTATGACTTCTGCTCTGATATGATTTAAAAATTATTTTACTAAGATTAATGACCCACACAGTGCTTATTTGATTTTCATAACTCCAATATACTTTAGTATAAAATAATTACTTAATTCTAATCTAACTTGAACAATCCAGTCTTTATAGCAGATGAGGTATTGCAAAATCAAATTAAAAAGGAAAAACAATTAAAATCTCACCTGCTGTTAAAAACTGTTGTCTACTCATTTAAATATTGTATGTTCCTAGTATGTATCTTACCCAGACAATAAAAAAGTGTCATCTTTTGACATTAAGCAACATTGTTCTTCAGGAGACCTAAATTTTCAACTCCATAGTTCAACATAATTCTCACTTTTGATTGCGCAATATTGACACACCTATAATTATACTGTTTAACTTCCTCCAATCACCCTCCATAATTTTCTGAACAACCATGAATTTATCTATTTTTAAAATAAATCATTTGCAACGTTTATTTTTAAAATATCTCCTGAAGAAGAACAATATGTTTCTGAAATATGAAAAAATTATTGTATAGTGATATAATGCTTTTATAAACCATTGTAATAATACAATTACAATATGAAGCTCTATTTTGTATTGAGCACTCTTTACAAAAGTTTATGCATAAACAGCGGGTTTAATCTATCTGTACTATCACTTCTTTATTCTATATATATATATATATATATATATATATATATATATATATATATATATATATAAGAAAATAAATTTTTATATAAAAAAAAACGTTATTCATAATGAAATAGTGATGTTTTGCTAATTTGGCTTTGAGGCCAAATCCAGTTGCCACAAAATGGGAACGAAAAAAAAAAAAAAAAAAAGAAAAAACTGCCAAATCTTGGTTCTCTCCATTCCCTAACAAAAATGGTGGAAAATAATTATCAAACCCTGACTTAAATGATTTGTTTTTTACGACTTATCGACATGTTGCAGTTTGTGTAAAACGAGAAAATTATTTTAGTTTGTCAAAATTTTTTTTTAGAAAATAATGATTTTTTAAAGATTCAAGTTTTACTAATTAATTTATAGCTTGGAGGAAAAGAGGTGGATTCATACCCTCCCCCCCCCTGGGTATTTGCGTGTAAGTGCATCTGAAATTGAAACACAACTTTCCGATTTCCTGTTCCATGCGGTTATTCATGACACCAACAGAACATCCAAGCTTACAACACCTAGCATCACCAAGCGGTCACCTATTTAGGTGCTGACCAGGGCCGATGTCGTTCATCATTCGATACCCGATGTTTCAATTAACATTGTTGTAAGCCAAGATCTGACTTAAAGAGAGGTAGATATATTTGATTGCGAATCGAAGCCATAATCATAATTTTTTTTCTAAAAGCTCTTAAAAAACAATTAGAAGGCTCGTTGTCACTTGTCCCTTAGACTTGGTGACCGATGTTCAAAGTGACAATTGGACAAAAAAGTGCAAAATATTGATGACCAATGAAGATCAATATCGATAGCATTAATTATGAATAATATCATTCTAAATCGTGGCCATTAGAGGCGACGTTTTTAACATAATCAATAAAAAAAACAATGCTTAGAACGCCTCGGTGTCGAGTAATGGTTAATGAGCAAGTTTGGCCCACAATTATTATGGAGTAATGAGTTCAATTCTCATTCGGAATCTTGTACTTTAGTCTTTGGGACAAACTAAGCTAAAGTTTAAAAAAATAATCAAATCCATCAATAAAGCAATAATCATCTCATGCCTTTGCGAAGTGTTTTTAAGATGACATGATTAATCTTGCGGACTTAAATCCTTATCTCAGTTGAAATTTATCGCATACAACAAATACCTAATGCAGGTCGGAGAGTAGAGGGGATTAAATATGATAAAATCAACACAGAAGCTAATGTTAGCCTGATCGAATGACCGGGAAATAAATTAATTTATCACAATTATTGGTTATTGATATTTATCAAGTTTATTTTTTTACGACAGCCAGTCACTTACGTACCGTACTCGATATAAGCTTGGGCGATTATGTCACTTTCAGGACATGATTGACTGGGCAGAAGATTTTAGGTAGGTTGTCATTACTTTCTGTGGTAGACTGGTTGTCAACCAAGGCAATAGAACACAATCTGCTCTGGAATTTAATCCATAGCCGGAGGGATAAGCGACGGATTAATCCCTTTCCTATGGGTATTTGCGCGTAAGCTAATTCAACGAATTCAACTGGAATTTGAACTCGGCTTTTCTTGTTGAATTAGTTGCATTCACTTACGACACAAAGTTAAAAAGACTCTTTATTTGTTGGGTGTGGAACCGCCAGTCTGCTTAGAAAATTGTGACTTTTGCTGGACTCGAACGCTGATTCCTTTTACAATTTGGAAACATGCTGCTTTTTGTTAATTTTATTTTATCCAAACTGTTCGACAAAAAACATTTCAGTCTAAAAATAAAGCATCAAATTTTAAGAAAAAAATATTGTTCTCAAGGATGACTGCTTATTTGAGATTATAACATTTACGTAAACAGAGAAATTTCAGTTACTTTCTCAATTTCTAAAGTGGTGCCATATTGTCGTGTCAGTTCCTATATTTCTTCTGAGTAATTTGCATTTTATTGTATTTTCCCTTGTTATTCATATGATTAAAATTTGTCTGTTGTTATTTATATAGTTATAATTATTGAGTGATAAAGCAGCTCACCTCTAAAATGATGCTTAAGCCCAATAATGATAATCATTACACCTGCTCTAATAAAGGTATACCAGGTAGACCCGTCACAGCCAAATATTCAAGATCTGGCAACAAGTTTTGGTAAATGATGTCGGTCCCAGTTATAACCAGACAATCTAAATCGCTTATCAATTGTTCCCAATTAATTAGATGTGACTCCCAAGTCGCCTAGGCAACCTCAACTTAAAACTTTAAAAAATTCATCATCGCAGCTTTATCGATGTTTACAGTGTAGATGTCCACATAATCTTCGATGTCGTCGTCGGCCACAGTGTGATTTTGTCCTTTTTCCTCAAAGGCAACGTCACTGTTATCTTCAATTTTATCTTATATATCTTCCATATATATATATATTGTTTAACTTTCTCCAATCACCATTCCTTAATTTTACGAATAACCATAGTAATAAACATATTAATAAAACAATTACTATATATATATATATATATATATATATATATATATATATATATATATATATATATATGTATATATATATATATATATATAGTAATTGTTTGATTACTATGTTTATTACTATGGATATTCATAAAATTAAGGAATGGTGATTGGAAAAAGTTAAACAATATGATTGTGGGTGTGTCAATATTACTCAATCAAAAGTGAGAATTAGGTTAAACTATGGTGTTGAAAATTTATAAATTTACTTGAGTATTAAAGAGAAATATTTAAGGTGTTTACATAATGCTGTCCATTATATCTCTGTAAAATTTAATTAATTATAATGTTCATTTACAATGTATGCTCTAATATTACTTAAAAATTATTTCATTAAAATTAATGACACACACAATACTAATCTGGTTTTCATAACTCCAATATAACTTAGTATACTATAATTACTTATAATTTTAACCTAAAAATCCAGCCCATTTAACAGATGAGATAGTACAAAATCCAATCCAATCTGCTGTTAAAAATTATTGTCTACCCGTTTAAATAATAATGTTCCTAGTCTGTATATTACCCAGACAAAATA
>JBBBDQ010001055.1:215000-277500 GCA_037127315.1 Ascarosepion bandense | reverse complement strand
GTTGCTAAGCATTATACCACCAATTGCCTAAGCAAACACGCCCGTTGATTTGAATTTCTCTCTCGATTAATCTGCCAGCCATTCGACTCCACATCCTTCAATACGTTTTATTTAATGATTTTTTTAAAACTCGGATGCAAGAAACCTAACTCCACCAGTCAAACCTATAAACTTTCTTATTCTTTTTTACTTTCACACCCTCCCTCACACTTACACACATTGTTCTTTTATCTTGAGAACATTGATAAAAATAATTGCTAAAGTTTATATTTAAGGCCGACAAAAACAGGCAGTTATATATATATATATATATGTATATATATATTGATTTTAATACTAAGTTTTTGGTCCTAATAGGGTTAGACCAGTACACATTTGTATTAAAAACTGTTCTATACAATTATGTTGTAGAACTTCTGAATATTTTTCATTTTTAAACGAGTTATTTCGCTACCTTGGTTTCTACCATGAGTGGTGTCTTCAGGCGATTTTTAATAACTAATGTTATTAAAAATCGCCTGAAGACACCGCTTATGATAGAAACCAAGGTAGCGAAATAACTCGTTTAAAAATGAAAAATACATGTATATATATATATATATATATATATATATATATATATATATGTAATATTTTCTTAAATTTTTTCTAATTGTGCTATTCTATTTAGAAGTCGGGGTTACAGTGAGGAATAAATATAATAATATAAATTAGTGAAGTAAATAATATATAACAAATTATTAATATTCTGAATCGTCTGACGGTAAAAGAGAGCGTCGCCTATTGTCTTGTTTTCACCTCTCGCCGATCATTTGTACAGGAGTAGAGGTTTGGGATGTGCTTTCCCGTGCCTTCTAAAGTCTATTTCGATATTATACCCTCAAAGGCTTCTCCTTTCCTCCGCTAGTACAATTTAGCACGGTAAACCACTATCTAGAGTGGTACTCGGTGAATATTAATAACAAAAAATAGCCTTGTACCAAAGTGAGTATATATATATATATATATATATATATATATATATATATATATATATATATATATATATATCCGACATTTTTAATGCTTCAAACGTTATTACAGTGAAGCCTGTATTTGAAATTGCTATTATTACTTTACATACAAATCAAAATAACAACGGTGTGTCTATTTCAAATACGAGAATCCACTATAACTTTTGAAATATATATGTGTGTGTGTGTGTGTGTGTGTGTGTGTGCGTGAGTACACCTGTTTGATACGAAGCTAGAAAGCATTAACAATAGCAATGATTTTATGAATTGATTTAAGTTCTTTGTGACAATCATCATGATATACTGTCCTTCCAAAACTGTATGAACAGTAGAAAAAACCGTAAAAAATATTTCACATCCATTAATCATGTATAAAAGAAGGTTTACTACCCAATACACAATATTCACGCACACACACACACACACACACACACACACACACATATATATATAGAGAGAGAGAGATCCTAAAAATAAACTAAAAATAAATACGGGTAGATAAATTACTTCAACAAAGAAAATGAGCGTGCTTCAAAAATGTTCATTCGAAACTCTTAATTGGTAAGGAACACGAATAGAGACGAAAGAATAATAACTTTATTATAGCAACAGGCCTTCCCTTACAAACACCTAGATTCTCACAACTTGCTATCTCTCTCTCTCTCTCCCTCACTATATATATACATATATATATATTTATATATATTCCAACGCATCGTATTACTATTATCTCTGTTAACCTCTAATTCCGTAACACTCATTACAGTCTGCTCCGATCATTACTGTCGTAAAAAGCGCTGTAGTGAAGCATGGACGCAGAAATCGACACACTTAATGTGAGAACAGTAACACACATACCACCACAAACGCAGATACACACGAACAGAGGCTAATCTACTCCTGTACATATAGACGTAAACATTCCCCAAAATAGGATGAAATCGCACGACATGAACGCACACACACACACACACACACACACACACACACACACACACACACACACACACACACACACACACCTATTTTCTATCTAAATTTCACTTTATATAAATTCTTTCTTTATATTATATATATTTGTTAACACAGGGATTTTTTGTTAACAACACATGCAAAAATACGTAAATAGACGTGTGCAAAATATTAAGGCACGCAGCATATACCCTACATACGTATACGTATACACATATAAACGCACAATGATTTATACAGAAAGCGCAAATATTTTACATAGGTGCCCGTGTGTGTGTGCGTGTGCGTGTGTTCGCGGCGTCTATATCCGCGCACCTACGTCCCTACAGATAGACACACAAGCGTAAATAGACGCATGCAGCGCCGACCGCCATCCTCATCGTTGTCATCGTCGTGAGTTGCGTGAACGACTACGATCGGTGGTGAACAGGGAAAAAAAAAGTGGAAAAAGAAAAAAAAAAAAAGGTGAAGAAGAAAAAAAAAAGAAAGAAAAATCCACTTCTTCGTCAGAAGTTGGCGGCAGCGTAGGAGAGAGTTGTAATGTGATTGGCAGAGGCAGCGTCGTTGTCGGCGATGTTGTTTATACCACAATTAGAAAGGCAGGCCGCACTGAATTCCCAGCGTGCTTCGAGTCGCGAAAGGGGAGAGAAGGAAAAACAAGGCGAGAAAGAAGAAGAACAACAATAATAAAAAAAAAATAAAAAAAAAAGAGAAAAAAGATGGCGGAAGGTTGGGGAGTGACGAGGGAGGTACGGCGGCGACGGTAGAGTTGGAGGTGACGTTTGTGTCGGCGTCTCTTATTTGCTCACGATTCGCTGAAAATCGATTCCGTGCCTGCCGAAGTTTGTTAGACAGTATCGATCGATGTTTTCCGTGTGCGCATGTGCAGAATGGCATACAGGATCGTTCATGTGCGCATGCGCGCTGAGCTGTGTGCGTACGCGCACGTGTGTGTGTGTGTGTGTGTGTGTGTGTGTGTGTGTGTGTGTGTGTGTGTGTGTGTGTGCGTGCGTGCGTACGTGCGCGTAAGAGAGAAAAAGAGAGACAATAAATTGAACAAGAAAATTCAGGAAGGATAGAGAGGGAGTATTTCGACCAGCGAAAGGGTGTTAGAAAGTAGGATTTTAATATCATGGCGTACTGGGAGAGGATCTACGTCTCAGAATCGATATATATATATATATATATATATTTGCAAAGAGTAAAAAAGAGAGATATAAATTTTCGTATATATATATATATATATATATGTGTGTGTGTGTGTGTGTGTGTGTGTGTGTGTGTGTGTGTGTGTGTGCGTGCGTGTGTGTGTGTGTGTGTGTGTGTGTAAGGAAATAGATTATACGAGAAGGAAAAAAAAGCCAAATGAATGCTACAAAAATATATTTATAATGTACGTAAATAAAAGCTAGATAGAAAATAATAATTGACATGAAGATAAATTATATTCAGTCATTTACCGGCCATGGATTTCAATTCATGAATATCGGTCACTCTGTGAGGATCAAATTCTAAGCAATATTCATTTGATTTACGGATGAATTCTTCAATATTTCGCTATCTTCCTCTTTCTCTCTCTCTCTCTCTCTCACACACACACACACACACACACACACATATATATATATCAATTAAATGCCATACGTGATACACGCTTTGGTGTTCATGTCACAAAAGTGACAGGACTCACTGAGCAACAGAATTTTCACGCTGTAGGTTGGCATTACTTTCTGCGGTAGACTGGTCGCCAACCAAGGCTATAGAACTCAATCTGTCCTGCTATTCAACCCATAGCTGGAGGGAAGAGACGGATTACTCACTTTTTCAAGGGTATTTGCGCGTAAATGAATGCAACGAATTCAACTGGAATTTTAACTCAGCTATATATATAAATAATAAAAAGTAAAATATATGAAATTTTAATTTTAATTTTAATTTTGTTAAAGAGAGAAAAAGAAAATAAAGAAATAAAGGGAAACAAAGAAACAATAATGATGAATATATATGCATAGATTCAGCAATAAATTAGAACACTCTCAGCTACTGGCGTGTGTTTACATGATATATCAGCGCTAAAAGCTCAGAGGTAGAATGATATATCAGCGCTCATAGCTCAGAGGTAGAATCACCGACTGATGTCAATTCGGTCGGGTTTTAATCCGGGCTAAAAGCAATCGGATGTCTAACCGTACTGATGAGATGTGATACAGCGAAACAGATCTGTGTGCGGATGACTATATATATATATTTCTCATTATTGAATGTTTCTCTTCATATATATATATATACTAGCAGTATAGCCCGGCGTTGCTCGGGTGTAATGAAAGCTTTAAAACTAATTCCTGGTCCTGGAGCTCAGGCTCAGCCTAAAGAATATATGTGTGAAGTTTGGTGAGAATATGATAATAATCGTGGATTTGCATAAAGGACATACAAACAGATAAACAAACACACGCACGAATATCTTGCCTTTTATATATATATATATATATATATATATATATATATATATATATATATATATTATCGATTTTCTGCACTATTGTAAGAACTGCAACCTTGAAACTTCTGAATATCGTTTCTTATGTCTTTGTCTATGAGTGTATCAAATTTGATTAAAATCGGACCACTCCTTTTGTAACCGGATTTTTTCGATTATGGATTTTCGATATTTATCGGGGTTACTTCGACACAAAACCTAGCTAAGAACACTCGCAGACGCTTATGGTACAATTGTGTAAATTTTCAAGAAAATCGGTTTTACCGGTTCGGAGTCTATAGGTAACGGACACACACACACACACACACACACACGCACACACACACACAGAAGCAAACACAAAGAAATAGTTCAATTTATAAATCAGTTTAGAGTTATATATATATATATATATATATATATATATATACGCTCTCACACCCTGATTGAGCACTCTGGAAGAGTGGTAGATTTTGTAAACAGTAACTACTCTGGCATTTACGCACCGCTCATTCGATAATGAATTGGAGCACTCTAGCTATTGGGCGTGTTTATACGCGCCAAAAAGCCTGCTACTGGACGCTCGTGGCCTAGGGGTGGAATCGCCGACTGAGGCCAATTCGGTTGGGTTTCAATCCTAGGTTAGGAAGCGACCGGAGTCTAAGCCGTACTAATGAGCTGTAATACAGCGAGGCAGATCTGTCTGCGGATGACTATAGTACATATATATATATATATATATATATATATATATATATATATATATATATATATCCATTATTGTTTCTTTCTCTTTATTTAAATATTTTTCTCTCTTTAAAAAATTTTAAATTACAATTAGAGAGAGAGAGAGAGAGAGAGAGAGAGAGAGAGAGATGGGGTTAACAAAAACAGGAAGTAGTGAGAGAATAAAAAGAAGCTATAAAATCAGAAAAAAGGGGGAGAAAATAAGGAGAAAGAGAAATGTGGTAAGGGAAAAAAATAAGAGGAAAGAAAGAAAATAAAGAGAAACAGAGAAAGAAAATGAAAAAAAGAGAGAGATAGAGAAAACAGTGAGAGAGAAAATAAGGAGAAAGAGAGATAAGTCGTGAATAAAATGAAATAGAAAGAGAGAAAAATAAAGAGAAAGAGACAGAGAATAAATTGAAATTGAGAGGAGAAATAAGGAGCATGAGAAACATTTGAGTCTGACTAAATATAAAGTGTAAAAGAACATATAGCGTCATTATTTCTATTAAAACCGATGTGGATATCTTTGTTGCTCTCTACACGCTTGACAACCTGTAACCATGAGCTAATTAAGTATTACAACCATAATTTGAATTTAATCTGGTACATGACGAAACTGAAGAAAACCTCGAGGTTCGCTTGACTTGACTGACTGGGCAGAAGATTATCCCGCAGTAGGTTGCCATTTCTTTCTGCGGTAGACTGGATGCCAGCCAAGGCTATAGAACAAAATCTGTCCTGTTATTTGACACATAGCTAGAGGGGGAAGAGATGTATTATATTATTAAGTAATAATTAGTGAGGGTTCAGTTTATTACTTCGTAACAATATAAAACGGATCCCCCTCTTTATGACCAGTAGACTCCTTAATCATGTTTCCAACTATAATATTAATCAGTCAGTTAAGTGTCATACGTGATACATGCTTTGGGTGATCATGTCTGGAAAGAGACATGACTGGGCAGAAGATTATCCCGCAGTAGCCAAGGCTATAGTACCCAATCTGTCCAATTATTTAACCCAAAACTGGAGGAAAGAAATGGATTGATTCAAATGTGCATTGTGGTGCAGTGGGTATCAACTCGGAACGAAAAATCAGGGTGTCGAGTTCGAATTCCTGTTGAATTTCTTGCATTCACTACGCACAAATACACTTGGGAAAGGTATTAATCCGTCTCTTCCCTCCAGTAATCGGTTAATTAATAGGACAGATTGGGTTTTATAGCCTTGATTGGGAACCAGTCAACCGCAGAAAGCAATGGCAACCTACTGTGGTATAATCTTCTGCCCAAAGCGTGTACCACGTATGGCATTTAACTGACTGACTGAATATAATAGTTTAACATATTATCAAAGCTTCTACTGGGCATAAAGTGGGGGATCAATTTTATATTACAATTATATAATAAAGTAATCTCCCACTAATTACTACTTAATAATCTAATGCATCTCTTTCCCATCTACCTATGAGTTAAATAATAAAACAGATTGGGTTCTATGGCCTTGGCCAGCAACCAGCCTACTGCAGCAAGCAATGGCAACCTACTACGGGATAATCTTCTGCTCAGCCAGTTATATCTCGAAAGAGACATGATCGCCCAAAGCGTGTATCACGTATGGCACTAGACTGAACACTCGGAGGCGACAGACTGTTTTATTCTATGCGCAATCATCAGGCCACATGCGTTGTTTTTTTTCAAGGTTATTTATATATACGTGGCAGTGGTGCATTGTGGGTAATCATTCTAACGGTTATTTTGGTGGAAGTGGTTTATTTATTTGCATAAATTTATTTGACATGTTTTTATTTTGTGTTTATTTATTTTTATTTTTCCGTTTTCGATTTTGATTTATTTATTTCTTTGGTTTTATTTCCATTATTTATATATATAAAAGGCAATCTGTGTGTCTGTGTGTGACTGTTCCCTATGCACGCCTACATTTTTTAGCTACGCCATTCAAACTATCTAGGGACACATATCTACAGGGAAGCCTGGTCGACACATAATTTTTGAGTTTAAGTTCAGCAATTTTCCCTTTCGCACTTTTTCGTCAATGGAGCCGATTGTTTACATTTGCTCCGTAAAACATCTAAGATCTAAGAGGGTTTCTAAAGTACGTCACAGAAATCAAATCACACGTGTCAAACGCGACTAAAATATTTTTTATTAAAAAAAAAATTAGCCTTTATATTTTATTTTTATTCCGACGTTTTAAAAATTCATTTGGTCAACAAAAAATTGTGAATATTTTTCCCCGTAATTTTGAAGCAAAAGAAATATTTTTAAAAAAGTATTTTTTCAAACAAAAACAACATATGTAAAACAAAAACAAAACAAAAAAAATGCCAATGTTTAATTTAATTATTCAAGTCTTTTTTTTTATTAATGTAACTTTTTCCACTAAAATTATATGTCTACATTTTTAAATATTCTTCGAAAATTTCTGAACTGAGAGCGTAATAGTTTTTATATTTCTAATTTCAGTAAAACAAAATAATTTTCATTTTTATGTTAAATTCATTTAGTCAACAAAAATGTAATTATTTGGCACGGTAATTTTGAAACAAAAACAAACGCAATGTTGTTTACAATGTCACAAAAAGCATCAAATCACGTTTACACAAAACAAAAAAAAAAGAAAGGATTTTTTAATGGAATTTTTTAACAATTTTGAAACAACAATTTTTATATAATTATTTTTTATATAACCGAGTTTTAAAGGAATTTATCCATTTAATATTATAAACATTATTGCATCACGAGATTTGATGTTTGTGTGAGTATCGTAAACATTGCGTTTTAAGTAATTTAGCAGTCATCTTCGATTAAAGTAACAGGCACTCACACTAGGTGTGCTCATTTTTTGTAGATTTTTTCGCATGCCTCCTAAAAACAGAGCTCGGTTTAGGGCGTAAGTCCGCTAAAGTTGCGGAATCAGGTTAACAAGGTCTTCTCCTATTACTAAAATGTTCTGAGTTGCACGGGCAACGCCGGGCTATGATGCGAGTTAAACTTATACCACATTCAGTTAAACACAAAATTAACAAAGATTCCCCCACTGAAGACATTTTCTATCAGCATAGTCATTACTATAAGGCAGCGATAAAAAATGCGGTTAGAATTGCAAGGAGATTAAATATCATAAATAAATTAATCATAAAGCCAAACATAATCCAAACAGGAAAATAATTTGGTACCCACCACCATTTAACCAAATGGTTAGTACCAAGTTAACTAATAAATTCCTTAATCTAGTTCAAAAACCCTTCCCAAAGAATAATCCACGTAGCAAAATTTTTAATAAAAATACACAGCAACTTAGTTATATCTTCACTGATAATCTTGATATGATAATAAAACACAATAAAAAAATTCTTAAACAACATTATAATATTAATTATAACCAACGTACCATAAATAATGATAATAACGCAAGTTCCTGCAACTGTTTATAACCCTAACATATGTCCTATGCAAAATAATTACCTTACAGATTCCATTGTATGCTAAGCTACAATCGATACTAATGAAATTCCTAATATTACCAAACATATAACGGATGTACTAAGAATTATGTTAAGTCACGATTTTACCAGCATAACTTATTTTTCAATAATAAAGCATATAGCAATTCTACTTCCCTCTTTAAATAATACTGGCATTTGAAATATGCAAATAAAACTTCTACAGTTAAATAGAAAATGTTAACTAAATCTAGAACGTGTAAATCTTTACATGAAATATGTTTCCTTTGCTTACAAGAAAAATTCCACATGATTAAATTCCCTAAAACTGACTTAATGAACGTAAATTAAATCACTAATTTTTGCCACCATAGAATTTTACATACCCTTAAATATATCTGAAATTATTTAAAATTTATTTCAATATTTTTACAGTTTGCTCATTTTATTACTTAAAAATTTTACTTTATTGAGCTGGAATATTTTCAAAATTACTATTATTATTTTTTATTTTATTTCTACTTATGAACGAATCTCCTTAAGTTTATATTTTAATATCTATGGTTATCATTATTATTTTGTTGGTTTTGATTTTTTCTTTTCTTTTCTTTTCTTTTCTTTTTTCCAACGTTTGAATTCGTTTTCCCCTTTTTTTCTTTTCTCTTTCCTTCTTTTTTTCTATTTGTTTTCTTTTCATTTATTTTTTTTCTTACTTTATCTTTTCTTCTTCCGGTTTAAAATGTTTGACATGTCTGGCTTTTTGCGACGAAACTTTTGCTACACTACCATCTAGTGAGTCGTACACACACCGTTCCTTGGTGTGTTATAACATCCCACTCCACTTCATCTCATTCGTTGACCCTGTTATAATTTCTTCGTTTTTATTTTTTATTATATATATATATATATATATATATATATATACTCAGAAAACAAAAGTTAGATATTTGTACAAATCCATTGGTAATAATATATTTCGCGATTGGCTTCGATGCCCGTCAGACCAATTCACACAACAATGAATGTTTCAAATTTATCCAGTCGAAGTCAAGTGAAATAGAAAAAATAATAAATAAATAAATATTAAAAGGAAGTGAAAAGGGAAAGAAAGGGAGAAGAGAATAGTAAGGAAAAAGTGGATTTAACTTAATGTATTAGATCATAACTTCACTAAATTCATGCAACAATGAATGTTACAAATTTATCCGGACCAAATCAAGTGAAATAGAAAAAAAAGAAAAAATAAATATTAAAAGGAAAGTAAAGAGAAAGAAAAGGAGAAGAGAAGAATAAGGGGAAAGGGGGTTTAACCTGACGTATTATATCTTAGCTTATATATATATATATATATATATATATATATATATATATATATTAATTCAGATACTTTAATCCAAGGGAAAAAAGCAGGAAGGTAAATTCCAAAAACCCGATCCTAATTAATATTAAAAAAATTTTTAATATTAAAAAATGATACAGGAAGAGAGCTCCATGTAATAAAATATTACAGAGCAAATATAAATTAAAAAAGGATTAATTCAGTGATGTTGAATGACCATTTCGATATGAAGATCCACACGGGGGATAACACGTCACCTCAGCAACAGAAAAATCCTTACAGAAACTCAGCAACAGAAAAATCCTTACATATATATATATATATATTTCACCTAACCGGATCTTCAGGGAGGAGCCAACCTTCCCTGAAGATCCGGTTAGGTGAAACCTTGGTAAGTTTGTTGGTTCTTCAGGTTATTTACTTTTTCTGCTCTGCTTTCGTATTGAGCACTTTTTTTTTTTTTGTTATAGATTACTCATTTCGGTTTTTTTCTTTGGGCTACGTACTTTGACTGATGTTCACGTGCTTAACTCTTTCTTTTTTTACAACCATTTTTTCCTTCCACGTTTATACGCGGAGGGTTTTTCGAAACGAGTATAGTGATAAGTTTACAATTATATATACATATATATATATATGGTGTTAACACTGAAACCTTATAGCAATTAAGTTGTAGCATGCTATAATAATAATAATAATAATAATAATAATAATAATAATAATAATAATAATAATAGTGTTTAATATATTTGTGTGTATAACGTTAAAAAACTGACTTGCAGTTGTTAAAAAATCACAAGAGACTGACACATCTACACAAAAAAACAAACTCCAGTCCTGTGGCAAAAGCTGGTGATGGTGCCTTAGCCACTGAAACTGTGTCACCTTCCCCACACATTATATATATATATATATATATATATATATAAGTACTTGTTCATCCAAATAGACGCGATGCCTAAGGTAGAAAATAAATAATTAAAAATGAAAAACCTACCTGGAATCTTTTTATTTTAGGTTTAATTTCAAGCTAATAGATTAATTTTTCCAATATGTAAATTACTTTGTTATATTTAAAAATTAATTTAAATTGGCTGTAATTAGTTATTCTTTAATGTTGTTAAAATCTTTAGCTCGATCCCAGTAAAGTGTAATAGGCTTTATTAAAAAAATCTTTGAAAATTATAATATATTTTTCTGAAATTTTTTTGAGCAATATTGCTTGATTTAAAATTTATTGAATTTGATTTGAAACGCATGTTATTTAATTTTTATTTAAAATACTGCAGAAATGCATTTTTGACATTATTCAAGTTGTTGACTGCTAGATTGGCAGCTAGAAGTTTATCTACTTTTTTCTACAACATACTGATATGTAAACATCACTTGAGGAATATAACTTGACTGTCTTTTTTATATAATTTTGGATGACTCAGTAATCATAAAAATTTAGAAAAATATTCGCCGCAATCTAGTGTTTTACAGAATTTTAATCCTTTTGTTTTAAATTTACTAATGTTACCGCTCTTATTTTCTGATAATGTCTTATTTTCTGATAATGTCTTGTATCAGTCAATTAACACATCACTGAATAAGTCGCGGACCTGACATATAGATGGCGTCACTAATAAAAAATCTACCTGATTTTTATGAAGTATTAACCTTCAAATGGCATGTGACAAAATTTGGGCCTAATCGGATTGTTAGTTTACAAATGACAGTTATTTAAGTGAAGCTACTGTTGCAAATATTCAAAACAATGGAAAAATCTGAATTTCGTGTGTTGATAAAGCATTGCTTTCTGATGGGAAAAATACTGTTCAAGTAAAGCAATGGCCCGATAAGTGTTATTTGGCTCAGTTAGAAACAACGGTTAAGAGGTGTCATGTTGACTTTAAACACGGTCATAGAGACACAAATCTTGCTGAATGCGCAGGTCGCCCCAAACCGGCAGTTGTCCTTGAAAACACCAAAAAAGATCCACAAACTCTTTTTGTCTGATCGTAAATTTAAGTTGCAGAGTATTTGAGCATACCAGAAGACAGTGTATTCACCATTTTGCATGAACATTTGTCAATGAGAAAGCTGTGTTCAAAGTGGGTGCCGCGTTTGCTCACAGTCGTTCAAGACAACAACGCGTCAACGATGAAGAGCGTTGTTTGCAACTGTTTCAACGCAACAAGAAAGAGTTTTTGCGTAAATATGTGACAATGGGTGAAACATGGATCCACCGCTTCACTCCGGAGTCAAATTAGCAGTCAGCTGAATGGACAGCAGGAGATGAAAGCCGTCCAAAGCAACCAAAGACGCAAACATGAGCAGGCAAGATTTTGGCCTCCGTATTTTGGGATACGCAAAGTATTTTTTCATCGAGAAAGAACCTTCAATAGCGAATGTTATATAGCATTATTGGTGCGTTTGAAGGAAGAAATCACCCAAAACCCACCACAAATAAAAAAAGTAATCTTTCACGAAGATCTTTCAGACATGACTGACTGGGCAGAAGATTTTCCAGCAATAGGTTGACACTAATTTCTGCGGTAGACTGGTTGCCAACCAAGGGTATAAAACCTAATCTGTCCTGATATTTTACCCATAGCTGGAGTGAAGCGGCAGATTATTAAATTTTCTAAGGTTATCTACGCGTAGATGAATTCAACTGAAATTCGAACTCGGATCTCCGATTCCTGGTTCCGAGTTGTGTATGGACGTTTGTATTTACAAAAATCGTCACGTTGATACACCCCCCACACCACACACACACAAAAAAATTCAAAATTTTTATAATATTGGGGGTTGCTTTTCTCTTCATGATCAATAAATATAGATTTTATTTGATAATAATATCACGCCAACTGTACAAGTTTAGACGGAATAATTTCTCGAGTAATTTATAAATTTTATAAATTATTCTAATTAAAATGAAAAACAAATGAAAAGACTTACTGTAAAAATTCATTATTAATCGAAAAAGATATGTTTTTATTCAATAGTCTTCATAAAATATCTATTTTCTAAAAGTAATTAAAAGTTTTTGCGAATTTAATAATTCCTGAGTTTTATTGCATTTTTAATTTTACGATTCACAGTCGATTATTGATAACTAATGTTCTTTTTTACAAAAACATTTCTGGCTTGAAGTTTTACTTATAACTCATATCAAAATTTTGCGGTACAAAAAATGGATTTCATAAAATTAAATACGTAGGGAGTAACAGATATAAAAAAAAAACTTGTTTTTCTTAAGATCTTCTAAAAAGGAGGAATAAAAAATATATATCATTCATTTACGAATAAGTACTGAAAATTTAATTAGAATCTGACAATTATTTAATTTTCGGAAGAGTTCCCTAATCAATGCGTTTATTACAGCAAAAAAGACGCTGAACTTTTCTATATTAAAATTTAGTCCTTCCACCCACACTCGTTGACTTATGAAAAACAAAATTTGTAAGCAAGCTTTCGAACGTTCTAAAACGGATCAAAAGTTATAATTAAATTACTAACAAATTCTCTGTTTTTTGCTTTTATCAATAATATAATGATATTGACGAAAAATTTTTTTTAAAGTGTCGGCTTTTTTCGTCATGTATACTCATTTGTTAGCGATTCTTTAGCGGTAAGCGCGCGCACACACACACACACACACACGCACGCACACACACACACACATATTGTTAGGTTCTAATGATGCTTGGTTCTGGGCATGACGGTAAACTGCATCTGGCAGCAAGGCCTCTGGTTGGGAGGTTGTGAAGAGCATGGAACCACCACTTAATTGCTGTTGTTCTCAGATCCACTCTAATCCGGAGTGGTAGCACCTGTTAGGGTCCCAGCTATGGGCAAATAGTTAACCCCCCAAATGGAGTCAAAACACTATGAAGGTATAAAAATACACTTTTATAGAAATATATACATAAAATAGACTTTTATAGGAAAATATACATTTTAAAGGAAAAATATTACCAACAATACATTTTTGAAGAAAAAATTATTACCATAACACATTTTTGACGGAAAAACATTTTTGAATAAGAAAAGTAGAAGACATTTTCAGTTTTCTAAAATAAAAAAAAATACAAACAAGAAATTGTCATTAAATTCTGACTAAATCAGTCTTTACACTATAACCAAACATTAAAAAACCCTTAAAAGCCCACCTTTTTTACATTAAATAATTCACAGAGGTTGATATGCCGTTAAACAAAAGTCACTCACTCTAATGATGCTTATTGCCAAAATTGCTGTTTTTGCAGCATTTTAGCGACAGAAAGGCATTTTAGGCAAGCATTTTTTTTCATAAAATGCTCGATATCGAGATAAAGGTAGAACGTTAATAGAATTAATGTAGAGAAAATTGTTTCGCACATTTTGGGCACATTTGGAACATAAGCACGTTTAAAAGTGTCAACACAATAAAAAGCAATTAACCACCAACAAAAACTAAACCACTTAAGAAACTTCATGAAGCAAAAACAAAATATTCGCACATAAAGATATCAAATTACACATTTCTGAATACGTTCTTGGATGTTGGTCTCCACTCGTTTCAGTATTGCTGTATCGATTTGGGAGACTTCCACGTGAATAGATTCCTTCAAATCGTTCAATGTATTGGGTTTAGGCTCATACACACGAGGTTTCCCCACAGGAAATAACCACATATAGACAAATGAGAGGGGGCTGAGGCGGATGAAGAAGTAACGTAGTAGAATACGCCACGCTCTATTGTTAACAGCGCCATGGCTTCAACTGAAAAGAAAAAAATACTAAGACACCATGGTGCGAATAGTACATGTCGGACATTTTTGCCTCCCACCCCCGGAGGTTTAGTAATAGACATTTCAAAAACCTCTTTACTCTTTGCAACACTCTGTCATATATATATATATATATATATATATATATATATATATATATATATATATATAAAACACAAATAGGGATTGTTCCAGCGAGAGAAATCGGTATAGAAGAAACAAGTGCGAGAAACCGTGAACGTTTTGTTTAAAGTGTAGATTTATTGTTGTATTATTATTATTAATATTATTTACTTTTTGTATGAAATATTAAGTATCCATAAAGATATTTGTGTCGCTACACGTGTTTTGAGTCTAAAGTTGACCCTCTTCAGGTGATTTTACATATGATTTTATGATTTTACATATGATTTTACATTGTGATTTTACATATCGAGACACGTTTGTTTTTTTTTGTGGCCAAAGTATCGTGTATATATAGATAAATGGTGAGCAGGTCAGAAAGTTCATATGCGTATGTGTTTGTTGTTTTTTTACCACTCGCACCTTAAATCGCTTCAGTCACTTTTCGTTGGCCATAAAATATTTTTACACTGAACTGCGAAAGGTGATTTAGTCTTTATACTTTAAAATTGTTTTCAACGATTTTGATTCAGTTCTACTCTACGGGTCATCTAGTTCTTTTTGTTGTCGTTGGAATCCTATTTTTTGCAATGGTTCGGAGGATTTTTTTTTATCGTGTTTGAATTTAGTATGTCTATGTGCGTGTTTTAGGTTTTTCATATTGTTTTGTTGAGGGAAGTCTTGTATTTTTTTTATAAATATTTCTTCCTGCATCACGAGTGTATCTTAATGTGCATTTTGGTAGAAAGACATTACTCTGATTTTACCTCCACTACATTCGTGTAAATGTTGGGAAACATAAAATTTCCTGTTATTGGCTGGTTTAATGTTACTTCTGCGCAGAGCAACTCTTTCATTCAGGCCTTGATTTATCGCATTTTAGGGCATAAATTAGGTTTTTAGAATTGCAGCTCAAATTTGTTTTTATTTCGAATGTAGATGTGTTTTCGAATTTGAAGTGGTTCCTTTCTATTATTATGTTGCATACCCCACACCCTTTTTTGTTGCAATTTGTGACCCCCCCCCCCTGTGTTGTGTGTTGTTCGACTTTTGATGAGGTTAATATGTTTTTTACGTTTTGGGGGTTGGCGTTTGCTTTCAATTATTTTACTTGTCTTTAAGATTTCCTTTATTTTATAATTTTTTGTTGAGTAATTCTATGCGTCTTTTTATTTTTGTAAATAATTCTAGTTGTCTTTGTTGTGTGTGGAGACAAATGCTAGAATGCTTTCTTTTTGTTTAGTTTTTATTTTATTCCGGAGAGATTCTAATGGTATTTCTTCCGCCAGTTGGAAAACTTTGTTTGTTAGTGGAGTCGGGTATTCTCTTATTTGTAGTAATTTTCGTACTTCATCTTGGCGTATTTTTAGGAAGAGTTTCAGTTAGTATTGTGCAAATTCGTCCTGCCAGGGAGTAGGGTTTGGATTTTAGACAACTTTTAGGGTGGTGACTCTTAAAATAGAGGTATTATTGGGTGTCTGTGATGATGTAATTATTTCTGTTTTTTATGAGTATATATATATATTGTGGTGATACCGACCGGGCAAAAGCGAGCAGACCGGATGTTGGCTCTATGCCAACTAAAAGGCAAATGAATAAAACTCGTCGCGCGTATCCGAGTTCGCGCAGATGTTCCGGTTGAAAAACAAAAAATCACGAATTATATTTACCAGCCAATGGGAAGCCCGGAATCAAATACAAGGATGAAATTCAAAACTAGCTTTTGAGCCAAAAAGCAGATATAAAAAGCGGAGACACAAAAGCTTCGTCAGACAGAAGGAATCCGAGGTTAGAGTCATCAGTTTCTCCCTTGACTTAAGTCGAGCGGCTACTATGCTGACCCCTTTTCTCCTCCTTGTCTAAAAAAAAATTGTCGACATTTTCAGTATTAACTGACCTCTTCAAAGATATTCCACTAACCATCTTGCTGACCTACTGACCTTAGAAGCAGCAACTTCTAAACGAACATTCCTTACCTTCAAGACGCTTCCACACTCCCAAGCTTTTTATCTTTTCAGCATTATATTTGTCATGAACTCTCTAACCTCCGTTGGACTTTTATTTCAAGTATTACTTTATTTGTAAAACATTAATTGAAATGTATATATATATATATATATATATATATATATATATATATATATATATAAATGTCATTTTATAGTTTCTTGATTTTATAATCATTTTATGGATTATAGTGGGCTATCTTCCCACGAGGCCAAATTCCGTTAACCTGCTAAAGTATACTACTACCCTTCGCTAGAACGGAATCCTACAACTACTAGAAAAGAATAAATAAGAGAAGATATACCCGCTGTATATATATATATATATATATATATATATATATATATATATATATATATATAAGCATTCCTAAAAATAAAAAAAAAAGACAATTTTCACAATAGCGCCTCGTATCGGCTCATAAACCCAACAAAAACTGAAGTAGGTAGGTAAACCATCAAATATTAATATATTTGGCTTATTGAGGATTGCTCCTTAAGCCAATCAGTGAAAAAACTCAGTTAATTTATATTTCTTGGTTTAAAAAAATTAAAAATAAAAATAATTAAAAAAATTAAAAACACAAACAAATATACTTTCATAAAATATGATATAAAAAAACCTTTACCCATCAATATCTGAAAAAGGCTTAATGGAAATGTTAAATTTCGGTAAGTGGTGCATAGATATAACATCCGATCATATAAATATAATTCTACATTGCCCAAATTACTGTTTCACTATGTCGAAACATGGATTAAAAATAAAAAAAAGGCTTATTTGATGCACCTCAATGCCCGTTTGACGGAGCCGAAATTTCAGAGTTAATAGGAATACACATTCTAAATAAAATTAATGAAATAATCCATATTGACAACCGCGAATTATACAGGGATGACAGATTAATGATAGCACCGGACAACAAAAGAAAAAAAATGATATGTAAGGAAAATGCTATTCAATTCTTCAAAAATCTAGATTTTGAAATAGTAGTTGAAAAAGATTATGAAAGTTGTCCAATATTTAGATGCAGAATTTAATTTACAAACTGTCACTGTCTCTCCATATATGAAAGTAAACACAACCTGAAAGTACGTAAACACAGGATCTAACCATTCAACAAGCATAACGAAACACATCCATAAAGGAATAGAATACAGGCTATGAAAATATTCGTAAAAACAAAGCAATCTTTGATAAATAAAAAATATTATGAAAATGCCTTCAAAGAATCTGGCCAGAAGAACATTTTAGAATACAAATCTCACTCAAACAAACAAACAAATAATAATAATAATAATTATAAAAATTTGAAACAGTATTTGGTTCAACCAAATTTTTTAACTCAGAAGTAAAATCCAAAATAGGGCAAATATTTTTTAAATTAATCGATAAACACTTCCCAATAACCTCAGATTTAAACAAAATTTTCTATAGGTATTCATTCAAATTAAGTTACAGCTGTACTAGTAATTTAGAAAATTACATTAAAAAACGCCAGAAACCTAAATAATACTGGACAAAATAACATCATTAACCAGGAATGTAACTGTAGGGACAAAAATAAATGCCCACTTAAAGAGGTTATTTACAAAACAGAGGTACATGACATAGATGGACAAAGAAAAACATATTTGGGGGTCTACTAAAAGCATTTTTAAAAAACTCATGGAATCATAAATCTGCATTTAAACTGGAAAACCTCAAAAATTGTACCAAACTAGCTAACCACGAGTGGATATTAGAATTGAAAAATAGAAAAGACCCTGATATAACTTGGAGTATAGTGAAAATAGCCAAACCATAAAACGGTGGAAATGTATGCAGATTGTACCAGGAGGAAAAGTTAGCTTTTATGTTGTCCCCAGAAAGAAAAAATTATTAAATCAAAGATCAGAAATAAAGTCAAGATATAATCACACCTATAATATATATTAGGATTGTACAAACATGGATGAATAGTTGTAAAATTCTTGAACAATTTCTCCATAATTTTGAAAAACTTCGGTTGTTTCAAAAATTCTAATCGCGCGTTCGTAAAAAATCCTTGTACGTACGTTTGAAAAATTTTACAAAATCAGTTGTTATAAATCGCCTGAAGATATCGAAAGGTTGAAATGAAATATTCAAAAGTTCTACTCAATAAATGTAGTGAACAATTTTTAATACATCTTTTTAATTATTTATTTATTTATGACTAAAATCTATCTATCTATCTATCTATCTATCTATCTATCTATCTATCTATCTATCTATCTATCTATCTATCTCAGTCTGTTCATATCTATCTATCTATCTATCTATCTATCTATCTATCTATCTATCTATCTATCTATCTATCTATTCTATCTATCTTTCATCTATCTATCTATCTATCTATCTATCTATCTATCTATCTATCTATCTCAGTCTGTTCATATCTATCTATCTATCTATCTATCTATCTATCTATCTATCTCAGTCTGTTCATATCTATCTATCTATCTATCTATCTATCTATCTATCTATCTCATCTGTTCTATCTATCTCATCTATTCATATCTATCTATCTATCTATCTATCTATCTATCTATCTATCTCAGTCTGTTCATATCTATCTATCTATCTATCTATCTATCTATCTATCTATCTATCTATCTATCTATCTATCTATCGTGGAATATCTTGCCATCCCCGAGAATAGAATGCTCTAGTCTATAAAGAACGGTGACAAGCAAACGTCTTAGACGAAGGCATTCTCTATTTGATAGTTTTTCCGCTCCTACTCGTTGATTCGTACAATAAATCTGTTATATCTATTTCCTGTGTCGAGTACTATTCTTCCACTAATCTTTGCACTGATATTCCTTTTTGAGATATATCAGTATCTATCTATCTATCTATCTATCTATCTATCTATCTATCTATCTATCTATCTCGTACAATTTTGTAGTAGTTTGTAGTTTCCACATATTCTAACATAATAATAATAATAATAATAATAATACACACACACCTATATATATATATATATATATATATTATGCTATTATAATATTGCATTACGCTACTTTGTACTGAGCTCTTTTAAAAAATTCCATTCGTTCTTACGAAGATATATATATATATATATATATATATATATATATATATCTTCGTAAGAACGAATGGAATATCCGAGTGAGTATAGAACGAGGAGAGAAAAGAAAAAAAATTTTCCCGTCCAAACCATTAATTTAAAACAGTTCTCGATATATGATGTATAGAGCTGTGAACCAACCCCAACAACGAACCAAATATAAACAGAGGATGATTCCAAATTTTTACTCTTTCCGTCTCCCGATGATATGTTGGAGTCACAACATTGAAACAAACATATGATTGTAGAGAAGAGGACATATATAGAAAAAACTATGTACATGTTCTAAAACATAATTTATAATAAATATATATATATATATATATAATCCACATACAGGCCTGTTTTGCTCATCAGTACTGCTAAATTAAATGCTCACCTCAAACCAGGACCAAAACCCGATTGATTCATCAGCAGCTAGAGATTCATCCACCAAGCCATCGTTCGAAAAAGGAAGATTTCATAGTGTATAATATATTTTCACTAATGTGAATTCGCCAGCAGCTGAAAGTACTCAATCTCGAAAGTGAACTTTGCATAAAGCCATAAATAACTGCTGTTTATAAAATTATATATATATATATATATATATATATATATATATATATATATATAACACTGTTATCACTGTTTTTACATTCAATGAAGTATGTTGTTGCATTCATCTCTTTTTAAATCTACACTTCATATATCTATCAGAAAAATCGAGCGAGCGCGCACACACATACATACACATAGGCAAAACCGAGTGTACATATGCATTTACATTCATGATTTATAATCCCCTGTTTTCAAAATCGAACAACAACCTGTAAATATGAATTGATTGACGAAAATATTTGATTTCTTTTTTGTTTTATTCTTTCCTCTTTCCTCGAAAACCTATTTTCAAATCTCTTTCGTTGCTAACAACCGCTTCTTATCAACAACTTTACTTCAAATGAAATGCACGTCAAAAAGGCCGTGTTTAATCAAATCCTCCGTTCGTTCGTTCGTCAAACCGGCGGGGTGTTACAATCGCATTGCCGAATCTGATTATGAAATGTTAAATATCCACACGTGATCAAATCCACCCTTTCTTTATATGAACTGCTACACTATATTAATATGTATTGATATTTAAAAGATTCCAGTTTTTGAGGTCTGAAATAAAGAAAATAAATCCGATCGGATCTTGAACTCTTTTCGGTGATTCCACATCCAGCATTGATGACAGTGTAGCTTAGAGAGAGAGAGAGAGAGAGAGAGAGAGCGAGAGAGAGAGAGAGAGAGAGATTATTGTAGATCGGTGGAACTGTGTCTAACAGGTTTGATATATTGGTACATATATTGGTACATTTTAAAAATAAAGTTGTGAAACTTAACAGTGTTTTGATTACACTTTTAAAGGAGGACATCCGGGTGATTAAATTCTGTGTAGATTTCTTGTTTCCCTGATAATTACAATCTTCCAAAAATTAAATGCAACGTCAATCGCCATCTTCAGTTTTCTTGAACCTTGTGTCTTTTTGTACTTTCTGCAATCCTTCTCTAGAAACACACACACACACACACACACTACTGGCCATAATTATTAGGCCAACCCAGTGTTTTAAAAAAAGGATGTATTTTATACTATTTTCTAGTATTTATTGCCAAGTGAATAATTGTAAATGAAAATAGATTAACTTTTTTATTCATACTGCGCAATAACATGAATTTATAAATATTTAATAATTACCTATATTGCAGTTTCGTCAATGAAAGAATAAAGAAAATTTAAGGTGATTTGGACGAGTTCATATTTGTTTCCTTGCCTTGTAAAATTTTGCAAAGTAATAATAACAAAAAACATTCTATTTTCATTTAGAATTATTCACTTGGCAATAAATACTAAAAATAATATGAAATACGCCATTTCTTTGAAAAAAAAAACTGTGGTAGCCTAATAATTATTTCCGGCAGTGTATATATATATATATATATATATATATATATATATATATATATATATATATAGTGAATGAGATTAAAGAAGACGCAACGTTGTAGATAATGAAGATCCTGAAAGGAAACATTTCAAACTGAAAAATGGTAAGTCCCGCTGGTGTAAGTCTGGGAGGTCCCACGGGGAATATTTGAATGGATGAAAACAAACATGTAAATACGATCTTTGGTAGAGTAAAGATTTAGCCCGAGAGTATAAAAAAAATCCCTTTCCCATAACTACATCGTTGCCGATATAATAACAATGACAGACTCGTTAGACCAATTACCAGACTCGACAGGACACAGGCAGATAGAGTGACGAATGAAATAATATATGAGGTGATATTCGTATATTGTGGAATTAAGAACTCGCAGTTCTTATAAAAGAGCAAATATTCATTATTGTTGTTGTTGTTTTTTTTGTTTGTTTTTTTGTTAATTTCAGGATGGATATATCATGTTGGAGTAAAAAGAAGGTCATCCAATTTGTTCTCAGATGTTTTACAGTGATAATGACCGAAAATCTTGCTAATTTTCCAAGTCAGTTGCTCGTGTCAGTAAGTGAAATTACGCTTAAATATCAACTAAAACGGAAAATGCTTTAAGTAGGGACACACTGCCTCTATCTGTAAAAATGACGACAAGGGGAATTATGGAAACACGACATTTGTTTTTAGCCTTTGTCTGACTTCATATTTTAGAAATATTTTTTTCTTTTTGGCGTAGATGAACTTCAAATTTGGTTGCTTGCATAACTCCCATGACTGCATCTAGAAATATAAGTTTACTTCAAAGTCCCACCATCGATCCAATACTATAAAACGCGGTCGGATTTATTTAATCTGTACAGCGAGCAGATATAAATCATCTAAAGATTTATTATTAACGGGATACAAGTTTAATAGTATAACATATGCAAAATGGCATTTCTGTTTAGAGCCACAGAAAGAAACTAAGAAATATTTTAGACAAAGTAGACGAGAAAAGTAAGAAGGAGGACTCAATATAAACAGTAAGATAGATTTCGAAATTGTCAGTATAAGAGACAACTAAAATTTGGAGTTCTGCCTTAAAGGCATAATAATCGTGACCGTATAGAAATTTATCAGCCTGTGACACACAGGAACAGACGACAGAAAATGTAAGGCAGAATTCTGAAAGCACACTGGAATAGAGAAAGATAATCTTTAGAACCTAAGCAAATTATTAAGAGAAAGGAAAATTAAAAATTGATTGATATGTCAGATACTACTACGAGAATAGCGTGGACAGAACATTGGAGCAACTGAGAATTGATAAGGAAAATAGAAACTACAAGGTAAGAATAGATTGTCTCAATATGGAGGAGATTCTCAGTTGAAATTCTATTTCAATCTGTTCATATCTATCTATCTATCTATCTATCTATCTATCTATCTATCTATCTATCTATCTATCTCAGTCTGTTCATACCTATCTCAGTCTGTTCATATCTATCTATCTATCTATCTATCTATCTATCTATCTATCTATCTATCTCAGTCTGTTCATACCTATCTCAGTCTGTTCATATCTATCTATCTATCTATCTATCTATCTATCTATCTATCTATCTATCTATCTCAGTTTATTACTTTTTTTATACATACACATGTGTGTGCGTGCGTACGAGTGTTCTGAATAATTAATGCCCTTATTTTTAACTCAGTCTGTTATTACTTCGTATTTGGAAATTACGTCTCATTTCTAGTCATGTCTATCAAACAAAATGGATCGCAGGTTTGATCCCTGCTGGAAAACACATTTTCTAGTAAGATTTATCGAATGCGCAGACTGCCTCTATTTTAAATACGAAGAGTCTTCTAAATATATATAAAAAAAATCTATTATAATAAAATTAATTCATTGGAAATAGCAAATCAAACGTTTGAAGTAATATGTGTATGTATGTATGAGTGTGTAACGCCAGTGTGCAAAATTTTGCTTTTAATTAAAATATATATCTGTAAAAGGACAATATGAATAAAGACAAAATGAAATCTGATCTTAAATGACGCGTTTCGTCCTCACATAGATTTTATCAAGGTAAAACAAGGCTTTTATTTTGTAGTAAGTTGAATGTGCATTGTGGTGCAGTGGATATCGACTAGGAATGACAAATCGGCGAGCCGAATTCGAATTCCAGTTGAATTCCTTGCATTCACTTGCGCACAAATACTCTTAGGAATGGTATTAATCCGTCTCTTCCCTCCAGTTATGGGTTAAATAATAGTACAGATTGGGTTCTATAGCTTTGGCTAGCAAACAGTCTATCGCAGAAATCAATGGCAACATACTGTGAGATAATTTTCTTTCGAGACATGATCGCCCAAAGCATGTATCACGTACGGCACTTAACTGACTGATATAGAAACAAAATTAAAAATATTAGTTTTTCCTAGTTTAAGAGTCATAAATATTCATTTAACCTGAATAGTCATGGAGAATGCTAATTAACTAATATGACTAATTAACGAAAGTTAGTAAATGATGGTGTTGAATATTTTTATGCAATTAATATTAATATCATTTTAGCAATACATTATGTAGGTTTTCTTTTTGTTTATATATATATATATATATATATATATGTTACGGAAATTAACGAAGATTACCGAAACTTGGTTATAAACAACCGACAATTTAAAATGATTTGTTTGAACATTATTTTTGACCGATACTCATATTTAAGTAGATATTCTGTTTTTAATTAAACGATATTATATATTTATACCTACTGGCCTGATTATTTACGATACATTTTTATGTGTCTCACTCGGCAGAATTTGAACCCGCAACCCCTTATCTACATATGGGATGCTACCATTTTATCTGGCAACGACATAGACCTCTCGACCATGAATACCCTCTACGAATGAACCCTGCGGAGTGATACATTTTCGTAATAAGAATTTATCGTAAATAAACAGGCCAGTAGATATAAATATATGATAATGTTTAATTAAAAACAGAATATCTACTTAAATATGAGTATCGATCAAAAATAATGTTCAAACAAATCATTTCATACATACATACATACATACATACATACATACATATACGACGCGCTTATATAGGAACCCAGGTCACTATGCACTTGACATGTCTTGCTTAATGAGTGCTATTTTGATTTCACTTGCAAAAGATTATTTTGTTTATTTCCATTGTTTTCTGATGACCCAAATTGGCACTTACGCTAGATCAGATTTCACCACCAGTAAACAAAATACATTTTGATGTTCAATTTACTCCAAAATCCTTTTTATCAAAAATTATTTAATTTATTTCCATTGTTTTCTGATGACCCAAATTAAATGGCACTCAACTTACACTAGATCAGATTTCATCATCAGTAAACCAAATGTGCTGGTTTATTTTGAACATTAAAATAAACCAGCACATTTGGTTTACTGATGATGAAATCTGATCTAGTGTAAGTTGAGTGCCATTTAATTTGGGTCATCAGAAAATAATGGAAATAAATGAAATAATTTTTGATAAAAAGGATTTTGGAGTAAATTGAACATCAAAATGTATTTTGTTTACTGGTGGTGAAATCTGATCTAGCGTAAGTGCCAATTTGGGTCATCAGAAAACAATGGAAATAAACAAAATAATCTTTTGCAAGTGAAATCAAAATAGCACTCATTAAGCAAGACATGTCAAGTGCATAGTGACCTGGGTTCCTATATAAGCGCGTCGTAATGCTGAAGTTGGAAGAGTTGCATCACTACCGTGGAAGCATATGGTTGTGCCTCATTGGGTCAATGAGGAGGTGCTGACAAGAGAGGCCAGGACTGTGTGAGCATATGGTTGAGTAAAAACGGTCCCCCCTCCCAACACCCACTGGAGTAAGGATGCTGACAATTTGAACCAAACAACCTCCTAACCAAGACGTCTTTGTATGAAAAAGGAGAGTAAACTATATTTTATATTTTACTTGAACTGGTCCTATTATTTCAGATGGAGGCTTTGTTGCAGATTGTATATGTTGGTGTTGGCGGTGATGACGGGAGGAAGATTATTATGAAATTATGTGAAATTGATGTTTTGTGAAGAGGTCGGATTGAGTAGTTCCTGACAAGGAGATTCATGATTTGAAAAGTTTAAGTGTAGCCTGAATTTGTAGTGGATTGTTGAAATTTAAAAGTCGCCCAAAGACTCTGAGAAATGTTGTCGTAGCAGTCACAGTGGAAAACCACTGAGTATATGAAACTTAATGTTCATCACCAGCCCGGCAATATCAGAATTGCATCAGCCGTTTTTTTTTTTTTGTACCAGTACCTTTGAAAAGCACCGTGGTCCCAGCATTTTATTTGAGAAGAACTTACACTGTCAAAAGAGTCTAGAGAACATTGTTGAAAAGAGTTATATATCTTCTGAGATGATTTAACAACAAGTGAACCATAAAAACACAAAAAAACACACACACTCACTCTCTCTCTCTCTCTAGTGTGTGAGTTGTTATGCTAAAAAAAAACTTTTACTTTCTGCAACCTTTTTCTTTTACTATTCTTTTCTTGTATATAAAAGACATTAACAATGCAACCATCGAACAGTTGTTTGTTCAACTTTCTACGAACATTATTTTTTTTCTTTCTATTTCTTTTTGCTCTATTCTAAATGTTTAACACAGGCTCCCCATCTGTGTCTACATCTTCAGTCAACCGTGAATGTACAACACTTCTGTTTTCTGGATCTAATAATCACAACGTGGGCAGAAAGACCTTGAGTTCGGTTAAGTCTGAATAGACACCTCAACCTGAAGAGGAAGATGCCGGAAGTTGAGGGGTCAGGGTGCATGTTGACCAGAATATGACCGTGGAGAGGAAGTGTTAAATATACAGTCCTGTGACCAGGATAACCACCAGGAGACAAAAAGTGGTTAAATATATGGTGCCGTGATAACCAGGATTTAACCCGTGGAGCGAGAGTGTTACATAAGTAATGTATTGCAGCTTAGCTTGACGAATCCAAGCACCAAGTTAGAATTCCAGTTGAGTTCATTACATTTACTTACTTGGGAAAGGTATGAATATATATCTTCTCCCTCCAGGTATGGGTAAATAATAGAACAGACTGACTTCTATATCCTTGGGTGGCAACCTGTTTAGGAGAAAGAAAACTCTAAATTCAAAACTGTATGTAGCAAAGCACATGCTACGCAGCTTAGGAAAGGATCGTTTGCATTGACCTGATGACCCTTATTACAGTCAACTCTTGTCTTTATGGGCATATCATGTTGAAACACTGATTCTTGTACAATCTTCAAAGTTAAGTAACATTGAGTTTAGTCAGTACATAAATGGGTGACAGCTTTGGAATACCAGGTGCTATAAGCTTAGATATATGTAGGAGGTGGTTTGGATAACGACTCGATTAAAAATCATAAAGGCAAGTTCTCATTCCAGTTGGTTATGTTATATTCGCTTATGTGCAAATACCTTAGGGAAAAGTATCCCCTCTTCTCTCTTCAGCCATTGGTTAATCAGTAGGATTTGTATCAGCAAATCATTATCATCCTCAAAATATTCTGACAATCTTAAAATATTTTCTGGCTTTAAAAAAGAATAATTGGAGTAGATAGATTAAACTATCACCCGGTTCATACTCCACCCACGTCTATTGAGCAGGTGAAGAGGCTCATCCCCTGTTCCCTGTTTAGGATGTGGTTTCTGGCTTTCTCTTTTCCAATCTTTTCACTCTTATGTAGCCCCCTGCGCATCAGTGGCATTACTGCCTTGCTCGGGGTGATATGATTAAAAAAAAAAAAAACGGTGAGGGTAATCCGACAAGATCAACTTAATATAAAATATTAAGTGTTATATCTATATAGTGAGTTCAATGGATGTTATCCAGAGCAATATGATATTTATAAAGGAAAACTCAACACGTCATTTAAGTTGCTTATAAATTATAATTAATTTATAATTTATAACCAATTTAAATGACGTGTTGAGTTTTCCTTTATTCATATATATAATGTTCACTTATTTTTCTATGTCATTGAAATTACGTTAATCTCTCTGGTCTGAAAAACATTTTTTTCTGTCGATATTTGGAGTTTTAATTTTAAACGTTAGCCGGCGTTCTACATTGGGGAAATTGGCGGAAAACAATCACTGGATCCGATTAGCAATTAGGATATATGTTAGCATGTAAAATTTGCGAATATCGTCGATAATTCTGTGTGCCTGGGCGTCTTTGAATTCAGTAATAGTCCTTTTACATATAAATACACCTGAGCGTCTTTGAATTCAATACTTGTCCTTTTACATATCACTACACCTGAGCGTCTTTGAATTCAATACTTGTCGTTTTACATATAAATACACCTGAGCGTCTTTGAATTCAATACTTGTCCTTTTACATATAAATACACCTGAGCGTCTTTGAATTCAATACTTGTCGTTTTACATATAAATACACCCTTACGCACGCACGCAAGCGCGCTCGTGTGTTCTTCTAATTTCGCCTCGATACATGTCTGTTTATTTTTATTTGTGGAAGATTAGATCAATTCGGCTTTTACGTCAAAAGCAAAATTAAAATCCCCTTGCTTATATTTTCCCATTAGCAAACAGTAAAGCAAGAATCCAAAAATAAAACACAAAAGCGAGGAAATGGTTTCACTTCGTCTTATGTTCGATAACTGATACCACCTGTGGTACGTAGGTATTGGATATTGAACCGTTCAATGGAACCACATTGGCCAACGTCTGCCATTATTTACCACTTGCAAAGTAATCTTCGCTGACTGACGATCAATCAGAATCATATATACAGGTATATATACCATTTACACCATTTATATTCGGGCTAGTTTTGTTGGTGTTATAGTCCGAATGTAAATAGTGAAAATAATCATGACTCCCATTCCAAAAATTCATACAGGAGGACATATATATATATATATATATATATATATATATATGAAAAACATAAGTTGGATGGTTTTATAAACCCATTGGTAATATAACATTTTGCGACTCTTATTGACAGCTCCTTGGACCAAATTCATCCAACAATGAATGTGTCAAATTATCCAGGAAAAAAGTCAAGTAAAAAAGAAAGAAAAAAAAAAAAGGAAAAAGAGAAGAAAAAATCTGGGAAAGGAGGTGAACTTAACAGTGTTAAATATTAGCGTTTATATTATATCTAGACAAGACGGTTTTGGCTTAGATTTACAAAGACAGTAGTTAAGGAAGTCTTGACTTGGGTTTTTTGGTGGTCTATTTTAAGATGCATGACATTAAAAATTTAAGATAACCTCCTTTTTCTAATTTTTTCTTCTCTTTTTCCTTTTTTCTTCTTTCTTTTTTACTTGTGTTATGTCGTGAGTAAGAATAAATAACTCAACAACAGGAATAGGTTAATTGTTGTATTCCGTGAAAATAGTATTTACAAAGGTTATTAGTATCCAATACAAGAATAAGGGTTAATCGTCTCAGCCGTCGTAAGACGTAGTATGAGCAATGGTACTTCCGGGTCGTCACCGGAAGTCTACGACTGACTTGTCGATCGGCTGCTCGGCACACTCTACAACGTAGATGCCACCATTACTTTACATAGTAATGGAATAGTCCATTATCGCCGAATAGGCGCGGGCGTCCCAACAACTTGACATTTTTTCTAGTTAATTTTGACCCATTCATTGTTGTATGAATTTGATCTGAGGAGCGGTCTATAAAAGTCGCGAAAGATTGTATTACTAACTTATGTTCTTTGTGATAATACTCTGTTAACTCTTAACATTGAGTTCTCATTGGATTTAATCTCTTGTGGAACTTACCAAGTACCAAGGATTATATATATATATATATATAGTTGGGCAGCAATCTCCCTTTTCTGCAGATTTTATTAGAAATGATAGACAGGGTGTGATGGTTAAGTTTTTTTTAATGTGGTTTTATGTAATTTTTCCTGCTTTTTAAAAAAAAAATTTGAGGACATCAGTTACGCAAAAAGTGTCCAAATGTTTTATTTTATCCGAGCGCTTTCGGCTATACTTTTAGCCATTTTTGAGGATGAGTGATATTATTGAGTAAGAATAATGGAGGCCTTGACGCAATGATACAAACATGCTAACAACATGCTTACCATGTTTGGCACATAACACATACCACTACTTTACAGCATATATAGCACTACATACATCTTGTTACACGTAAAATACCATTCATTCTCAAAGATGGTTAAAAGTATAGCTGAAAACGCTCGGAGAAACAAAGTATTTGAACTATCTTTATATAATTTATGTCCTCAAAAAAATCATAAGATAACATGAAATCTCTCTCTCTCTCTCTCTCTCTCTCTCTCTCTCTCTCTCTATATATATATATATATATATATATATATATATTTATTTATTTATTATAAATTATGTTTTAGAACATGTACATAATTTTTTTATTATATGTCCTCGACAATCATATGTTTGTTTCAACGTTGGGTGTCCAACGTTTCTTCGGGAGGGAAAAGCAAAACTGAATTTGTCTGCTGCCTATATTTGGTTCATTGTTGTTGTGGGAGGTTGGTTGGGGTTATTGATAATGAAGGGAATGTGTCAGAGTAAATAAATCGCAAACACTATGTTTGCTTATTTTTAATAAAATCCGTTCATACTCACGGATAATCTTTCACGTATTACAATCAAAAGATGTCAGAAATGAACTGTAACGTTGACAGATGTTATTTTCATTCATTTCTCAAGGTACCCAAGTACTTTCAATCTTTTTCCGAGGTCATCTTCAGGGGCGTGAAGTATGTAAGTTATATTTGAAGCAGTTTTCCGCTTACGTTTGTTACCATAAATCGCACCCCTGAAGATGATCTCGGAAAGAGGTACATTAAGAAAAGAATAGAAATAACATATGCCAACATTACAGCTCATTTATGACATGTTTTGATTGTAATACGCGGCAGATTATCCGTGAGTATTAACGGATTTTATTAAGATTAAGCAAACACTGTGTTTGCAATTTATTTAATCTGACATGTTTAAAAGAAAATTTGCTGCCTAAATACAGAAATATATATATATATATATATATATATATATATATATATATATATATATACTAGCAGTATAGCCCGGCGTTGCTCGGGTGTAATGAAAGCATTAAAACTAATCCATGGTCCTGGAGCTTAGATTCATCCTAAAGAATATTTATGTGAAGTTTGGTGAGAATCGGATAAAAATTGTATAAAGGACATACAGACAGATAAATGAACACACACACAAACATCTTGCCTTTTATATATATATATATATATATATATATATATTATCGATTTTCTGCACTATTGTAAGAACTGCAACTTTGAAACTTCTGAATATCGTTTCTTATGTCTATGAGTGTATCAAATGTGATTAAAATCGGACCACTCCTTCTATGACGCGATTTTTTCGATTATCGATTTTCGATATTTATCGGGGGTACCTCGACACAAAACCTAGCTAAGAACACTCGCAGACGCTTATAGTACAACTGTGTCAATTTTCAAGAATATCGGTTTAGCCGTTTCGGAGTCTATAGGTAACGGACACACACACACATACAGACACACACACAGACAAAGTTTCATTTATAGATATAAGTTTAGATAGATTTAGATATATATATTAAGTAATATTAATAGTAGTACAAACAAATTGGTTATCAGTTCTTTGTTTGTCGTGATTTAATTTTTGAGGAGTGAGCGATACTTTGTGGGGATAATAATATTTTTATTATTTGTATTAAAATAAATCATTTTTCACCGCTACTCAAGAGCTATCGTCTTTCGGTACTAACTGTTGTGGGATCTCCCCCTTTTGTTTATGATAATGGACTCGACTTAGTGTACATATAATCGTGCGATACAGAGAACAGCGAATCTCAGTTGTAGTTGCAGCTTACAGCGGTGAGTAATCGTAGAGATACGTTAGAGTTATCGAAGAGTTCCGACAAATACCGAAGTTATCCAGAAACCAGACTAGCTCTGAGCTCAACTCAGCTAGAATAAGTTACACGGACATACTTTTTCCAACGATTTCACTTGAAGACTTGTATATATTTATTTCTACTAATAGTATTCCTGAAATGACTAACCCGCGTACCAGTTTGTATATTACGTTCAATATAACCTACTTTCTATCTCCATACCGGTTTTTGTTGTTCATTACTTTGGCGGTTGCTCCTCCGGAACCCACAACACTAACAAAAGTAGCTCATCCAGCGATTTACAGTTATAAGGGTTAGCCAATCTTCCGTAAGTCTTATAACCGTAAATCGCCTGATTTGGTCAGGTACTACGAACAGTATCTCATCAAGCGTAAATCGCTTCGTGAGATACTATTCGTAGTAGCTGCTCAAATCAGGCGTTTGAAGATTATAACGCGCGTTTGACTGAACTGCAGATATTTGATTCGTTCGATTATTATAGTTGGTTGGTTGTTTTTATGGCAAATCAACACCTCGGCGGGTCATTTATTGCCAACTAAACTTTATTTATTCATTGCTGGTAATACCCTTTTTCTTTCAACAATCTATTTTTTTTTAATCAGTTTTGTGTCTAGTAATACTTTTTTCTTTTCGAGTATCAAGATTCATTGGGATTTGTTTTTAAGGGCAGAGTCCCCAAGTTCTACGCTGTTTTTTAACTCATAACTGGAGGGAAGGGACGGATTAATACCTTTCGCAAGGGCACCAGTGCTTAAGTGTATGCAGGGTATTCAACTGGAATTCGAACTAGGCTCACCGATTTCTCTTTCCGAGCTGATATCCACTGCACCACAACGCACATTCGTCTCTATAAGCTTACAGCACGTGATATTCCCAAGCGGTCACCCATCTAAATACTGACCAGACTCAACGTTGCTTAACTTCGGTGATCGAGCGAGAACCGGTGTATTCAACGTGATAGGCCGTAAGCCCGATTATTATAGACAAATGAGTTGAATTTCGCTGTTAAAGCTAATTTCTACGTCTCTAGGAATTATAAAATCATTTGTGAATTTAATACTTCTCTTTAATTCTGAGGTTGAATAGCTATTCAATTTTTCTTTGAATATCTGTAAATATTTTTTATTACGAACAAAAGAAAAATTATTCTTACTTGAAGAAAAACTGCGTGATAATTTCTATACAGGCTGAAACTTCTAAAATCTTAGAAAATCTTAGGATTTCTGACGCGAAAACAGTCTAGCAAGGAAATGAAGATTTGTTAGCTGACTACTAATTGTAAGTGATAATATAGAAAATCCATTAAAAGCTGATCGAAAAATTGCACGTCTGATAAAGTAGAACATGATTTGAAATTTCTGATGCAGCGGCGATAATTTTTTTTTATAAACATATCACCATAAGTAAGGCATTTTATTGCCATTGTTTTGCAGGGTGTTACATAGGAAGAAAGTTATGAGAAAGACTGACAGGTTATAGGGGGTGTCAGGAAGTAGGTCAGAGAAGGATGAGTGTGGCCATAAAGTGAGGGATCAGTTTATATATTGATTGTAATGTAGAATTGATCCCCCCTTTATATAATATAATAGAAATTTTTATAACCATATCGCCCCAAGGAAGGCAATTTATTGCCACTGTTTTGCAGGGGGTTATATTGGAGGAGAGTTATGAGAAACAGTGACAGGTTATAGGGGGTGTCAGGAAGAGGGTAAGAGAAGGATGAGAATACTGATGAAAGTGAAGTAGACGGAGAAAGGAGCATGAGAGACAGGATTCAGGTTAGTGAGATAGAAGATGACTACTGACTTTACATTTAAATTCTTGGAGATTGTGGCTGTCGGGAAAGTGAGTAAATGGAAGGGAATTCCACAGGCGGGAAGTGCGAGAAAAGAACCTGTTGGAGTAGAATTTGCGTTTATAATTTATTGGTTTCACAGTAAAAGGGTGGGACCTAGTTGTTAATCTTGTGGCTCGAGTAAATTTATATATAGGGGGCATCAGTGAGCTAAGCTCATCGGAGCAAAAGCTGTAAAAGAATTTGTAGAAGAGACATAGGGAAGTCACATTGCGCCGGTGAGAAAGTCGCTGTATCTGAGCTGTCAAGTTGTGATCTATCACATTCCAGATTCTCTGGTGGATTTTGTCAAGGACACCTAGGTGGATAACAGAATCCCATTCATATCTAAACTTATTTATAAATGGAACTTTGTGTGTGTGTGTGTCTGTGTGTCTGTAACCGTTACCTATAGACTTCGAAACGGCTGAATCGATTTTCTTGAAAATTTACACAGTTGTACTATAAGCGTCTGCGAGTGTTCTTAGCTAGGTTTTGTGTCGAGGTACCCCCGATAAATATCGTAAATCAATAATCGAAAAAATCGGGTGGTCCGATTTTAATCAAATTTGATACACTCATAGACAAAAACATAAGAAAGGATATTCAGAAGTTTCAAGATTGCAGTTCTTACAATAGTGCAGAAAATCGATAATATATATATATATATATATATATATATATACAAAAGGGAAGATGTTTGTGTGTGTGTGTCTGTTTATCTGCCTGCATGTCTGTATTTTTTCAGGGTTTCATTCACAGACTGTTTCATAACCATATACATAAACAATGATTAAGTAAAATGTTTCTTGAGTTTTGTAAACTTTTGTTGAAAGTAACGTTGCCTCATTTGAAACATCTTTTACTTTTACGACACAAAAGCTTCATAAGAATTGTTTCCTCTAAAAAAGAAATGTTTTCATTTTCAAATGAATAAATTAAAAATAAATCACACGCAGCGACATGTGTTAATCACATTGACATCAGAGATAATATAACAAGACTTTAATATTGGAATTATAAAGTAAACCGTTTTTAAAAATAAAACTTTCCTACAATTTCTAAGATATATGCTTACGCGTATGGGCTTCTATAGTGAAAATAACTGAGATATTTCCTACGAGGACTTGCCTTGAATCTTTTTAGTAGTGAGACACGCCTTGCGAAAAATTATCTCTAAATTGACAAACTTGGTAACAGATCATGACATTCAACTTTAAAGACAGATGTTGCAAACGTAAAAGATGAATCTATTGCTAAAAAAAATTAGTAAACTGTTATGGTGAAACACACCTATTCCTCAGATAATGGACTCTCCCTCGGGAAGTTCTTGGGAAGTTCTTGGGAAGTTCTTTGGAGTTCTTAGAAGTTCTAGAGAGTTCTTTAAAGTTCTGTTGGAGTTCAGTAGAACTACTAGGCAGTTGATATTAGTTGGCAGTTAGCCGAATACTAAGGAGTCATCTTACAGTGGAAGATTACCAAGTTCCTAACATTTAGGGTGCGTTAAGTCGATTAGCAACCGATATAGCACGATTATAACTTTCAGTGCGAAAACTACTCCACAACATAAACACGGTTTACTTCTGGGCTGTTCTTATAAATATTGGGCATCAGTTTTATCGTGTTTAAAATATCCTAAAAAGAAGAACAAAAATTACATATCGAGCTTTTAAATTTATCACGGTAATATATATTTTTTTCAATTCTCAATGTTTTGATAGTTTCTAGACAGTGTATACAAAATGAGCAGGTGGTTTGTTATTGGTTAATTCATTGATAGATTGATTTTTCCCATTATTCTTCTTGTATTCAAACTGTTTGCATTCCTCAAAATGATGAATTGGTTTCTCATATAATCTATGAAGAGTGAAGGTAAAAATCGCGTTATTGTGAAGAACTAAAATGTTAAAAGTCTTCGAGAATTCGAAAAAACAATTCAATCCGTGATAAAACAAACAAAACACATTTATTTATTTTTTCTTACAGTAAGATTCACCCTGTACAAGACCCGGGGGCCACTCGAAGTAGAGGGTTACACCAGGAAGCAACTTCTGGAGATAGATGAGGAAGATAACGGTTAACTCTAGACTCGAACAAGTTAAGATTGTAGTGATCTGGGAAGCATCCTCTTGGGAGTCGGTTCGAACAGATCAAGTGGCTCAAGGGAAAACACTGTTCGAGTATAATTTACTTCTATCCGATAGAATACGAAGGGAATGTGGGTGGTTTGCTATAATTTAAGTGTCCTGGCGGATTCTGTGAGAAGTTAGTCCTGCCAGAATCAAGGAACGTACACTTCTTCTATGTGACCTGTCCATTCAGGACGTAGGCAATCATGGCTTTCCACGTTTCCCTATCACTGGTGGCTCTGAGCATGCCTTCCCCTGTTACACCATGCAATCCTCGGTCCGTCATCCACCTGATTAGGTCCTTCAAATATGTTATCCGTTGCTTTCTCCAGTCTCTTTTCCCCCTCTATCTGGCCTGTTAATATCAGGTTCTCCAAGCCCTCTTTTCTCATTGCGTGTCCCAGGAACTTTAGCTGTCTCATCCTGATGCTCAGTATTAATTTCCTTTTTGTTTCCATTATTTCCAAGACCTCATCATTGCTCACATACTCGATCCATGATATTCACAGCATCCTTCTGTAGAATCACATTTCAGTTGCTTCAAGTTTATCCTTCATCTTTAATGATATTGTCCAGCATTCACTGCCATATTGAATGACGGACAGCACGTAGCAATCCAGTACTCCCTTCCTAGTTTCTAGCAAAATTGTCCTGTTTCTTAATACTTTACACAACTTCTGGAATGCTTCCTTCGCCATGCCAATTTGCCTTCGGATCACTTTCCGTCTTCTGTTATAACACTACCCAGGTATTTAAATTTTAGTACCTGCTTGATTCTAGTATCTCCGACCTGTATTTGGCATATTGGGCTGCCCTTTTCACTGATGACCATGCATTCGGTTTTCTTGAAGTTTATTTGTAGTCCTTTCTTGTTACTTTCTTCAGATACCTTCTGTAGGAGGTCTTGTAGTTTCCTTTCTCTGTCTGCTATCAGCACTGTATCATCTGCGTACCTTAGGTTGTTTAAATTGTGGCCTCCGATTGCGAATCCAGGCATAACTTCTAGGGTCCTCAAAATATTCTCGCTGTACAAGTTGAAAAGATACGGTGAAAGACACATCCTTGTCTTACGCCCCTTTCTATCTTTGTATATCTGCTGAATTCTTTACCTGTTCGTATACAAGCGGTTTGCTGCCAGTAAACATTCTTGATTACTCTCAAGTCTTCCCCAAATATGTCCAGGCTGCCAAACATCTCCAGCAATTCTTTGTGGCGTATTTTGTCAAACGCCTTCGCATAATCAATAAAGCACAGGTATAAGTCCTTCATTTGTATTGCCCTTTCGGAGAGCATCCTAATCATAAATATGGCATTCCTTGTTCCCGTGTCTTTAACGAAACCACACTGTTCTTGTCCTATCTCTGGTCTGCTTCTGCTTCTCGCTCTACTTATCAGGATTCGGACGATCAGTTTTGTTATATGGCTCATTAAACTGATGGTTCTGTGGATTTCGCACCCGTTTGCTCCTGGCTTCTTAGGTAGTGCTAGGAAGATAGACTTGCTGAGGTCATCTGGTATAACCGCACTATTATAAATTTCATTTATTATTTCAGTAATTACCGGCCATAATTATTAGGCCAACCCAGTATTTAAAAAAAAAGGATGTATTTCACACGATTTTTTAGTATTTATTGCTACGTAAATAATTGTATATGAAAATAGAATTGTTCCTTTGTTATTATTACTTTGCAAAATTTTACAAAGCAAACAGCGACAATTTACTGATCGCACCCTGTAGATTTGCTATATATATATATACTGCAGGCCATAATTATTAGGCCAACACAGTGTTTTAAAAAAAAGGATGTATTTCATACTATTTTTTAGTATTTATTGCCAAGTGAATAATTGTAAATGAAAATAGAATGATTCTTTTGTTAATACTGCATAATATGTCCATCAAATAAATTTATAAATATTTAAATTATATTTATATAAATTGCAGTTTCATCAATGAAAGAATGAAGAAAATTTAGGGTGATTCGGACGAGTTCATCTTTGCTTCCTTGCCTTAAATAATTTTGCAAAGTAATAATAACAAAAGAACCATTCTATTTTCATGTGGCAAAAAGTACTAAAAATAGTATCAAATACATCATTTTTTTTTTTAAAAATGGGGTGGTCTAATAATTATGGCCAGTAGTGTAGTTGGTCCGAGCGCTTTTCTTTAGCAATGGTAAACATTAGAAGATTGAAAAAAAAATTAATCAAAGCATAAAATAATGAAAATGATTTTTCGATCAAATACAAATTAACGAACCAAATTATTCAAAATCGGAAATCATTGTTGATAGAATCCCTTTCTATCAAATTGACCTTTTTTTTTCCTGATTTATAATTAGCAACAAACCAGTCCACACCGGCACCAACTAACTTCAGGACTCTTACTCTTACCACTACGATTACAACTATTACTACTTCTACGGCAACAATAATGATAATAGTCTGTTACATGAGAAATGGATCGCATGGCTTCTGATCTGAATTGATTGTATATAAATATTTCAGTATTTGTCTATATTTCTGACATGAGGTAGTATTTACAGTATCTACATTATTCGGACTATTGTCCTCATCTTTGTTGCAATTTGTACGACATTTAATAATAGATCATTCTATTTGTCTATATTTCTGAGATGAGTTAGTATTTACAGTATTTACGTTATTCGGATTAATGTCCTCATCTTTTTTGCCATTAGTATGACATTTAATAATAGATCATTATATTTGTCTATATTTCTGAGATGAGGTAGTATTTACAGTATTTACATTATTCGGATTAATGTCCTCATCTTTTTTGCCATTAGTACGACATTTAATAATAGATCAGTCTATTTGTCTATATTTCTGAGATGAGTTAGTATTTACAGTATTTACATTATTCGGATTAATGTCATAATCTTTTATGCCATTAGTATGACATTTAATAATAGATCAGTCTATTTGTCTATATTTCTGAGATGAGTTAGTATTTACAGTATTTACATTATTCGGATTAATGTCCTCATCTTTTTTGCCATTAGTATGACATTTAATAATAGATCATTCTATTTGTCTATATTTCTGAGATGAGGTAGTATTTACAGTATTTACATTATTCGGATTAATGTCCTCATCTTTTTTGCCATTAGTATGACATTTAATAATAGATCAGTCTATTTGTCTATATTTCTGAGATGAGGTAGTATTTACAGTATTTACATTATTCGGACTATTGTCCTCATCTTTTTTGCCATTAGTATGACATTTAATAATAGATCATTCTATTTGTCTATATTTCCGACATAGTATTTACAGTATTTACATTATTCGGACTATTGTCCTGGTTTTTTTTTTTTTTTTTTTTTGCCATTTGTGCGACGATTCGGCCGTTGTACGCTCCGGCCTTCTTCCGTTGCTAGGAATTTCAAACTGAACCCTTTATTACAATTACTATTGTATATCATCCTCATTCCTTGCGTAAAACCTCGATTAGGAGTTATCTCCCTGTAACCCTGCAAGTTACTTGTTCACCAATACTGTAGCCTGGTATTGAACTCACAGCTCTAATTGTCAAGTCAGGAACTAACCAACGTCTTTATCCACTGGGCCATGTGTCCTTAAAAACAAGTATAACAGCCGAAACGTCGTACAAGTGGCCACAAAGATGAGGACAATAGTCCAGATAATGTAAATAATGTGCCTTAGTGTTATAATGTATATATTGGGTTTCGTATAGTTGTATTTGTAGATTTGCATTGTGGTGTATTGGATATCGGCTCGGAATGAGAAAGCCGAGTTAGAATTCTAGGTGAATTCGTTGCATTCACTTTCGCGCAAATACCCCTTGGAAGAGTATTAATTCACTGCTTTTGCATCCAGCTATTGCTTAAAGAGCAGGACAGTTTGGGTTCATTAGCCTTGGATGGCAATCAGTCTACCGTAGAAAGTAATGGATACCTACTGCGGGAAAATCTTCTACACTGTCGCATGAGACATGATCACCCTAACATGTATCACGTATTGCACTTAACTGACTGATATCTGCATCTCAGCGTCACATGGTGCGTATTTTGCTTTCTCTTATAATAACAATCTTTGCATGGCCAATATCCAAAACGTGCCAATAAACCCAATCTTGAGAAAGTTAATACTTAGCGATGCTTACGTATCTGGATTAAACTATGAGACTGAAGGCTTTATTCTTGCAGCGCAAGACCATAGTCTTTTCACTAGGAACTTTCAGGTAAATATTATACATAATAATATGTGGATCCAAAATCTAATCTCAGGATTTTTTGTAATTGACCATAAATGAATATAAAAACCGTCACGATAAAGTGGGGCAATATTTGCATTGGACATCACCCAGCACCGGTTATAGAAATAGGAGATGTCACTATCTGACACCATCTATACAGACACCATCTACACAGACAGAAAAATTGAAGCAAATAGACCGGACATTATTGTTAAAAACCAGAAAGGAAAAAAAACCTGCTATTAATTGATATGGCTTGTTCAGCGGATTATAACATAACAACCAAGAAATTCGACAAATTGTTAAAATATAAAGACCTGGAAATTGAAATAGATAAAATGTGAAAATTTAAAACAAGTATCGTAACAGTGATAGTAGGTGCACTTGGAATGATAAAAAATGGAACAAAAACAACACATTGAAAGAATCCCTGGAAACCCCAGCTTAAGAGATATACAAAAAATTGTCTTGTTAATTACAGCCCGCACACCAAGGAGAACTTTGACTATGTAACGCTAGAGATGATATGGGAGATAGAAAAACATGAAATAGGACCATAACAACGCACCACGACCTGCCTTAGGTCTTCCTGCAGACTTGACAGGTAGTGCGACCAAAGCAGAAATCGAAATACGATGAAAAATGATATAATTATAATAATAATAATAATAATAATAATAATAATAATAATAACCCCACTAAAAATAATAATAATAATAATAATAATAATAATAACCCCACTAAAATAATAATAATAATAACCCCACTAAAATTCCTGCATGGTTGACAAAAGGAATTACACCCCACTAAAATTCCTGCATGGTTGACAAAAGGAATTACATTTCTTCTACCCAAGAATGGTGACACAAAAAATCCGAAAAACTACAGACCAATTACATGTCTTCCGACAACATATAAACTATTAACATCTATTTTAACAAAGCAGACATATTTATTCTTAGAAAGAAATGACATGTTACCGCTTGAACAAAAAGGGTGCAAACGTGGCTGTTATGGTTGTAAAGACCAATTGCTGATTAACAAAATGATCCTGGAAAACTGCTACAGTACAAAGAAAAATCTTAGTACAGCCTGGATAGACTATCGAAAGGCATTCGATAGTGTGCCACATGACTGGATTTTAAAGACTTTAAATATATACAAGATATCGCCCGTCATCATCAATTTCATCAAACAGTGCATGTCTATATGGAAAACAACCCTTTACCTCAATCATGTAAATGGAACCTATAAGTCTGATGAAATAAACATCAAAAAAGGTATATTTCAAGGTGATTCTTTATCTCCCTTACTATTCTGCATATCATTAATAGCACTAACCAGTCAACTTAATAAGACAGAATGTGGTTATAAAATAGGACAAAAGAAAATAAGCCATCTATTTTACATTGATGACTTGAAGTTATATGCTAAGAATGATAATGAACTGGAAGGTCTTCTGAAGACTGTAAAATGCTTCAGCGAAAACATTGGAATGAAATTTAATTTGAATAAATGTGCTAAAGCTACAGTTTTACGTGGATCAATACAAGAAACATCCTCAATTAGCCTAGACACTGCTGTAACAATAAAAGAATTGAAACCAGAAGAAGCTTATAAATACCTAGGTGTAAATGAGAGCGAAAACATTCACCATAAAAAAATGAAAGAAATAGTGCGTAAAGAGTACTATAGAAGGCTACGAATGATATAAAAAACTGAATTAAATTCACAGAACAGAGTTATGGCCATTAATAGCCTTGCAATCCCAGTTGTCCAATATAGCTTTAACATCTTAAACTGGACTCTAAACGACATCAGGCGAATGGATGCTAAAACAAGAAAGCTTCTTTCTAAGCATAAGATGCATCATCCAAAGGCTGATGTAGATCGTCTATACATACCCCGTAAAGAAGGTGGAAGAGGTCTTATTCAGCTGGAATTGTCATACAAGACAACAACTATTGGCTTACTAACATACATAGAAACAACAAAGGATTGGATGTTACAATTAGTAAGGCAACATGAAGAAAGAAAGAAAAAATATTCAATAATAAAAGAAGGCAGTAAATTCAAACAAGATTTACAGTTCGTAGATTCTGTAGAAAAGCAAAACAGTAGCCAAGAACCAACTATTGCGGCAAAAAATATGAAAATGAAAGCCAAAGATAAAGCTCTTGAAAAGATGAAACAGCGCTGGCAAGACAAACCTCTGCATGGCCAATATCCAGTACGTGCCAATAAATCCAATGTTGATAAAGTTAATACTCATCGATGGTTACGTGCATCTGGATTAAAGTCTGAAACTGAAGGATTTATACTTGCAGCACAAGATCAAAGTCTTTTCACGAGAAACTTTCAGGCAAATATTATGCATAATAATATGGATCCAAAATGCAGGTTTTGTGATAAACACCAAGAAACAATAGACCACCTAATCTCAGGTTGTTCTGTGCATGCCCCAAACGAATATAAAAATCGCCACGATAGAGTTGGGCAATATTTACATTGGGCAATGTGCAAACATTATGGAAAAGCTGTAAACAAACACTGGTATGAACATCACCCAGCACCGGTTACAGAAATAGAAGATGTCACCATTCTATGGGATCACACCATCTACACAGACAGAAAAATTGAAGCAAACAGGCCAGACATTATTGTTAAAAACCAGAAGGAGAAAACTTGTCTATTAATTGATATGGCTTGTCCAGCGGATTGTAACATAGCAATCAAGGAATTTGAAAAACTGTCAAAATATAAAGACCTGGAAATTGAAATAGAAAAAATGTGGAAATTGAAAACAAGAGTTGTGCCAGTGATAGTAGGTGCACTTGGAATGATAAAAAATGGAACAAAACAACACATTGAAAGAATCCCTGGAAACCACAGCTTAAGAGATATACAAAAAATTGTCTTATTAAGTACAGCCCACACACTCAGGAAAACTTTATCTATGTAATGCTGGGGATGATAGGGAAGATAGAAAAACATGAAATGAAGCCATAACAACACGCCACTACCTGCCTTAGGTCTCCCCGCAGACTTGGTTGGTAGTGAGACCAAAGCAGAAATCGAAATATGATGAAAAATGACATAATAATAATAATCTCAATGAAGCAATACATGCATCAGCAATAGCAGCAACAAAAAAATTCAACATCAAATTAAAAACCAGGCAGTCTCGCAGACATGAAGATCCACCTTGGAAAAGAAAAATAGAAAAAGAAATCGAACAACTTAGAAGTGAACTATCAGTACTCGATGAACTGAGTAGAGTCATAACTAGGAAAAGCAGAAGAATCGAAAGAAAATACAACATTAGAAATGAAAGTGAAGTCCTACCAACTAAGGAAAAATAAAGCAAAAAATATAACTGAAGGCTCAAAGAATAAGACGCTATGAGAAAAGAGCAAGATTTTACAGACAAAACAAGATTTTTCAAACCGATGCAAAGAAATTTTACAGGGAAATAGGTAAAAAAAGAATTGAAGTGACAGTCGCCCCCAGAATGGAAGAAGTTACATAGTTCTGGGAAAATATATGGGCTTGCCCTAAAGAACATAACAAAGAAGTAGATTGGATTGCACAAGAGATATAACGAATCAAAAATAAACCAGAACAGACATGGACTGGAATTACAGAAGAGGATGTTAAATTTGCACTAAAAAAAGCACACAATTGGAAATTCCTAGGTATAGATAAAATTCCTAATTTTTGGCTATATTATTTAAATACAGCACATAAAAAACTAGCCAAAGAACTTCAAGAAATGGTTGACGATCCCACTAAAATTCCTGCATGGATGACCAAAGGAATTACATTTCTTCTACCCAAGAATGGTGACAAAAACAACCCGAAAAACTACAGACCAATTACATGCCTTCCGACAACATATAAATTACTAACATCTATTTTAACAAAACAGACATATTTATTCTTAGAAAGAAATGACATGATACCGCTTGAACAAAAAGGGTGCAAACGTGGCTGTTATGGATGTAAAGATCAATTGCTTATTTAGAAAATGATCCTGGAAAACTGCGACAGTATAAAGAAAAATCTTAGTACTGCCTGGATAGATTATCGTAAGGCATTCGATAGTGTGCCACATTCCTGGATTTTAAATACTTTAAATATATACAAGATATCACCCGTCCTCATCAATTTCATCAAACAGTGCATGTCTATATGGAAAACAACCCTTTACCTCAATCATATAAATGGAACCTATAAGTCTGATGAAATAAACATCAAAAGAGGTATATTTCAAGGTGATTCTTTGTCTCCATTACTATTCTGCATATCATTAATAACACTAACCAGTCAACTTAATAAGACAGAATGTGGTTATAAAATAGGCCAAAAGAAAATAAGCCATCTGTTTTACATGGATGACATAAAGTTATATGCTAAGAATGATAATGGTCTGTAAGGTCTTCTGCAGACTGTAAAATGCTTCAGCGAAAACATTGGAATGAAATTCAATTTGAATAAATGTGCTAAAGCTACAATTTTACGTGGATCAATACAAGAAACATCCTCAATTAGCTTAGACCCTGCTGTCACAATAAAAGAATTGAAACCAGAAGAAGCTTATAAATACCTAGGTGTAAATGAGAGTGAAAACATTCACCATCAAAAAATGAAAGAAATAGTGCGTAAAGAGTACTATAGAAGGCTACGAATGATATTAAAAACTGAATTGAATTCTCAGAACAGAATTATGGCCATTAATAGCCTTGCAATCCCAGTTGTCCAATATAGTTTCAACATCTTAAAATGGACTATAAACGACATCAGGCGAATGGATTCTAAAACAAGAAAGCTTCTTTCTAAGCATAAGATGCATCATCCAAAGGCTGATGTAGACCGTCTATACATACCCCGTAAAGAAGGTGGAAGAGGTCTTATTCGGCTGGAATTGTCATACAAGACAACAACTATTGGCTTACTAACATACATAGAAACAACAAAGGATTGGATGATTCAATTAGTAAGGCAACATGAAGAAAGAAAGAAAAAATATTCAATAATAAAAGAAGGCAGTCAATACAAAAAAGATTTACAGTTAGTAGATTCTGTAGAAAAGCAAAACAGTAGCCAAGAACCAACTATTGCGGCAAAAAATCTGAAAATGAAAGCCAAAGATAAAGCTCTTGAAAAGATGAAACAGCACTGGCAAGACAAACCTCTGCATGGCCAATATCCAGAACGTGCCAATAAATCCGATGTTGACAAAGTTAATACTCATCGATGGTTACGTGCATCTGGATTAAAGTCTGAGGCTGAAGGCTTTATTCTTGCAGCACAAGATCAAAGTCTTTTCACTAGAAACTTTCAGGCAAATATTATGCATAATAATATGGATCCAAAATGCAGGTTTTGTGATAAACACCAAGAAACAATAGACCACCTAATCTCAGGCTGTTCTGTGCTTGCCCCAAATAAATATAAAAATCGTCACGATCGAGTTGGGCAATATTTACATTGGACAATGTGCAAACATTATGGAAAAGCTGTAAACAAACACTGATATGAACATCACTCAGCACCGGTTACAGAAATAGAAGTTGTCACCATTCTATGGGATTACACCATCTACACAGACAGAAAAATTGAAGCAAACAGGCCAGACATTATTGTTAAAAACCAGAAGGAGAAAACTTGCCTATTAATTGATATGGCTTGTCCAGCGGATTGTAACATAGCAATCAAGGAATTTGAAAAACTGTCAAAATATAAAGACCTGGAAATTGAAATAGAAAAAATGTGGAAATTGAAAACAAGAGTTGTGCCAGTGATAGTAGGTGCACTTGGAATGATAAGAAATGGAACAAAACAACACATTGAAAGAATCCCTGGAAACCACAGCTTAAGAGATATACAAAAAATTGTCTTATTAAGTACAGCCCACACACTAAGGAAAACTTTATCTATGTAACGCTGGGGATGATAGGGAAGATAGAAAAACATGAAATGGGGCCACCCCCTGCCTTAGGTCTCCCCACAGAATTGGTTGGCAGTGCGACCAAAGCAGAAATCGAAATATGATGAAAAATGACATAATAATAATAATCTAAAATATACAAAGTTGTGGAAAAAACGAATGATGCGTTCGTTGAGAAAGATAAATTGTAAATTCATCATGAATGCATCAAGCAGCTTCGAAACGATTTTGAAATCGATACGACATATTTAGGACACAGATAAACGACGACAGAAACCAGTGCCTAAATAGGAATTGAATTTGCTGGAATTTTGAGACCAAGACGAGTCATTACAACTGAACTTTCTCCTCGGATCTGCAATGAAAAATCTCTCAATTATAAGCCAGATTGCCGTCGGAGACATTTGTTGAAAAACATTAACAACAGAGACAATATTAACGCGAAGAAATTTAAAAACGAATTTCTTCATCATAGTTGTTTTTGAGTTTAAGTTTTGTTTCACCTATGTGGGAATGCCAAAATGATAGAGTTTTAAGATATTTCAGTGAAAAGGTTGATTTATTCAGATTTTGATGATTTTTTTTTTTTATTTCATTTTAGAAAACTGAATATGTCCTCTAGTTTTGTATTAAAAGATGTATTGCTGGTAATAATAAAATGTATGTTGGCAATCACTTTTTTTTCCTTCAAAAATGTGTAATGGTAATAATTTTTTCTTCAAAAATATATTGTTAATATTTTTCCTTAAAAAATGTGTATTTTTCTATAAAATCTATATATATTTCTATTAACTATTTGGCCATAACTGGGACCCTAACAGGTGCTACCATTCCGGTTTAGAGTGGACCTGGGAACAACAGCAATTAAGAGGTGGTTCCATGTTCCTCACAACTTCCCAATTAGAGGCCTTGCTGCTGGATGTAGTTCACCGTCATAACCAGGAACCGATAGTTGTTTTGAAATCGCTAATTATTATTTGGTACTATTATTTGGAAAGTCAAACAATATTATCACCATATCATTGGAAGACAAGAATATTTAGTCTTTTTTTTAGTTCAATCAAACGAAAAGACAAGATTTTGCATTTTCGATATATATATATATATATATATATATATATATATATATATATGTATGTATGTATATATTTATTTATTTTTAATGCTAAATCCATATTATCTTTGAATGTAAAGAAAAAGATTAATTCTGGTTAATTTGTAGCTGAGCCCCATAGAATATATATAATAATTCGGTTTCTTTCAAATTAAGCCGCCATAGTTTCATAGTTTTTAGTTTCTTAAATTTTAAAAATAATTAAAGTTAAATTTAAGTCGTGAATTTCAAATATCCTTTAGGTATTTAAGTAAATTATGTACATGAGTGTGTGTGTTTGTTTGTGTGTGTGTGTGTTTGTTTGTGTGTGTGTGTGTGTGTGTGTGTGTGTGTGTGTGTGTGTGTGTGTGTGTGTGTGTGTACTTGTATTAATAGAAATGGATTCCTTTTGAGATCTACCTTAAAATTTAAGATTTATTTTTAAATTTGTATATCCAAATTTTTCTTTCAAATTTCTCCCAGTCATTATTTATTTAAACTAAAATCTCTTTGGTAAATTTTTCAATCCATTTTTTTTTCCAACATTGATGTCAGCAGTTTTCTTTTGTTTCTAAGCGAAAATTTTTCATATCTCACTTCCCAGTCAACCACCCCTTCGACCTTTTTTTTCCTTTCTGTTCCCCACTGCCACATCTATCTCTCTGACATGGCTAAATCTTAACTTTTCAAATCTTGGATCTAAGTCTTCTAATATGAGACAGGGGTATCTGTCTGCTTTCCACTTCTTACTTCTTTCCATTCAAAAATTGTTAATCCCACCCCATTTTATTTTCCTGTGGATGATATTTTTTCATTTTCTACCGATAAAAAATCTTTTAACACATTTGAATTTGAATAAAGTTTTGGTTTCAGCTGTTGCTGAAGAAGCGAGGAATTCCTTGTTGAAATGGCTATCCAACGGATTTAAATATCAAAATTTTTGTTTACATATATATATATATATATATATATATATATATATATATATATATATGTGTGTGTGTGTGTGTGTGTGTGTGTGTGGGACAAATGCAGCGATGAAATTGAAACAATATGAAAATACAAATTATATCAGGATCTCACCTGGGAGCAGTAAAATTATGAAACAGGATCTGAAGTACACATAATTAACAAAATACGCTAAAAAATAAAAAAAACATTTGGAACGAAATTTTAACAGTTACTCAACTTCTGTATTTGTCTATATTTCTGAGAAGAGGTATTGTAATTATTTATATTATTTATAATGTTCAACTTTTTGTCTTCATTTGTATTGTCCTCATTTGTATTAGGATATTCACGACGTTTCTGCCGTTGTACGCTCCGACCATCTTCAGCTGGACGAATTTCGAAAGAATTTCGTCCCATGAGTCATACCACTTCCGGGTGTCTTAGTTATCTTACTTTAATTAAATTCTCTAAGTTCAACATTGTTATAGCCAGGGATTGAACTCACAAATCTTTTGACCAAGTCATTTGATCTGCCTATTTATCATTTATTCTAATAAAATGGATAAGTTTTCCTTATAATGGATAAAGGCCTCCTAGTAGGACACAAGGTCAGATGGCGGGAAATATTAGGGGAAGAGTGTTGCACCAAATTTTCTTTTGGCTTAAAAGTCAGCATTTGACATTTTAGCTTTTATGTTCTATTTGGCTAGAAACCTGATCATTGTAAACCGTAGGGAACAAACGGTCACCTGTGACATAAACCACCAAACCAATGGCATTTGTTCTTTGTAAATAGAAAGAACTGATCCAGTATAGTAGTAGTAGTAGTAGTAGTAGTAGTAGTAGTAACAATAATAATAATAATAATGTTTAATTCATCATTTATTGATAAATTAAGAAAGAATTTTTATCATCGGTTTCTTAGTTTGCTTCCTTCGTTCTAACCATAAGTTAAACAAGTTACAATAAGTTAGATTTTATTCTATTTTCCTAAGCCTTTCACTCCTTCTCGCATTCATAATTTCTAGTAAGAATTTTATTATTTTAACTAGCAGTATAGACCGGCATTGCTCGGGTGTAATGAAAGCTTTAAAACTAATCCATGGTCCTGGAGCCCAGACTTTTTAGACGTTGGCACGAAAGACTAAAAACTTCTGAATATCGTTTCTTATGTCTTTGTCTATGAGTGTATCAAATTTGATTAAAATTGGATCACTCCTTCTATAACCTGATTTTTTCGATTATCGATTTTCGATATTTATAGGGGGTACCTCGACACAAAACCTAGGTAAGAACACTCGCAGACGCTTATAGTACAACTGTGTAAATTTTCAAGAAAATCGGTTCAGCCGTTTTGGAATTAATAGGTAACGGACACACACACACACACACACACACACACACACACACACACACACACACACACACACAGACAAAGTTCCATTTATAAATAAGTTTAGATAATTGATCATAAATAAGTTTAGATAATTGATCATTCCTAAGCTGAGCTTAAGAGAGTTTATAGTTGTAAGGGAAAATGATAATTCCGGAGTGATCATTCCACAGTGATTATTTCTTCCTAAGCGATCTCTTCTAAGTGATTCCCCATTCCTCAGTTTTAATTATCAAGTGATCATTCATTCTTCAGCTTAGTTGAAGACAGTGTAAGTGTCGGACACTATAGCAGCAATGGAAAATAATTTGCAAAAATTGAATTATCCACCTAGGTGTCCTCGACCAAATCCAACGGAGAATCTATAATGTGATCGATCCCGACTTGGCAACTAGGATACAGTCGCTTTCTCACAGACGCAGTGTGGCTTCCCTGTGTCTCTTCTACAAATACTTTCACGGTTTCTGCTCTGATTAACTTTGCTCACTGGTACCCCCTATATACGAATTTCCTCGAGCCACAAGATTAGCAATTAAGTCCCACCCTTTTACTGTAATTGTAAACGGATATTTTACTCCACAGCTTCTTTTCTTGCACTTCCCGCCTGTGGAATTCCCTTATACTTGCTTTTTCTACAGCTATAATATCCAAAAATTTAAATGTAAAGTCAATAGTCATCTCCTATCTCACTAACCTGCATCCTCTCTCTCATGCATTTTTCTCCGTCCACCCCACTCTCATCAGTATTCTCTTCCTTCTCATACTCTTTTCCTGACACCCCCTGTAACCTGTCACTCTTTCTCATAACATTCTTCCTATGTAACCCCCTTCAAAACAGTGGCAGTAAAATGCCTTGCTTGGAGCCACACGATTATAAAAAAAAAAGTTTGGTAGAAGACAAAAAAAATGAAGCAACCACTGAGGATTGAACTACCAACAGATGTGAATTAGATACTCACAAAGTCTTGCTAACCAGGGCTCAACAGCAAGCGTCTACTATATTTAGTATTTTCATTTTTGACCCTTTTATACGCAAATTTATGTTGGCCATGTTGAATGTCAGGAATGTTTGTTAGTGGAATTCATTTTGCAAAACCAAAAGCATTAGATTCAAATTCTAATGTTTGAATCAGCGCTATTCTTGTGATATGCAACAATTTTACAAGCATGCGTTTTTTTAATTTACTCTAAATAGTTTTCAAGTACCTCAAGGATATCGTAGGTTATGTAGCCTTGCTGAACCGATACCGACAGTGAGAGCAAGGTTTTATTGCTTACTTTTTCAAAAAGATACCGTGTGTCTTTATTATTATTTAGGAATTTAAAGACGAGTATCTTCATTATTGTTGTTTTGAAATCGCTAATTATTCTTCGGAATTTTAAACAGGAATATCTTCATGATTGTTGTTTTGAAATCCGAAATTATTATTTGGTAATTTAAAGACGAATAATTGTCTATAAATAGTACTTATTATTTGATAATTTAAACGCGAATATCCTAATCATGGTCGTTTTGAAACCACTAATTATTATTTGGTAATTTCAAGACGAATTTTTATCATGATAGTTGTTTTGAAATCGCTAATGGTTATTTGGTAATTAAAACACAAATATCCTCATGATTGTTGTTTTGAAATCCGTAATTATTATTTGGCAATTTAAAGACGAGTATCTTCATGATTGTTGTTTTGAAATCGCTAATTATTATTTAGTAATTTAAACAGGAATATCCTCATTGTTGTTGTTTTGAAATCCATAATTATTGTTTGGTAATTTAAAGACGAGTATCTACATGATTGTTGTTTTGAAATCGCTAATTATTATTTAGTAATTTAAACAGGAATATCCTCATTGTTGTTGTTTTGAAATCCATAATTATTGTTTGGTAATTTAAAGACGAGTATCTTCATTATTGTTGTTTTAAAATCCGTAATTATTATTTGGTAATTTAAAGATGAGTATCTTAAACATTTTTTAAATCAAAATTTTTTTTTTAATTTAAAGACAAGTCTCTTCATCATTATTAATTTAAAATCACTTTTCATTAGATAGCTGTAAACATTTCAAGAGGTTTTAAATTTAATAAATAAAGCAAAAACGCTCAAAACCGATTTTGTAATGATTATTCGCCTTTTGCTATTGAAATAAATGACATTGGAAACGTTTGCATATTATTAATAAATGCAAAACGAATGGAGATACTCGTCGGCCAAACCTTAGAATAATAGCAATACTTGATCTCCGAACGTTAGACGGCATATGTTGTGTTAATGACGCAAGTAGTGGCGAAGGAGGGGGCGTTTGGTTAAAGTAGAAGCAATGTCCGCCGCCATCTTGGTAGAGAAGGAAAAGAAGATGAGTGTTGGCGTGGTGATAACTTCCATGGCAGCCGTAGTGAATTAGGAGAAGGAGGAGGAGAAGGAGATGAGGGCGGAGGAAGGCACGATGATGAAGATTCAGGTGTGAGCGTGTATGTTGTTCTGTGGAAGCATGTTTAATTACCACCAGGAAGAGCTATTCATTAGAAGAAACTTATCCTAATGAGCGCGAACCATCTTAGCATGGTTAGCCTTCGCTAAAATGGCGTGCAGGTGTGTCTGGAGAGAACGTGTTTGTTTTTAGCGTAAGCATACTTAAAAAAAAAAATTAAGCGACTTTGTGTTTTTCATCATAGTGTGTGCTTCTGTATACATATATATATATATATATATATATATATAGAGAGAGAGAGAGAGAGAGAGAGAGAGTACGGTGCAAAAGTATTAAAATGAGAACTATTTTATCTTTTATGAGGCATATTGACAGAAAATAAACAATTTAATTAAAGTAATTTCATTTGATTCACTCAACAAATGCTTTAACAAGAAAAAATGCTTGTTACAAAATAAATGTAATATTTAGAAAAGACATTAGATTAGATTCATAGGTAGGCATGCTGATGTCTGTTTTGGTACAATACCACAAGCATGATGTACCTAGTGAGGAACAAACTGACTACTTAGTCATCATGATCTTTTCACTAACCATGTTTCTTAAGGATTCGTGTAGATTGTGGGTAGATAGATATTCTTTTTATTACACTTTGCTTTGATAAGTGACATGTGAGGCCACGGCGCAAGGATGTGGTTTCATGTCCGATATCGGCAATTGATTTATGACAAGTATCAGTCTTGTAATTCATACACTAACATCGCTATTTTAGATTTGATGGGGTTATTTTGATTAGTGACAACAACAATTTCGGATGTTCATTTTCTTTAATATTTTACATGTCTTTATTCAGGAATTACAGCAGAATTAAGGTGTTTAATGATTTTTCATATTGCGAATTCGTGCTGCTTATAATTGTTTTGTTGTGTTTTTTTTTCTGATGACGTGTATTTTTTGTAAGAATAATTTTATTTATTTATTTATTTTAATTTGCTTTTAATGTTTGTCTTATGTTTTTTTAGTTCACTCAGAAATATTCTTTCGGAAGAAAAAATATGCTCTATTTAAGAAGTTGTTTTTATCATTTCTAGTTTATATATCTCCGAGCATTGGCTATCATAGATTAGAAGACAATAGTTCGCATTGGTGGGGGTTTTATACGGTAAATTCTTTGGATTTTAATTCTATTTAGACGTCGAGAAATGGGAATTTGTTATTAACCATGAGTCTGTATGTAAATTTTAGCGTTGAGTATTTTTTTCAAAAGTTGATTTCAGATTTATAATGTTGTCCTTATCTTTTATGAAAAGAAAAAACAAAAATTTCTTCAACGTACTTTGCATAGATTTGTAGCCTCTCAGTTGTTTCAAACACTTTGTTTTCAATATAAGATATGAGAAAACAAGACCTAACTGTTTTCCCATGCTGACACCATCAGCTTTGATGCATGTATTGACATGATCACAGGTCTTTCGTGGAACAGGTGAAGAGTAGTTTCTGAAGATCGGCTGGTCGAATTTTGAGACGAGAGATTGACGGGTGTTTGTAGATTCAGTCACTAATTATGAGGATTGTTTCTTCAACTGTGATGTTGATAAAACAATTTTTAATTTCGAATTAAACTGGTATCTTACCTGTGGCGTATAAGATATGAAGGCATTCGTTAGTTGATGCGATGCGGATATTGCTGGGTGTGTATGGGGAAATTATACCATTCAGGTTTTTGTTATCTGGTGTACTGGTGTAGTTATTTTGGATATGAGAGATCTGAGAAATATATCTGGTTTATGTGTTTTTATGTTACCATACATATATCCTTATCTCTAATCACCAATATTCCTATTTATTTTTACGCTATCGATCGCAAGCTTGTTTGATGTAATCAGTTTGTTGACGTTCCTTTTTAGTGATTCTGTGGAGGCTTTCTTAAATTTGTGAATTTTGCTCTATCATCTAGAATAGATTGTATTTTTTATTGTAATTTTGTGGATTAACCCGAGAACACTAACCATGGGTATATAGTACCCAGCGCAAATGACACCATTTTAATTGCAATTTGATTACATTTTCAGTACCTTTCTTACCTAAATAATGTTTTTTAGTTCCTATTAATGCCTGGTTGTTAATTAATGGTAATATTTCAAATAAAGATTAATTAATGGTAATATTTCAAATAAAGATTAATATTTAATATTTTTTTGATATTTTTTAAAATCGGGTATGATATATCTATGGTTAGTAGTGGTGTAACTTTAATTGATGGTTAGTGTTCCAGGGTTAAGAAATACATAATTGTATCCATTAAGAACTACATAATCGTACATTACGAATTGTGATTACGAATGCGTTTTGAGTGATCACTTGTTATAGTGATGTTATCCCTCCGTTTATCTTCTCGTGGGGGTTCATAATCATCACGGGGGCCGATATCAAATGACTTGAGAAGGTAGTGCTGTCCTGCGTCAACAGGTGTTTTGCTGGAAGATCCTATATTTAGCAAGAAGACTCTACACCATGACACACAAGCTCGAGAAAAAACAACATGGATGTTAGACGATTTCTGCGACCCCATCAATCCCTTATATCTGACCGGTTAACTCCCAAGTCTCTACACACTCGCTTGATTATTATGTGTAGCACGCAGTTGAGCGAGACACAAACAAAACTCCTTGTCACACCAAACTTCAACAAGGAGAATGTTAAGAAGGGTGGCAGACGATTCCGAAGTAGTCTGGGGGTGTGGTTGAAACCAATGGCGATTTTATTGAATAAATTTAGTCTTTCTCATTTCAATGTAGACATTTGCAATTTTAGTATTGTGTTATTTCAATGTTAGTTTCATTTTTTGCATAATTTAGACGCCAATCTATCAATCGCACCCTATACAACTTTCAAATGATGTTGATATACATTTATCACACATCCATACATACATACATACATATATACATACATACATATATATAAACATGTAGGTAATATCAGACAGATTTTGGTCAACAATACGGTGATCCTTACTCATACACACAGTAAGAGGAACCTGCAGATATTGGAGGCCATGTACATCAAATCAAAACAACCAACACTCAATAAAATCAACTTTAAAACAGGAAATAACATATTACATTGCATTTGACTAGATGGTTTTGTTGTCATTTCGCGCTATCCCCCGGTGTGACGTCATAAAACCGCATCGCAAACTTAAGAACTGCGTTTATTATTTTTGGTAACTATTGCCGTTGCCAAGCGGAGTTTTATGTCAACACAAAATAAAATCGTCGGTGATGGTGGATTTTATAATATTTTAGTTTAAACAACCTCTCTGAAGATGGCTCATGTGAGCCGAAAGCTTAGAAGAAAACCAATAAATAATTATCCAAATGTTGGAGAATTTTTGTCTTTATTTTCAACTGAAATTAAAGCAAAAATACGACGTTTAGAACGGCTCATGATTAAACATAATAGACATTCATTGTCTCTTATATTTAATAGCATATGTCTAGAAAATTACTTGCTGCCTCGATATACTAAATATATATATATATATATATATATATATATATATATATATATATATATATATATCAGTCTTGACTGCATTCACCAAGTTTTCTCTTTTCTTACTGCCTTATCTGTTTTCGAGTCCTAAAGTCTCGCTAACAGGCAGAATAGGTTCCAAGTTCTACACTGGGGATTGTCCCAACAAACAATAGCCGCATGGAATTTGGTGAATTTAATAACAGAGTAACTATGAGTTCAAATCCGAAAAATGCAGATTTAGAATCAGTGGAAAAAGAGCGAGCCGTAACTGACTAATGCGTAATAAGATTTAGCCGAAACAACCATAGACATATTCTGTGGAACGGGAACATTCTGCACCCTAGATTAAATAAAGAATCCAGTTTTCAATTTTTTTTTTAATCATATCACCCCAAGCAAGGCGAAAACGCCACTGATGCGCAAGGGGCTACGTAAGAGTAAAAAGATTGGAAAAGAGAAAGCCGGAAACGGCATCCTAAACAGGAAACAAGGGATGAGCCTCTTCACCTGTTCAATATACGTGGGTGGAGTGTGAAGCGGGCGATAGTTTAGTCTATCTACTCCAATATCTACTTGGCAACAAATACTGAAAATAGTATGAAATAAATAACTTTTTAATTCATAACAATTCGAAAGACATCCGAAGAGGCCGGAGAGCACAATCGGATAAAAAGGTTATAATAATAGCAGTGATTAGGAAAACATTCCCAATATGAATAATTATAAGAACGATAATTGCTCATCGTTGTGGTGTGCGTTGTGATGCAGTGGATATCGGCTCGGAACGAGAAATCGGTGAACCGAGTTCGAATTCCAGTTGAATTCATTGCATTCACTTACGCGCAAATGCCCTTGGGAAAGGTATTAATCCGTCTCTTCCTTCCAGTTATGGGTTAAATAACAGGACAGATTGGGTTCTATAGCCTTGGTTGGCAACCAGTCTACCGTAGAAAGGAATGGCAAACTACTGCGGGATAATCTTCTGCCCCCTAAATACGAATTTGCACGAGATACTAGATTAGCAACTCGATCCCACCCTTTTACAGTGAAACCGATAAAATGCAACCGTAACTTCTACTCCAACAGTTTATTTCCTCGCACTTCCCGACTGTGGAATTCTCTTCCAAACGATTGCTTCCCCGACGGCTACAATCTCCAGGAGTTTAAATGTAAGGTCAATAGACACCTCCTAACACACTAACCTGCTCCCATTCTATCAAACACTCTTCCCATCTGCCTAACCCTAAGCCTCGCTATTCTTACTCATCTGTCACCTTCCTCCTGACATTCCTTATGTCTAACCACTCCTTCTCTTTACCTTCCCCTATGTAGCCCCATGCGCAATAGTGGCAGTGGAATGCCTTGCTTGGGGTGAGATGATTAAAAAAAAAAAAAAAGTCAGTCAAGCGTATTTCACGTATGGCACTTAACTGGCTGCATTGCTCATCTTAGAAATACGAACCTCATTTTCTTTCTTGGTTGCATTCAACAATATCTTATTTTTCGCCCTAAAACACAGTTCTTTTAAAAATAGAATTTCACATTGCTAAAAAGAATGCTTATGACTTTGACAAATTGAACTTTTCTTTAAAAATATGAACAGACTTCACTCGATCTTCAAAATCCTGTCATAAAATGTGGATGCTGATAAATTGTCGGCTCAACGAAGCTGCTTTTGCCCATGAGCAACAGAATCCGGAAGATTTGGACGAGTCGTTTTGATTAGAAATTTTCATCGCCTCTACGTTTATTTCAAACAACTTAACATTAAAAATTTCTTTCCAATATATTATTATCATTTAAAATCTGTGTGTGAATCAAAATTATTCATAGACAAGACATTTTATTAATTCGTATTTCCGTTGAACAAGCTGACCTACAAGCGGCAAAGTTGCAAGAAATAAACTCGTGAAAATATTTCTCCTTGTCTAATCATTTTATATTTCTCTTGAGTGTCATACTGCAATATTCAATCAGACATTACTACGTTCGTGTGTCCTAATGTATTTGAAGTGTAGAGTCGTGCTAGGTTAAACAGAATTAAAATAAAAAAATGAATCTAATAAAAAAAGTAAACACTTGAGTACACTATCAAAATCATTAATATATCCGTAGGTTTGAATAGCCGTTTGTTTATGCGTATACTTTTCTGCTAAATTGGCGAGCAAATCCCTGTTGCAGACGCATGCTCAGGCATGTTTGTGTTCAACGCTCATAAAGCCTATTTCTGATTATATTGCAACTATGCTGTGCGGACATTTGATGAGAGCGTATTATCTGGCGAGATTACCAACCAGTACGTTCACGCCATCGGTCACGATGACTTATGACTTCGTGCTAGCATATCTAGATATTAAGCTACATAATGACCATAGATTTAATACTGACTTAGGCAATATAAGAGGAGTCATACACATATTGAGCTGGAAGCTTTACCGAAGGAATATATCAATACGTCGAAGGCAAGCTTTTGTTTTGCAAGGATAGTTGTATTTGTCAGGTCTAGGCGGGCACAAAGGAAACTACAAGACCTACAGAAGGTATCGGTGGAGAGTGACAAAAAAGGACTACAAATAAACTTTAAGAAAACTGAATGCATGGTCATCAGCAAAAGGTGCAACCCAAAATGCCAAATACAAGTGGGCGATACCAGAATCAAACAAGTACAAAAATTGAAATACCTAGGAAGTGTTATAACAGGAGATGGAAAGTGCGACACAGAAAATTGCATGGCAAAGGACGCGTTCCAGAAGCTGAGTAAAGTACTAACACACAGGAAAATTTCACTAGAAACAAAGAGTGCTGGATTGTTATGTGATGTCAGTTCTTCAATACGGTAGTGAATGCTGGACAATATCATCGAAGATAAGGACAAAACTGGAAGCAGCGGAAATGTAGTTGTACAGAAGGATACTGCGGATATAGTGGACTGAGCATGCAAGCAACGATGAGGTGTTGGAAAGAATGGCAACAAAAAGGAAATTAATACTGAGCATCAGGAAGAGACAACTGAAGTTCCTGGGACATGTAATAAGGAAGGAGAGCTTGGAGAACCTGATACTGACTGGCCAGATTGAAGGAAAGAGAGACAGAGGAAGGCAGCGGATAACATATTTGCAGGACCTGATCAGGTGGATGACGGAACGGAGGTTGCGAAGTGTAACAGGAGCAAACATACTAAGAGCCACAAGGGATAGGGAGACGTGGAGAACCATGATCGCCTACGTCCTGAAGGGACAGGGCACAAAGAAAAAGAAGAAGAAGAAGTCGGGTACAAGTTCAATGTGTAGAGCACTCAGTGGGTATCAGACAAGCAACAGTACTAGCAGCCGTTAAATCACTTGATTAACATTTACTCAACAGCGAGACATCCAATATGGATTGATGTTGTCATTCTTATAAAAGAGAACTTACATTTGGAATTGAACCTCCGGCTAGGTATGGATTTTCAAAAACGCGCATCAAATCTGAAATTCGATTCGTCTTTAAACGACTACCCACACCTACCTTTATCTTCTTTGCATATTGCTTACCCGGCTGATGTAACCTATCTCCATCTGCGGAAGCAAGAGCAATGTTTTACCTCACCTAGCTGGAACACAGCTTGAAATGTAAAACGTAAAATTGCACACAGGGCTGTTTGAAATGACAAAGCATATTGAATGCGAGTCGACGTCAAGTTCACGGAAACTAGATCCAGCTAGTGGCCAGAACCAAAGAGACTGTCCAGCTGTTACCCAAAGGCCACAAATCTCTGGAAAATGGCGAATGGAGGTGAGGAGTACGGAGTGCTGTTAAATGAGGAATAAAGCGGATTTGAAAAATGTCACTTTAGTGGCGAGGACGTTAAAGACGAATCGTTAATTGGAGAGATAAAGAAAGGTTGGCAAATATGAATCCAGGTGTGAGTTGCATTTCAAGCCTTCAAGTCATGCTAGGAATTATTTATCACGTAACTGCGCTATATTGCTTGAAGAATTGATTATATATATATATATATATATATATATATATATATATATATATATATATTGTGTGTGTGTGTGTGTGTGTGTGTGTTTAGACAGCATTTTTTCATTGATGCATGTTTCATTATATAATATAGACAACTTTTGTCGATTTATTTTCTGCAAATTGTATTCACATCGTCTGACAAAAAATTAAGTTAACCATATATTATTCTAAATCCAGTATATCCAACTCACTCAATCGCAACGATTCTTCTCCCCGGGTTAGCAATTTGAAAAAAAAACCAACGTAGTGTACAAATTCAAATGCCCTTTGGGATATTATATCTCCAACGGATTAAACAATATTTATGTTGATCACACTACAAACTCGCTCTGACGACGCTTGACACTACATTTAAACGACAATTCCAACATCTTTAGACATCTAAAAGAACATACCAGACCACATACACAATTCCGTGAAATCCTCGTCGAAAACACAACCACAATTTGCGCTACCAAATAAACACGAAAACAAAAGCAAAAAAATAATCGAAGCCATATACATAAAACAGTTGAAACCTAACCTGAACAAAATCAACGACAAAATATCCACACTCATTCTCAAGTGCCTATAATAGATAACAGAAGCGATTGGTTATCCCAATGGCTTTCCATACTTAGTATTTCTCGTCCCCACTCTCTTGTCTGGTCATGTGAGACGCCACAAGCGATTTTCGCTTCCAACACACATGCACGTGTTCGCCAATCCTCCACACAAACAAAATAGACGACTACTACTATCGTTCGTCCGCGAACTGCCCGTTACAACCAACACTATTTTCAACTTTGATAATGGCTGACGTAAGCCGAAAGTTCAGAAAGGATTAAATAAAAACATGTATCAATACTGTGATTTTCTTTCCTCTTTCAACGATAATGCTGTTAAGCTTGTCAGACAATATGAAAAAAATTTACATAAAATAAATCGACAGAACTTGTCTATATTAATATTATTTAATAAAACATGCATCAATATATATATATATATATATCTTGCCCCATCCTGCATATGTCCTGACATAGCTCCCTCAGATTATCACTTATTTCGAGGATTACAAAACCATTTAGATGACCTATATTAGAAAAGATTTTGGATTATTACAATAGATGACCTTAGGTTAACATCACGAGAGGAGATTGAACATGAGTTAGATTCATAGTTCACATCAAAACGTCAAGAATTTTACAAGCGAGACATTTGTAATCTCGTTGACAGATGGAATCAAGTTATAGAGAGCAAAGGTCGTTATTGTTATAATTAAAGATTTTCAAAAACTCACAGTTGTTTAATTTCAAGATGAAATCTTAAATCGGCAAAAACTTCTGCAGCGACCTAATAAGAAATAAAAATATTTGTGCACCCAATTTACAATTTATAACGACCTTAACTTAAGGATCGCTAATACCTAAATTAATAATTCAATTTGAAAAACGGTCAGTTCATAATATGCACCTGATGATTACATGATGCATGAAACTACGAGTCGTGCTTAAAATGTAGGATAATATATGTATATATTAGAAAATATTTTGGATTATTACAATGGGTAATACATATTTCCCCGCATATTGCGGCTCGTCAGACCTAAATGGTACAACAGTGGGTCCTCAGAAATCCCCTAAAAAATATTTTTTACATGTCCATATTTAGAATCGACGTTTGTAACGATTATTTACGAAAGATTTCTCGCTCATTTAAAAAGAACTTTAAATAATAGAAAAAAGCAAGGGTAAAGAAAAAGTAGACGACTGATTAATGGAAAGAAGAAAAAAGAGAGAAAACAGAAAAAATGAAGAGAAAGAAAGAAGAGAAAAAGAAAAAAGAGAAAAAGAAAGGAAAAAGAGATACAATAAAAAGAAAATAAACAGTGTCCAGAAAACTAAATGTTAACTCCGTGTATCGAAATAGTGTCTCTAACAACCCGTCAGCTTTCTTAGAAAAACATGACGTGAAAAATTAATTCTGAAATCTAGTTTAAAATATAATGGGATATATTTACGATCCAAAAATAAATTATACATCATAATTTTAATACAATTTGAAAAAATAACTACTCTTACTATTATTTTTTAAAATTCATATTAGTTTAAAAAATTCAGTTAAAAATAAAAAATAATTTTAATTAAATCTAAAAAAAGAAAGAGAGAAAGAAAAAGAAAGAGAGAAAGAAAAAAAGAAAGAGAGCAAGATAAAATAGAATTTAAAATATAAAAACCTAGATGAAACTGACGTCAATTACACTAATATTCTTTCTATGAAACGCGACATGGGATTTATTCTTAAATTAAAATATACCGACTATGGGGTACATTTCCGGTGAAAAATAAATCATAAATCATACATCCTAATATAAATAACAATATAACCACTAGTAGTAATTTATTATAAATATAATTAAAATAATAATTCCTAGTAAGAAAAAAAAAAAATATTAAAATAAAATATTAAAAAATTTAAATAATAATGATACTGCTAATAATAATAATAATAATAATAATATATATATATATATATATATATATGTGTGTGTGTGTGTGTGTGTGTGTGTGTGTGTTCGTCCGCTTTCTTAGAAAAACATGACGTGGAAAATTTGACTCTGAAATTTAGTTTACAAAATAAATTGCACATCATAATTTTAATACAATTTTAAAAAATAACTACTCTTACTATTATCTTTAAAATTCAAATTAATTTAACCTTGGGTGTTAGAGACACTATTTGGGTACATGGAGTTAAAATCTGTTTCTCTGGATACTGTTTATTTTCTTTTTATTGTATCTCTTTGTCCTTTCTTTTTCTCTTTCTTCTTTTTTCTCTTCTTTCTTTCTATTCATTTTTTCTGTTTTCTCTCTTTTTTTCTTCTTTCTATTAATAAATCATCTATTTTTTCTTTATCTATACTTTTTTCTATTATTTGAGGTTCTTTTTAAATGAGCGAGAAATTTTTCTTAAATAACCGTTAGAAATGTTTATTCTAAATATGA
>JBBBDQ010001055.1:155000-212500 GCA_037127315.1 Ascarosepion bandense | reverse complement strand
CGATGACGTTCGTAAGTACTAGGACAACGAAAGTCCCTGATGATGAACGATGACGTTCGTAAGTACTAGGACAACGAAAGTCCCTGATGATGAACGACGACGTTCGTAAGTACTAGGACAACCAAAGTTACTGATGATGAACGATGACGTTCGTAAGTACTAGGACAACCGAAGTCCCTGATGATGAACGATGACGTTCGTAAGTACTAGGACAACCAAAGTCCCTGATGATGAACGATGACGTTCGTAAGTACTAGGACAACCAAAGTCCCTGATGATGAACGATGACGTTCGTAAGTACTAGGACAACTTTTGGACAATTTTTATACAAATATAATTCGGAAATAAAAAGTCTAATCAGAAAATATGAAAAAATTCAGAAGAAAATATATAAGACTATGCTGTCTCTATCGTTTAACACAACTTGTTTAAAACAAAAGATGCTGCCAAAATATACGTACTTTATATATATATATATATATATATATATATATATATATATATGTGTGTGTGTGTGTGTGTGTGTGTGTGTGTGTGTGTGTGTGTGTGAAAACAATAGAAACATTTTCTTTAATAACGCGTTTCGTCCTTTGATGGACTTTATTTATGGAACATCTAGGTTAGAAATATTCTCTTTTCAACTTTATTCGTGCTTTTTATAGATATCTTTTATTGATGTTTGAATTTTGACACACACAAAGGTGTGATTCCCTGCCACACCGCCACATATAGACAGGGTGTATCAAAAATACTTTTACAAACTTTCGGGGTTGTTTCCTCACAGCAAAAGAGGACAAAATTCCATCTAAACATATGTCTGTAAATTGGTCTTTACGTTTAAAGAATGTTTGCATTGTGTAGCCATGTAGATTACGAGATGAAATTTGTCATTAGTGGACATTTGTGGCCAGACTGTTTTAAATGTTTAACGCGTGTAGTAATGAATAAACTGAGAAATGTTCCCTTTAACTACGGCAGGGATATTCATATCGTGGATTATGCATTTAACAGGGTCTAACGTAAACTATAAGCAGAATAACTAAAAAACGAGGGATTTGCACACATGTTTTACATATTTCAGTAGAGGTTATATGTGATTATACATACATGTGCATGTTTGTGTGCAAAGCGCATGTCAATATCAGTTGAAAATAATCTAAGTTGTATACGGTGCCATTGATAGATTGTCGTCCAAATAACGCAAAAAATGAAAATAACATCTTAACAGATATATTTATCAAAATCATACAAAAGATATCTTTAACTGAGAAATAGTAAATATATTTAATAAAATCACGACTGGCTTCAGGCACGGTCTCCAGACGATTTTGGAATCTCCTTCATCTCTTCTGGGCAGTCTCCTTGTATAAGTTACTGAATGCTGCTATAATCCTTGCCTTAGTTCATCTTTAGTGTTTTGTTGGTCACTCCCTCAACTGCACTTCAAACATAATAATCAAGCGGGTTGCATTCTGAGGAGTAATAGGTAATTTGTTTGCAGAAATTATCTTTTTAACCCGAGAAAACTAGCCATGAGTATATAGTACCCAGCGCAAATGACGCCATTTTAATTACAATTTAATTAATTTTTCAGTACCTGATTTTCTTACCTAAATAATATGTTTTTCAGTTCTTATTAATGTTAACTCAAAGTACAAATTTTGAAGTGTCTGCATGTAAAATATTTTAAATAAAGAGTTATATTTAATATTCTTTTCATTTTTTCAAAATTGAGTATGATATACCCATGGTTAGAAGTGGTGTAACTTTAATTGATGGTTAGTATTCCAGGATTAAAAACTCTCGAGACCCCTCCAATTATCGCCCGATCAGTCTCCTACCAAATTTTGACAAAGTCTTCGAGACTATTATCAATGCTGAAGCAGTGCAGTATCTCATATCCAACAACCAATTCTCTAACGAACAGTATGGCTTTCACTTCGCCAGGTCTACTGCTGATATTCTAACGATGATCACCGAATGCATATACCAGGCTCGCGATAAGAATAGTCGAACTGTTGACCTGGATATCTCGAAAGCGTTTGGCATGCTAGCCTTCTGCGCAAGCTACAGGACTATGGTATAAATGGACTCACGGCTCTATCCTAGGTCCTACGCTTTTCTGATCTTTATCAATGATCTTTTTGACTTAATCAGTTCACCGGTAGGCATCCGCACTGACGACACCATCATTTACTCCCATCTCAATAAGAAATCTGACAAGACTGACAAAGTAAACCCTGCTGCTATTGAAAAGGACCTCCAATCTGTGGTGGGCTGGGACAAGAAATGACTCGGAAATTTTAATGACAAATTCTCCAACTTGTCATAACTTACCCGTCTATCATCCTCCTTCTGACATTTCCTATCACTTTCCCCTATGTAACCCCCTAACCACTCTTTCACATCACTTTCCCCTATGTAAGCCATGCGCAACAGTGGCAGTGAAATGCCTTGCCTGGGGTGAAATGATTAAAAAATAAAAAAAGTATGAACCACACTAGTATCTCAGAAAGCAATACACTGCGACTCCTCGGCCTCACACTCACAGCCGACATCAAGTGGAAAGACCACATCGAATTAATAGCTACAGCTACTTCTTCAAAGTTCTAGGGTCACTGTTTTATGTCAGATAGATTTTCATATGAGAATCTATCTGGTACATATACAAATCTACCATTCGTCCGTGCATTGAATACTATTGCCATATCTAGTCGGGCGCTGCTGATATTCATCTCGGGGTTCTCGACAAACTTCAGAGGAGGATCTGCAATGTAATCGATCGCGATTTGACTTTCTCACCCACGGGATGTTTCTTCGCTCTATCTTTTCTACAAATATTTTGACGGCTTTTTCTCTGAAGAGATTATCTCCCTGATGCAGCATCTACACGAATTTACTTGAGCTGCTAGATTGGTAGCTAGGTCCCACCCTTTTACAGTCCAAACAGTCAATTGTAACTGTCACTTCTATTCTATCTCGCACTTCCCGCATGTGGAACTCCCTTTCGTATATTTGCTATCTTGATAGCTGCAATCCCAAGAGTTTAAGAGCAACGTCTTTTATCTCCTTGATTTCCATCCATTTTTTTTTTATTCTTTCCCTGCCACCCGCTGTATTTTGTTGTTCTTCCTTCTCACTTTACACCACATAACGCCCAGCGCACCACTATTGCAATCTTTCTCTTGTTTTACGGAAGAGAATGAAACCGTTCTCTCTGTAGAGTGCGTCCTTAATGTCAAAAAGAAATCTGGTGGACCTGAAGGAGACTACCACCACCTTTAAATTTGTTGTTTTTCATTTGTTTGTTTTTTTTACTTTTTTCAATGCAATCTTATCAATTACACGACATTAGCACCACCTGTAAATTTGTTGATTATCAATCTTTTGTTTTTAAATTTTTCAGTGCAATCTTATCGATTAAACCCTAAAAAATTGTAAAAATTTCAACATTTAAACAATTTTAAGGGAAGGACTTATAGTAAATCGATCCTGTGCAATTAACTGTTTTGCTTGCGCATATTCAACAACTGAATCCTTTGCGAAATTTTTAAATAAAACCATTTTTGGAATTTCAGAGGAAGAAGCCATCGTAAAAACTGAAGAAACTTGAAAAATACAAAAACAAGAGCAACAACTCGTCCCCCAAAACAAAACAAAAAAAAGCCACCCCCAACGCGAGTGGTTCCAAAATGGAGGATCGATTTACTATAACGTTGTATAAGAAACTGAGCCCCACTAAAATTCTTTAAATATTGAAATTTTTCCAAATTTTTTTGATAATCGGAAACTTTATGTAATAATCGATAAGACTGCGCTGAAAAAAGTAAAAAAAAAAAAAATTAAAAACAACAAATTTTAAAGGTGATGTTAGTCTCTTTCAGGTCCACCAGAAATCTTAATCGCCACAATGACAAAACTCCGACAAGGTCATATGCTTCGGCAGAATCAAAAGAACCCATTGCAATAATAGTTAAATTCTATGTTGTTAATTTAGGCCGACAGACGCCCATTATGATATGACATAGACTCTGAAGCATTATAAATTTGACCACATTATCGCTAATAGGGCAGTATTCTTTACGTAAATTGACGGCAGATATTGGCAGGTTTTTGATGATAGACGGACAAAACTCACAAATGGATGATCATACATATATATTGGTAACACACTGAGAGGTTGGATAAAATAATACATGAGTATAAAAGGAATCTTTTACAAATCAATATGCCCAATGCAGTAGTCGTTCGTTGTAATTAGTCTGATCATAACTGAGGAATTAAATTTTAGCAAAAAAAAAAACAAACAAAAACATAATTTATAAAGGCGATAATGAGCACGGATTTCAGAATCCTTTAAAACAAGTTTATGCCCCCAAAAATCATACAACATAGTCTCCTTTCCTCACAAAATTAAGAATTTTCTTTTACTAATTTTAATTCACAAAAGAAAAATCTTCCTTAGTGTAAGGTAACATAATTTAATTTTGTAAGTAATGATAATCTGGTGTATAATAATCATTTTAGATGCAGAAATTAAGCCCCCCTCTCTTTTTACGCATCAGCAATGCTTCAGCTTGTTTTTTTATGAATCCTTGCAATTCGGCCCATTTTAAAATATCATACACTTAAAATATTATATATATATATATACCATCAGACCATAAAAATCCCAACTTTCAATCACACATACACACCATAAACACACACACATACATGTTCACACACGCACACAAACACACACACACATATATATATATATTAACAACAGCAGAAGCAACAGCCAGGAAAGACCATTTGCTGAAAGGCGAAAACTCAAACACAAGCCCTTTAACATTCTGAAGATGAGATTTTAATCTGAAAATATTAATGTATAATAAATAGGTGATACCCAACAACTTATTTACTTTCCTTTATTTTACTAAACGCATTGTGACAGTCTTCAAAACCTAACCATATTCCATATATATATCAGCATGCGGTGTGGGTATAGAAGAATCCAAAGGAGTATCCTGTACATAATGCTCTCTCTCTCTCTCTCTCTTTCTCTCTCTCTCTCTCACCTAACCCACTTTCTTTACGTTTCAAATCTACGGGTCAACAGTCCAACTGACAGGCTAAATGTATCTTTGAACTTTTGTTAACATCCGCTCCTACGCGTGTTCTTTGATTATATGTTGCGTATATATATGCTTATGGATGAATATGTGTGTGTGTCCGCCGAACTGATGTAATATTTTTTTTTTTCTTAAATTTTCTCTTTTTATGTATGTATGTATCAAGAAGACATGCAAATTCAGTAATAAATTGAATTTGTTTTTTGTTTTTTTATTATTACTCTTTGTAGTTAAGTTTTTAATTTCATTTTCCTTGTGGCCGTTTATTTTTTTCCTTCCTGGACAGAAAGCATGTAGAAATTGTCTGACGTTCTGTATGTCCAAGCTTTTCGCCATTTCTTTCTTGTTTATTTTTTTTTAGCCATTACTTTGAGGGGGAAGAAATTAGCTACTGTTTGCCACTGAAAAGCTGATTTGCATCTGAAGATGATGCAGTGTATCCAGTGAAACTGTAATTTTGACTCTCAAGGACCCACCCGTAAATTCAGCTATATATATATATATATATATATATATTACTTTCGGATCTAGATTTTAACATATAAAATAAAGTTCACAAAATTTACTGTATGGGATTTTAGTTAAAAAGTTACGATTGATTTGTAGTTAGCATATATATATATATATATATATATATATATAGTCTCCGCAGACATATCTGTTTTGCTTTATCACAGCTCATCAGTACGGTTAGACATTCGATTGCTTTTTACCCAGGATGGAAACTCGACCGAATTGGCGTCAGTCGGCGATTCCACCTCTGAGCTATGGGCGCTCGGCAGAAGGAGGCAGACTTTTAGCGTGTGATATATCATGTATACACACGTCAATAGCTGAGAGTATTCTAATTCATTACTGAATGAATGATGCATAGATGCTAGAGTAGATACTGTTTTTTCAAAGTCTACCATTCTTCCAGAGTGCTCAATCAGAGTGTGAAAGCATAAATATATATATATATATATATTGCTTAATTACTTAGTTTCTGGTCATAATAAGATTAGACCAGTACACATTTGTATTAAAAAGTGTTCAATACAATGATATTGTAAAACTTTTGAATATTTTCCATTTGTAAACGAGTTATTACGCGACCTAGATTTCTACCATGTGGTGTCTTCAGGCGATTTTCAATTAAAAATCGCCTGAAGACACCACTTTTCGTAGAAATCTAGGTCGCGTAATAACTCGTTTACAAATGGAATATATATATATATATATATATATATATATATGTATATATATATATGAACTTATCGCTATACTCGAGTACATAAGCGGAAGGAAAAAATGGTAATGAAAAAAGAAGAAATACAGATTATTAGACACTCCCGTAAAACTCTATTATATTACAATAACACTTTGTAGACTAAAAAGAATGATTTAAACGGCTTTAATAACTCCATGAAAGGGGCCGAGGTAAGAGAATTGATTGGCTGTTTTCTATTATACTGTGACGATGGGTTATGTATATTTGATCATAGTAATCCGCAGAAATGTGATAACCTAAGAAAGAAACTTCATTGGTTTTTTAAAAAATTTGGGTTCATCGTAGAAGTCGAAAGCAACTTAAAAATTGTTAATTATTTAGACGTAAGGCTAAATATTTCTAAATGGAACGAATCAAAAATTAATATATGTTAATACCAAATCTAACCACACTGCCCATATAGGGCGGAGCATTCCTAAAAGCTAGACGGCATAATATCTATCTATCTATCTATCTATCTATCTATCTATCTATCTATCTATCTATCTATCTCTATATATAAGTCTGTTTTTATCTATCTATCTATCTATCTATCTATCTATCTATCTATCTATCTATCTATCTATCTCAGTCTGTTCATATCTATCTATCTATCTATCTATCTATCTATCTATATATATATAAGTCTGTTTTTATCTATCTATCTATCTATCTATCTATCTATCTATCTATCTATTCATCCGCAGACAGATCTGTTTCACTGTATCACCACTCATCAGTATGGTTAGATATCCGAATATACCGTAAGGTTAGGATATTCTCTTGAAGAATTCATAATGGATGAATCGATGGAATAAGGTCTTGTGTTTTAGGTTTGTATTTACCTTTGAACTAATGTCAACATCTTGGAAAATAGTGGTTGTCTAGTCTATTTTGTCTGCAAACCACTCCCAAGAGGGAAGTATTCGAGAGTATGATCATTCATTTTATAAAAGTAGACATTTTAGTGCTGATTATGCGAAAAGATAAAAGTTGCTCAACTTTTCTCATATTGGTTCTAGTAAGTTTGGTTATCTGATGACAAGGAAGCATTTCTCCTACCTAGCGAAGTACCAGACCAATCAGCATGAATCGACTGATCATCCGCCTACAAAGGGGACTGTTCCTTAATTTAACTGTAAAGAATGTTACGAATAAGACTAGACTCCCTACCTGCTCCAGCGTCCACCATTGCGCCACCACGACAACGGTCGCCTTTTTACTACTATGAGATCGAGATCAATTCGTCTTTCCCTGTCTGATTCGTTTGATCTGATATTTTTTTGTGATTTGCGTTTCCTTCGAAAATCTTAGCAACCATCGGAAAGCAGCCAATACCGACATCGGCCCTATGCCGCTCTCTGTCTACTTGTACCCCCACATTCAATTGCATCTTGTCTTCCTCGGCTGGTCGGCATGAGACAAGATCGATCATAGCGATTTCTTTCTCCGCCATCTCGCGTAACGCCCCAACACGAACAGAAGCAGTCAATATGGCGTGAGAGCTTGAGTTTCTTCGTCATGCATAAACTTCGCTTTCTTTATTTCTAACTCGTTTTTTTTTTTCAATTAAATATTTCGCATTTTTTTTCCTTTTGTTTCAGCCTGTCTATTTCTTTCTCAACTTCTCTATATCAAATCGTCTGTCGATATCAGTATCATTGTTTTTGTACTTACCTTTCTCTTTTTCTTTCTCTCTCTCTGAGGAACACGCACACAAGCACACATATTCACACGCTGACATGTATGTAGATGTACATCAAAGTATTTTATATTTATGAAGATTTGTTGAACAGAACCCAAAGCAAAAGCAAACAGAAGTGAAAGAAGCGTCAATATTTGAAAAGTATTTGTCGAGAAAATCAGCATTTAATGGACTATCTTTTACCTGGGTCCGAAACCGACACTGCCATCGCTAGCAAAGATGTATATGTGTGAAATTCATTATGTATCTTAATTCATAAGTATCATCGTGTGTTCATCCTTACTTATTTCAGTGTGTTCATATCTATCTATCTATCTATCTATCTATCTATCTATCTATCATTATTATTATTATTTATTTATTTATTTATTAATTAATTTTATTTCTTCTCACCAATTTATTGTTATTTATTTCATTGTTTCTTTCATTCTTTTATCCCTTTTCTTTCTTTCTTTCTTTTTTCTTTCTTTCATTCTTTGTCTCTTCTTTCTTTATTTTATACTTTTCTTTCTTTTCTTTCTTTTTTCTTTGCTTTCTTTCATTCTTTTTCTCTTCTTTCTTTCTTTTAACCTTTTTCTTTCTTTCTTTTTATTTTTCTTTCTTTCTTTCATTATTTTTCTTTATTTCTTTTCTGTTCTTTCTTTTCTTTTTTTATATTCTTTTTGTATTCTTTCTTTCTTTCTTTCTTTCTTTCTTTCTTTCTTTCATGCATTTTTCTTTCTTTCTTTTTCGTTTTTCTTTCTTTCTTACATACATTTTCTCTTCTTGCTGTCATTTTTTCTTTCTTTCTTTTTTCTTTCTTACATTCGTTTTTTTAATTTTTTCATCATTATTCTTTCTTTCATTCTTTTTCATTCATTCTTTCTTTCTTTCCTTCTTTTTCTTTCTTTCTTACATTTTTTACATTCTTTCTTTCTTTTTCATTCTATTTCTTTTTTCTTTTTATTTATTCTTTCATTTTTTCTTTGTTTCATCCTTTTTTCTTTTCATTTGTTACATACTACTTCTCTTCTTCCTTCTTTTCGTTCGTTCGTTCGTTTTCTTTCTTTCTTTCTTTCTTACATTTTTTCTCTTTGTTTCTTTTATTCTATTTCTTTCATTCATTATTTTTTTGTTTCTTTCTTACAGTCTTCTTTTTCTTTCATTCTCTTCTCTTCTTTCTTTTTTCTTCTCTTCTTTCTTTTTCTTCTTTTCCTTCTTTCTTTTTTCTTCACTTTTTCTTTTTTCTTCTCTTCTTTCTTTTTCTTCTTTTCCTTCTTTCTTTTTTCTTCACTTTTTCTTTTTTCTTCTCTTCTTTCTTTCTTTCTTTCTTTTTTTTCTTCTTTTTTCGCATTCAAAATATAAAATCAAAATAAAAGAGGCTATAGCGAATATGAAAATCGATCGCGCGTAGGATGTTGATATTAATCGGTAGGCTTTTGATCGATTTTCTTTTTCCTTCTTTTTATTATATTTCATTTTTCTATATCTACATATACACGTGTGTCTACATATATAAGTGAAGAGAGAAATATCTGTTTGGAGTCCTTTCTGTTTGAGGGCGTCATTTTTTTTCTCTTCCCATTTCTTTTTTTTTTTTTTGTCCTTCCCGCAGAGAGGTCGATTTTTGCGCGGGCGCGCGTCTTGGCTGCCTGCGTGTGTGCGCGCATATGTCTCCCCCTCCAGCCCAGGAAAAGGTGATTGTCAATACATTCCCTCTACTTGGCGTGCATTTACGCCACTATCTATCTATCTATCTATCTATCTATCTATCTATCTATCTATCTACCTTAGACTGCTCGCTTCTATGTATCCATCTATTTCAGTCTGGGTCCTGGGTGTGACGGTAAACTGCATCTGGCAGCAAGGCCTCTGACTGGGAGGTTGTGAGAAGCATGTAGCCACCTCTTAATTGCTGTTGTTTTCAGGTTCACCCAGACCTGGAGTGGTAGTACCTGTTAGGGTCCCAGCTATGGGCAAATAGTTTTTTTTTTAATCGTATCACCCCGAACAAGGCGGTAACGCCACTGATGTGCAGGGGGCTACGTAATAGTGAAAAGATTTGAAAATATAAAGCCGGAAACCACATTCTAAACAGGGAACAAGGGATGAGCCTCTTAACCTGTTCAATAGACGTGGGTTGAGATCCCTAAACTGGTGTCAAAACACCATGAAAGTATTAAAATAGACAAAGATTTTTATAAAAAAAATATACATTTTTGAAGGAAAAATATTACCAACAATACACTTTTGAAGGATTTTTTTTGTGGATTTTAACAAGTGCACACGGAGGAAAAAAGACGTTGTCACATCAGTCGTAAAGAGCAAATTGGCGACAAAAGAAACAAAAAAACGAACTTACGCATAACACCAAGAAAAAAGTTAGCGTCGAAGACCTCGAAAATCACACAAGTCAACAACATCAAATTGGCGAAACAGATTCGCGCACAAGTCGCGCAACAAAATTGTAACGAATTTTTTCTCCCCTCTAAATCACTTTAACAACGTGTGCCACAAACTGACTCAAACACGTCGACCACAAACAAGTTGTCGACACTAATACCAAAAAGAAAAAAATGGAAGATTTCCAAAAAGGAATACTCGAAATTATAAAGAGAACTGAAGAAAGACAACATCAATTAGAAATAAAACAGATGGAAATGCAAAAGGCTAATGAAATAAGACAAATAGAAATGCAAAAGGCTAACGAAGAAAGACAAATGGAAATGCAAAAGGCTAACGAAGAAAGACAAATGGAAATGCAAAAGGCTAACGAAGAAAGACAAATGGAAATGCAAAAGGCTAACGAAATAAGACAAATGGAAATGCAAAAGGCTAACGAAGAAAGACAAATGGAAATGCAAAAGGCTAACGAAATAAGACAAATGGAAATGCAAAAGGCTAACGAAATAAGACAAATGGAAATGCAAAAGGCTAACGAAATAAGACAAATGGAAATGCAAAAGGCTAACGAAATAAGACAAATGGAAATGCAAAAGGCTAACGAAATAAGACAAATGGAAATGCAAAAGGCTAACGAAATAAGACAAATGGAAATGCAAAAGGCTAACGAAATAAGACAAATGGAAGCAAAAGGCTAACGAAATAAGACAAATGGAAATGCAAAAGGCTAACGAAGAAATACAAATGGAAATGCAAAAGGCTAACGAAATAAGACAAATGGAAATGCAAAAGGCTAACGAAATAAGACAAATGGAAATGCAAAAGGCTAACGAAATAAGACAAATGGAAATGCAAAAGGCTAACGAAATAAGACAAATGGAAATGCAAAAGGCTAACGAAATAAGACAAATGGAAATGCAAAAGGCTAACGAAATAAGACAAATGGAAGCAAAAGGCTAATGAAATAAGACAAATGGAAATGCAAAAGGCTAACGAAGAAAGACAAATGGAAATGCAAAAGGCTAACGAAATAAGACAAATGGAAATGCAAAAGGCTAACGAAGAAAGACAAATGGAAATGCAAAAGGCTAACGAAGAAAGACAAATGGAAATGCAAAAGGCTAACGAAATAAGACAAATGGAAATGCAAAAGGCTAACGAAGAAATACAAATGGAAATGCAAAAGGCTAACGAAATAAGACAAATGGAAATGCAAAAGGCTAACGAAATAAGACAAATGGAAATGCAAAAGGCTAACGAAATAAGACAAATGGAAATGCAAAAGGCTAACGAAATAAGACAAATGGAAATGCAAAAGGCTAACGAAATAAGACAAATGGAAATGCAAAATGCTAACGATGAAAGACAAACGCAACTGCAAGAACTGTCATTAAAATTAGCAAACACAGCCCTGGATAGGAACACGGAGAAGGAGAAGACATTTTCACAAATGAAACGCTATTGAAATTTTTAAATACTCAGTCGAGGAAGACAAAACTTTCGGAGAGTATTACAGACGATACGAGGAGATTTTTAATATCGACTCTCAGCACTGAAGTGAGAAGAAAAAATTAAGACTTCTACTCAGGAAATTAGGCACAGGCGAACACACCAAGTTCTTAGACTATATTATCTCTAAAAAAAAAAAACGACTGATCTAACGTTCGATGAGGCAGTGACAGGCCTCACAGAACTGTTCAGCCCAAAAATATCGTTGTTCCATAAAAAGGTGGAAATGCCTTAATCTTAGAAAAGACGAAAACGAGGACTTCTTTACATTCGCAGCTATCGTCAATAAACATTGTGACGATTTTAAATTGTCTTAACTTACCCCAGACAATTTCAAGTGTCTCATATTTGTCCAAGGACTAGTTGCTGCTAATGACAGCGAAATGCTGATCAAACTGCAAAACGAGCCAGGTCTAACATTACAAAAATTGTCAGAAGATTGCCAGAAATGCCTCAGCATAAAGAAAGATAGCAAGGACATTGAAGAGTCAGGAGTAGCGTACATTCGAAAGGTAAAAAAAAAAAATTACGCTTTGTACCCTTTCCGCAGACAAAACAAAATTATAATGCCAAAGAGAAAAAATACAGCACTACGGTTGACAAGAATCCAGTAAAAAACAAGCCTCCCCCTTCTGTATGTTACAGATGTGGTGGATGGCATTGGTTTAAGGATTGTCTTTTTAAATACAAAAATTGCCGATCATGTGGTAAGATGGGCCACAAAGCTACGGTATGCAGAAATAAAAATCAACCTAGTAGTAGAGTGGAGGATGAAAATAAGAAAATATCAGAAAATACGTTGAAATGGAAATTCTGAATAAAAAATTAAATTGCAACTGGATTCAGACAACCTAGTAAGAACAGGCTAGTTGCAGAAATTCAATTAAGTTCGTTTTGTAAAAGAATAGACTGTGAGTTTTCGGAAGCCACAAAACTGAAGGAGGAATTGCACAAAGAATTCCCAGAAGTATTTTCAAGTGGGTTAGGGCGTTGCAACAAATTGAAGCGAAAATCGAGCTTAAACAGAATGCTCAACCTTTATTTGGGAAAAAGAGAAACGTACCTTTCGCCACAATTGACAAAATAGACAGAGAATTGGAGAGGCTAGAGCAAACTGGGATTATTTCGAAAACTGTCTTCAGTGAATGGGCGGCACCAGTTGTTTATGTTAAGAAAACATCGGGAGAAATCCGCGTTTGTGCAGATTTTTTTATGGGACTGAATAATGCAATTAAAGATCACCACTATCCGTTGCCTAGCCATGAAGAAATATTCACGAAACTTAATGGTGGAAAGATTTTCTTAAAGATTGACCTAAGCGAAGCATACTTGCAGATTCCAATTACGGAAGAAAGTTCCAAATTACTGTGCATAAATACGCACAAAGGTCTATACAAATACAACAGGCTACCATTCGGGATAAAAGTAGCGGCTGCGATTTTTCAGTAGATAATGAATACTATGTTGACGGGGCAAAATTGACAGCTTATCTGTACGATATTTTAGTTAAAAGCAATAATTTAAAAGACCATGCGACACACAAGACTACAAGACTTTGGGTTAAAACTTAAAGAGAAGAAATGTGATTTCTTCTTGAAAGAAATAAAATATCTAGGCCACATCATAAATGAGAATAGCAGGAAACCTGAGAGAGAGAGAGAGAGAGAGAGAGAGAGAGCGCTTCAGCAATCAAAAACATACCTGAGCCTAAAAATGTCACAGAATTGCAAAACTTTCTCGGTCTTGCTAATTACTATGAAGAGTTTATGGATAATATGCATAAATTAAGAGCACCCCTCAACGAATTACTGTAGAAAGATGTCCAGTGGAACTGGTCGGAAAGTGCAAAAAAGGCGTTTAAGGAAATTATAAATAAAATGATATCAGAGTTAACCTTGACACATTTCGACCCTAGGCTGGAGATTATTGCAGCAATTGATGCAAGCTCACACGGTGTGCGAGCATGCATTTTACATAAAATGCAGGATGGTACTACAAAACCGGTAGGCCACGCATTGAAAACATTACTACCGACCGAGAAAAACTATTCACAAATAAAAAAACAAGGTTTGAGAATTATTTTCGCCGTAACTCGATTTCATAGATATATATATGGTAGAGAATTTACGCTACAAACGGACCATAAGCCGCTTCCTACCATATTTGGATCCAAGAAAGGACTACCTGTATATACCGCGAATAGACACCTGAGGTGGGGCACAATACTAATAAACTACAATTTAAACTAGAATATTTACCATCGAAAAAATAGGGCACTCAGATGGACTATTGAGGCTGATTCCTAAGGAAAGTGAACCCTTGGAAGACTCAATGATAGCAGCGATCAGTTTTCGAGAAATTATTACCAGACAAAAACAATAATAGGAATACACCTACAATAGTGAAAAGATCGTTCAAGCCAGGCGAAAAAGTATATTTCAAAACTTTTAATAACAATATGTCGTATTGGGAACCAGAAATAATTATAAGCAGAATTGGAAACGTAATGTGTACTATCAAAGGGAAAAAATTCACGCAAAGAAGACACGTGAATTAAATAAAAAAAAAAGAACTAAGCTCCTCATCTTTAGAATGCGAACATTCTATGGAGGAAATCTTTGAAGCTTTTGACATCCAGAAACCAAAGGCTAACACGTTGGTTATGCGACGTGGTGCAATGGATATCGGCTCAGATTGAGAAATCGGAGAGCCGAGTTCGAATTCCAGTTGAATTCGTTGCATTCACTTACGCGTAAATAACCTTGGGAAAGGTATAAATCCAACTCTTCTCCTTCCAGCTATGGGCTAAATAGCAGGACAGATTGGGTTCTATAAGCTTTGTTGGCAAACAATTTAGCCGAGAAGAAATGGCAACCTACTGCGGAAAAATCTTCTTCCTGGTCAGTCATGGATCGAAAGAGGCATGATCGCCCAGCATGCATCAAGGGATGGCACTTATCTGATAGCCAAGGTCACAAGTAACATGCTAAGTCATTTTTTAGCCATTCGTTTTATCCTGTGCTTGAATAGTCTAATTTCTCTGATTAATTATTCAAAATTCCGATAATCTATCTATCTATCTATCTATCTATATCAGTCTGTTCATATCTATCTATTTACGATTTTACGCTATTGGTAACCAACTATAAGGTCCAAAAACCATTTAAGGTCGAGAGTTACCGAACGGTGTTGTTTTATGGGCGTGAAAATAATAGATTATGAGGATATGTAGGATATATAACAGTTGATTTGAAGTGGTTTAGATTGTAGTGGTTAAGGAAGCATCCTCTCTCAATTGTCTGTTTTACAAAGAAGCGACTCTTTGGAAGAAACTACCCTAATGGAACTTATTCCTTACCAACGGAATACGAAAATATTAAGGATGTCGAATCTGCGTACATAGTATTCCATGTCTTAGCTATAAAGGTCTGAATAACTGGAATTAAAATATAGCTTGTCAGAATATTTTCCATGGAATCAGCTATAAAGTTGCTACAGACAGTATTTACATTATTGGGACTATTGTCCTCATCTTTGTTGATATTTGTGCGACGTTTCGGCCGTTGTACGCTCCAACCTTCTTCAAGTACTAGGAGGTTTGAACCAAACCCTTTATTAAAATCACTGGGGTATATGAACTCCATTCCTTGCGTAATGTCTCTATTGGATGTTTTTAGTTATCTCCCTCTAACCTTACAAACTACTTGTTCACCACTGCTGTAGCCTGGTATTGAACTCAAACTCTAAGAGTCAGGTCAGAAACTAACCAACATATATATCAACTGGGCCATGTGTTCTTAAGCACATATGTCCCATTGGATATAGACAGAAAACCCCGTGTATATAGACCGAAACGTCGTACAAATAGCAACAAAGATGAAGACAATAGTCCGAATAATGTAAATAATGTAAATATTACATAATATCAGAAATATAGACAAATAGAATGATCTATTATTAAACGTCATTTAAATGGCAACAAAGATGAGAACTATAGTCCGAATAATGTAAATACTGTAAATACTACCTTATCTCAGAAATATAGACCAATAGAATGATCTATTATTAAACGTCGTACAAATGGCAACAAAGATGAGGACAATAGTCCGAATAATGTAAATACTGTAAATACTACCTTATCTCAGAAATATAGACAAATAGAATGATCTATTATTAAACGTCATTTAAATGGCAACAAAGATGAGAACTATAGTCCGAATAATGTAAATACTGTAAATACTACCTTATCTCAGAAATATAGACAAATAGAATGAGCTATTATTAAACGTCGTACAAATGGCAACAAAGATGAGGACAATAGTCCGAATAATGTAAATACTGTAAATACTACCTCATCTCAGAAATATAGACAAATAGAATGATCTATTATTAAACGTCATTTAAATGGCAACAAAGATGAGAACTATAGTCCGAATAATGTAAATACTGTAAATACTACCTTATCTCAGAAATATAGACAAATAGAATGATCTATTATTAAACGTCGTACAAATGGCAACAAAGATGAGGACAATAGTCCGAATAATGTAAATAATGTAAATACTACCTCATCTCAGAAATATAGAAAAATAGAATGATCTATTATTAAACGTCGTACAAATGACAATAAAGATGAGGACTATAGTCCGAATAATGTAAATACTGTAAATACTACCTCATCTCAGAAATATAGACAAATAGAATGATCTGTTATTAAACGTCATTTAAATGGCAACAAAGTTGAGGACAATCGTCCGAATAATGTAAATACTGTAAATACTACCTCATCTCAGAAATATAGACAAATAGAATGATCTATTATTAAACGTCATTTAAATGGCAACAAAGATGAGAACTATAGTCCGAATAATGTAAATACTGTAAATACTACCTTATCTCAGAAATATAGACAAATAGAATGATCTATTATTAAACGTCGTACAAATGGCAACAAAGATGAGGACAATAGTCCGAATAATGTAAATACTGTAAATACTACCTCATCTCAGAAATATAGACAAATAGAATGATCTATTATTAAACGTCGTACAAATGGCAACAAAGATGAGGACAATAGTCCGAATAATGTAAATACTGTAAAATACTACCTTATCTCAGATATATGGACAAATAGAATGATCTATTATTAAACGTCATTTAAATGGCAACAAAGATGAGGACTATAGTCCGAATAATGTAAATACTGTAAATACTACCTTATCTCAGAAATATAGACAAATAGAATGATCTATTATTAAACGTCGTACAAATGGCAACAAAGATGAGGACAATAGTCCGAATAATGTAAATACTGTAAATACTACCTCATCTCAGAAATATAGACAAATAGAATGATCTATTATTAAACGTCGTACAAATGGCAACAAAGATGAGGACAATAGTCCGAATAATGTAAATACTGTAAATACTACCTTATCTCAGATATATGGACAAATAGAATGATCTATTATTAAACGTCATTTAAATGGCAACAAAGATGAGGATTATAGTCCGAATAATGTAAATACTGTAAATACTACCTTATCTCAGAAATATAGACAAATAGAATGATCTTATTATTAAACGTCGTACAAATGGCAACAAAGATGAGGACAATAGTCCGAATAATGTAAATACTGTAAATACTACCTCATCTCAGAAATATAGACAAATACTAACGTTGCTATAGGTTATCTAGTGGCAAGATGGTCGAGTAAAATTACTGGGAAATGATGACTCAGCACAGATATAGCATCAATAATCCATTTTGGTCGGATGTGACTTCCATAAAAATAGAGTATAGCAGATGAAGTCAGGTACTTTCTGGGAGGGTCTTCTCTGCATCTGTGTGTGTATTATATATGCACATCGCTCTATTAATTATCCACAAGTCGTAAAAAGGACATATACACACACAAACACACATGCAGACTTACCGTAATATTCTATAATAAATAAAATAAAAGACCAATAATAATCCGGTGTATAAAAATCCAGTTTTAATTATGTTTGTACTTGTAACTCATTAATCTTACCCATCCCTTAAATTGGGACATAAGACATTAATGATTAGTAAACGACATTGGGGAAACAAACAATGATAGATAGGTATAAAGATATCAAAAGACTGAGATAGATAGATAGATAGATAGATAGATAGATAGATAGATAGATAGATAGATATAAAAGGACATATATAGACATATAGGTGTATAGACATAAATAGACAAATGGATAGATATAAACATATATATTTATTTTGTTACGTGTTAAGTGTAACAAAAGTAAAAACAATGATTGACCAAAACTCAGAGTTAAATCACGCAAATATTTAATTTACAAAAACATTAAACAAAAATATTTAGAAATATACAGTTTTTGCATTCAAATAGAAAACAGAGTTTACTACTGGCAGGCGAAGTGTTACGAAAAGGAAGGAAGAGTCAGTATCTTTACCCTGTTAAATTATTAAAGGAGTTTAAGTGCTATACATTTTGGAAATCCTTATATGTGTATATAAAAAATAATTACCAGTAATGTCAATGAAAAAGTCAAAAATATCTATTTACCCATATAGTTCCATAGCAACTTTTCTTAGAGATTCTTTCAGCTGGATATGAATCCTTGAATCAAAGCCAGAGTTGATAATGTCAGCAAATCCTGTTAACAACTTACTATTCACTTTCCAAAATCAATTTTATAGGAGATAACATCTCATTTGCATATTCTAGAATTCTTTGGAATTCTCTAGATTTTATTCGAATTTTCTCGGACATTCTAGCATCTTCCAAACGTTCTATTTCTAATTTTCTTATTTTTACGACTAATTCATGAATAAACATTTTTTGTAATAACAAGTAGGACTCAAATGAATCCCTTACTACAACATTTTAGACATTATTAATATTATTTTTTATATATAAATGCATCCTCCTAACACCCTTCTACGACATCTCCTGAAACATGTTTCTCTTTTTCTTTCACTCTCTTTTTATGTAACCCCTGCGCACCAGTAGCAGTAATGCCTTCCTTGGGGTGAAACGAGTATAAAAAAGATTGCCGGGTATTGATGTTTGTAACTTGAATTGCGTACATATATACATATATTTACGTGGCCTACGTGTATAAAACTTATTAGATATCTAATGTTTAACTATGCGAATGGATAGAATTGGATATTTTATATAAGGGTGCATATAAAACTTATAAAATATTATTTTATTGAAATGCGTATACAGGGCGATTAGATTTACGTCGAGCTGCAACTATAGAATTTACTACATATTTTATCAGATCATTGCAAATGTTGGTGTCGAATTTTCATTGTTAATTTGAAATGACTGCAACTTGACGCTGCTCCTTGTTTTGGTGCCGATTTCTGGGTAGTTCAAAATTAAAACCATGCATTGCTTAGTTTCGAATTTTGACGTTCTGTCCACAAATTAATGTCTAAAAGGTGGAGATCAAAAGTTTCAATGACGTCAAATAACACTTTATATTCAATTTCAGAAAGGTGTTAACTGGTCCTGGGTCTGACGGTAAACTGCATTTGACAGCAAACCTCTGATTGGGAGGTTGTGAGTAGGATGGAACCATTTCTTAATTGCTGTTGTTCCCGGAGTGGTAGCACCTGTTAGGGTTCCAGCTACGGGCAAATAGTCAACCCCCCCCAAACTGGGGTTAAAACACTATGAAAGTATAAAAATAGACTTTTATAAAAATATACATCGTTTTTAAGGAAACGTCACACACACACACACACACACACACACACACACACACACACACACACACACACACACATATATATATATATATATATATATATATATATAGAAATATTGCCTTTCGAAAATCGAGATGTTTTTGATATTTTGATTTATATATATTTTTTGTGTTTTAGATCACAGTTTTTTAACGTTTCTTGTAAATTATTAGGTAAAATGTTTATTATTGCTCTTTGGATTGGTAAGTGACATCTAAGGCGTCTATTCAATTAAAATTCATATTTTTGCTGTAATTCCTGAAAAATGTTTTGTTACTAATCAAAATAACCCCATTAAATCTAAACTACTGATGTTCAATATAGTGTAGGAATTTCGGTGCCTAGAACAAGACTGTATCTCTGGTCACAAATCAATTATCCATATTGGCCACACTATCACCTCCATGAGTAGAGGTCTTATAGACTCCGATAATCTTTCTCTGTGTAGGAACAGTTTGCTAATGGGAATTATGCAAATGATTTAAACTTGCTAGCAAAATGGCGTAAGCAGAAACTAGAATCGGTTTTAGAGTAGAGAGTCGATAAATTCGAATAGATTTTGAAATTCTAATGCCGATCAAAGAATCCAGTTGAATAAAGCAGATCAAAGGTTCGGAAACAATTTTAAAAATTTTCTCTCTCCGTAAATTAAAGATTAAAATTGAAAGGGAATGACAAACTAAGTTAATATCCAAATCTTTTACGAAACAACATTAATAATTGTGAAATATGAAGGCAAGGATTGGACTAATAATTGTTTGAGCAACTGGAGTAATTGCAGTTATCAGGTAAATTTAGAATTTGAAATAAAAAAGAAGTTGTAATATCTCGTTGACAGCATTCCCAAAATAACTTTTTTTATAATTAAGGCAGAAATGCCACTGATGCAGAGAGGGTTACAGTGAGAGAATAAAAAAGGTACAGGAGATGTCGAAGAAAGGATAAGAGATGGATGGGAATAAAGTAGATAAAAGACAGCAATTGACGTCGCATTTAAACTTTTTAGAGATTGTAGCTATCATGGAATAAAGTAAGTGGAAGTGAGTTCCACAAACGGTTAGTGCGAAAAAAGAAACTGTTAGAGTAGAAAAGATGGGTTTACATTTAACTATTTCGACGGTAAAAGGGTGGGACCATAATGCCATTAATATTAAGAAGAGAGGATGCTGTAGCGTATGGGAGCTGGTTAACGTTTCTTGGTTCGGCTTTGTGTCAGACTTAACCGAACTCTTTCCAGCTTACAGGTTTTAAGCAGAATTATCCATCATCAAAATTATCATCATGTCGGCAGGATGGAATAGTCTGGAATAGTGTAAGAATAAAATATATATTTTGCTTTTTAAAATAGAAATTTATTAAGAGAAAAGAATAACACAATAGTATCAAGAGTTCGTACAAAATGTTCGTAGTAGTAATTTGTTGAAAGAGATAAGAAGAAAGAGAAAGAAGACAATATCCGAGTCGCTTGAAGTTGAAGTTACATTTTGGATCTTTGTCTCGCGGCTCCTATCTGTCTCTCTCTGACTGACGTTGATGAAGGCCTTTTATTGTAATCTAGATTTTTCGCACTTACTCGTGAAGTTCTTTTTGATCTTGCAAGTCGCTCCCATTCGTCAAAAATCATTTTAATACTTACTTGCGAAATCTGGCTTCGACTTTTTCTTTAAGCACATGGGCAATCCTTTTTCTATTTGGAAAAACCAGGATTTCACACGTCCTTGTGAATTTTTGTAATAGTGAAGAAAGTTGATTTTAATTCATTTTTTATTCGCTATAATGCCACTTATTGAACATCAGAAAACTTTGAACGCGAAGAAAAAAATATCGAATCAAATATTCATATTGAATATCGACAGCGTCGAGGCACGGGTTAGTAAAACTCGTTTCACGCATCTCATTACTGTAGTGATTTCGATCCTAACTGGGTTCCAAACGAAGTTCAGATTCTTCAATGAACAAAATAAGGATAACACGAAACGGCTTTGTTTCTAGCCATCATTTCAAAATGGAAAGAAAAAATATAATCGGACAGAAAGAGATTTCTTTTTTTTTTAATCAAACGGACCAAATGAGTGGATATTCAGGGTTAAGCCCGGGCGTCAAACACGTGACTTCATATAATGGGATAAAGAAAGTCACGTGAAAGAGCGTTTGTTGGCGCATTTGCTGTTTCGGGTGAAGGTGAACGTCGGGCTGAGGGTCCGGAAATGAAGGAAACAAAAAATAGGAATAAAATGTGCTACCAAATCGGCACTGACTCCGCGCAACGTCCTGTGGCGCGCAACGAATTTAGCAAAATGACAACTATTTAGAGAGAGGGGGGGGGAGGGGGGGAAACGGACAGGACAGAAGGAGAAAGATTTCAATCAGGTTTGCGCACATACATCATTGGCGTGTAGTGAAAAATAGCTTTTTCTTTTATATGTAGTCCTGTGATCATATTTTAAGAAAAAACATTCTACATACGATACGTTTTTTGAAGTTCGTCATTTGCTTACGAAATGCGTAATTTAGGTTTGAAAAAACAAAAAAACAAAACATAACAAAAACAAACAAAATACAAAAACTAAAAAAAGCAAAAACATCTTGATCAGCATTCATTCAATAATTGAAACAGATTGTCACAGAAATCATGAAGTATTAGACCCTCTTTTTCTGCTTTTCTGTTAATATATTTCATAAGCAGATTTTGTCAAGTTGTGCAATACAGTAGAATGTTTCGTCAACTATTTAGCCAACAGATTGAATGAAAATCTCATTGTCTTACCTTCGATTAGGCCGGGTACTAATTGAAATTTGAAACAATTTTCTTATTTTTCTTTAATATAGATCAGAAGCAGATTTTGTCAAGTCGTGCAATAACCGGGTGTATGTTTCGACTATTAATTAGCTAACGAATTAGAAATAGAATGAATATCTCATTGTCTAGCCTACTCTTGTGTCGGGTAGTAACTGAAATTTGAAAGTATCTTTTCTTGATTTTCTTTTAATATAGTTCTTAAGGAGATTTTGTCAAGTGGCGTAATAATCGGTAGTAAATTTTGACAACTCATTAGCTAACGAATTAAATTAAAATCTCATTGTCTAGCCTATAATTGGGTCGTGTACAAATTGAAATTTTAGACTCTCTTTTCCTGTTTTCTTTTAATTTAATTCGGAAGCAGATTTTGTACAGTGACACAGTATTCGGTAGTAAGTTTCGACAATTAATTAGCCAAAAGATTGAATAAAAATCCCATTGCCTAGCGTATTATTGGGCCGGGTACTAATTGACATTTGAGACACACATTTCCTTTTTTTTTTTTTTTTTTTCAATATAGTTCCTTCGTAGTTTTTGTGAAATGGCGGAATAATCGGGAGTAAATTTCGACAATTTATTGCCTAATGAAAATCTTATTGTCTAGCATATTATTGGGCCGGGTTATAATTGAAATTTTAAACTCTCTTTTTCTGTGTTTTTTTTTTTTTTTTTTAATATAGTTCTTAAGGAGATTTTCACACGCCACACACAATAATCAATAAAAAAGTTTCGACAACTAATTAGCCGGGAAAAAAAATGAAATTTTAGACACAGTTTTCTAGATTTTCGTTCAGACGCAAATTTTGCGAAATGACGCAATAAAGGGGAGTAAAATTCGATAACTAATTAGCCAACGGATTGAATAAAAATCTCATTGCCTAACCTAAACCGAGCCAGGTACGAACTAATATTGTTGTGAAGCAGAGTTTGTCAAATCGCGCAATAATCGGGAGTCAATTTTGACAAGTTATTAGCCAACAGATTGATTTAAAATTCATCTTGTATTCCTACTACTGGTCGGGTAATAATTTAATTTTTAGACCCTCTTTTACTGTTTTTCTTTTAATCTATTTCATAATCAGATTTTGTCAGTCAGTAACTCAGTTAAGTACCACACGTTATACACGCTTGGGTGATCATGTCTTAAAAGACATTCTACGGTAGACTAGTTGTCGGCAAAAAGCTATAAAATCCAATCTGTTCTGTTATTTGACTCGTAGCTGGAGATGGAAGCGATGTATTATATTCTTAAGTAGTAATCAGTGGGGATCAGTTTATTATTTCAAAACAATAGAAAACTTATCCCCAATTTATGTCCAGTAGAGTCCTTAATCATGTTTTCAACTATTATATTCAGTCAGTCAGTTAAGTGCCATACGTGATACACGCTTGGGCGATCATGTCTTGAAAGAGACATGACTGACTGGGTGGAAGATTATCCCACAGCAAGTTGCCATGACTTTCTGCGGTAGACTGGTTGCCAGTCAAGGCTATAGAACCCAATCTGTCCTGTTATTAAACCCATAACTGGAGGGAAGAGTATTATTAATACCTTTCCCAAGGATATTTGCGCGTAAGTGAATGCGAGGAATTCAACTGGCATTCGAACACGTGTCTCCGATTTCTCGTTCCGAGCTGATATCCATTGCACCACAACAGACATTAGATTTTTTCAAGTGGTGTACTAATCGGGAGTAAGTATCGAGTACGAGTTAGATAACGGATTGAATTAAAATCTAATTGCCAAGCTAACTAGGGTACTACAATGTGATGTAGTGATTAACGAGCCTTTCTCGCTAGAACCTATTACAACTGAGTAGTGAGTTTGAAACTCACTGGACACCTAGTACATTCGTCCTTATGCCACATCTAAGCGGCGTATATAAAATCAATTAACTGTTTCCCCTGCTAGTATATGAGACTCTCTTTTCCTGTTTTTCTTTTAATATAGCCTATACGACTTTTTTCAAGTGTCGCAATAATCAGGAGTAATGAATCTTCGTCTACAAACTAGCTAATCATTGGGAGTATGTATAAGTATACATACATTAAAATTCATACATATAAACAGAGCGTAATTTTTAAATTCTAACCACGTCTCGTCAATTAGATTTTAATTCAATCCATTAGACTGTAACCGAAATATAAACACACTTAATTTGTTTATAGTTTAAATACGCTAGACGCATGCATCATTCTCGTATAAATACTCTTACATTTAAAATAATCATCTATTGCTTTATTACACGGGACACGTATCTGACCAATAAAATCAAACCTCAACCAACATAGTGTCTCGTTTTTGAAGCAATTAGTCTCGTTTTTTCCTACCTGTTATTGAATACTTATTGTATTCATATATATATATATATATATATATATATATACTGTTAAATATAAGAGACAATGAATGTCTATTATGTTTAATCATGAGCCGTTCTAAACATTTTATTTTGGTTTTAATTTCAGTTGAAAATAAAGACAAAAATTCTCCAACATTTGGATAATTTTTTATTAACTTGTTTCTAAATAATAGTAAAAAAATATCCAAATGCTGGAGAATGTTTGTTTTTATTTTCAACTGAACTTAAAGCCAAAATATGATGTTTAGAATGGCTCATGATTAAACATAATAGATATTCATTGTTTCTTATATTTAAGAGTATATGTTTAGAAAATTATCTGCTGCCTCGATACACTATATATATATATAAATTTATTTGTAAATGGACCTTTGTCTGTGGTGTGTCGGGGGGTGTATGTGTCCGTTACCTATAGACTCCGAAACGGCTAACTGATTTTCTTGAAAATTTACACAGTTGTACAATAAGCGTCTGCGAGTGTTCTTAGCTTAATATCGAAAATCGAAAAAATTGAGTTATAGAAGGAGTGGTCCGATTTTAATCAAATTTCATACACTCATAGACAAATACATAAGAAACTATATTCAGAAGTTTCAACGTTGCAGTTCTTACAATAGTGCAGAAAACCGATAATATATATATATAAAAGGCAAGATGTTTGTGTGTGTCTGTTTATCTGCCTGTATGTCTGTATTTTTTTCAGCTCTTTTATTTTAGTTGTTGCTTCGGTTTTGGCTCTAAGTAGGTATAATTGTAGTTCTTAGACTCAGCCATGATACCGTTTACTCAGAGGACTTATTTAGCCTTCTAAATTCAGTTTACGACGAAAAAAACTTATTTGATATCGATACCAGGAAATCAAAATTTGACTTACATCCATTCATTTTTCTTTCAGTTTACGGTTTCGCTTTAACTGGAAACAACTATTGCTTTTTAGTCTCCCGTGCCACCGTCCAAAGTGTCTGAGTTCCAGGACCATGGATGAGTTTTAAAGCTTTCATTACACCCGAGCAATGCCGGGCTATACTGCTAGTACATATATATATATATATATATATATATATATATATATATATATATATTTGTGTGTGTGTTTGTGTGTTTCAATATATATGTCGCTGTAGAAAATTATTGCCCAAATAAACACACGTACACACATACGCACAAACTAATATTTATATATACATATCTTGCTAAAATATCTTAACACTTGTTCATAAGTCGGAAATAGGAATGTTTCAACTCATAAATGTGTCGGTTATATAATTTTATAAAACCGACACTTTTTGAACTTTGTCTCACTTATTTCAAATCAGTCACGTACGACAGAAGCAAACATGAAAGCAAATATTTATTTAAACTTCTCTAGGAATATCAGCAAAAATTATTTTCTAGAACAGTTAACAATAATTCTTTCGAAGTAGTTCTGTTAGTAAATGCAAACTAACAAGTCTGTTTGCGTATTGAATGTCTTGCCTTGGTACATGATGTTCTTGAAGCATCGACTTGTAGTTCCATTCATCTGGGAAGGTCGTAGTTGATACGTGAAAGTAAGACATGGTCAAATATTGATGGCAGCAGACATCTTCGCGTTCGTAGATAGAAGATCCTGAATTTTTTTTATCGTTTCACCGCAAACAAGGCAGTAACGGCATTGATGCGCAGGGGAAGGGGTACAAAAGAGTATAAGATTAAATAGGAGGAAAGTAAAAAGAAAGACGAACCAGTTACAGGGGGTGTCAGATAAAGAAGGAAGAGAAGGATGGGAATACAGGTGTGATGAAAGTTGCAAAGGTAGAGAGAAAGGAAAAGATATACAGAACGATGTAGAAAGAACAGGTTTCAAGTGCTTAAGAGATGGGTATTGACATTGCATTTAAGTTCCTGGAGGTTTTAGCTGTCAGGAAAGCAAGAATATGGACGAGAGTTCCACAGAAGTGAAGACGCGAAAAGAAGCTGCTGAAGTAGAATTGTCGTCTGCATTTGGTTGGTCTAGCTGTGAATGGGTGGGACCCAGTTGCCATCCTGGTTGCACGAGTAAGCTCATGTGGCAGGGGCACCAGTGGCTTAAGTTCGTCGGAGCAGAAGCCATGAAAAGGTTTATAGAACAGACATAGGGAAGCCACATCCCGTCGGTGAGAAAGCAGCTGGAGTCGAACCGCCAAGTCGGTACCTATCACACTACTGATTCTCCTTTTGAGCGGGGGCGCCTGACCATATATGACAGCAGTATTCCATCCGGATGGTTGATTTGTATATGTGCAAGATGGATTAAGGCGGAAAAACACAGTGATCCATCCTTCCTAGTCGTGGATTTATCTATTGACTCAATGTAGTGGTTCCGCTTGAGATCGGAAGAGAGAGTAAGGCCGAGGAGGTATTGCTCTCAGGAAGACTCGCTTCGTCCATGCTTATGAGAGGCAGGAGGGGTTGCCTGTGATGATTGACAGACAGCAGCAAATGCTTCAAGAAACGCTCTGGTCTAGATTGCATGTCGCAAATTGAAAAAAAATACGGATCTTCGAACTCTTAAAAGGATAAAAAATCTGATTGTTGCAATCGTGGAATCTGTCCTGCTTTTTGTAGCAGAGGCGTGGATTCTGATCAAATCTCCGAAGAAGCAGGTAGAATGCCCAGGACGGCACTTAAGGTCCTGCAGAAGTCGAATATCAAGTGTTGAACTTTATGCTGAGCGAAAATGATAACACCAAGGATGCAGGAGAGAAAAATGAGTCCGCCAAGACAGTGTACCATGATAACAAAGTTGCTTATGAATTAATCCTCTGCAAATAAAGACTTTTATAATGCTTCGAGAAGGATTTTGAAGAAAGAATCATTAAAACATTCATAAGTAAAGCGGATGTGCGTTGTGGTGCATTGGATATCGGCTCGGAACGAGAAATCGGGGAGCCGAGTTCGAATTCCAGCTGAATTCATTGCATTCACTTACGCGCAAATACCCTTGGGAAAGGTATTAATCCGCGTATTCCTTCCAGTTATGGGTTAAATAACAGGACAGATTGAGTTCTATAGCCTTGGTCGGCAACCAGTCTACCATAGAAAGCAATGGCAACCTACTGTGGGACCTACTGTGGCCCAGTCAGTCATGTCTCTTTCGAGACATGATCGTCCAAGCGTGTGTCACGTATGGCACTCAACTGACTGAAGTAAACTACGAGTTCTTTTCATATCTCAAACATTTTGATATGTTAGTTGATAACCAAAAACATCTGTTCTTTTAACTAGCTACAATGGCAAATGCCGTAATAATATTTGTCACTCAGTCAAATACAAATTATCATCGGACCATTAATTCTTTGGTTGGAAATCCTGACAATGAGTACTAACGAAAGATCAGCAAATGAATGTCGTTTCAGTAAAAAATTGAACCTCGCTTTTATACAGAAAAAGATTAATAATAATTTTAAGGAACAAATTCAAAATAGCCCTAAGTTAGTTTTAACGGGCGATGAAGAATTGCAATTCCGATTATTTTCACTTGAGTCCTCGAATACTTATCTATCTATCTATCTATCTATCTATCTATCTATCTATCTATCTATCTATCTAGCTAGCTAGCTAGCTATCTTAGTCTATTGATATCTATCTATCTATCTATCTATCTATCTATCTATCTATCTATCTATCTCATATCATATATAGTATATAGTATTTACGCTCTCACACCCTGATTAAGCATTCTGGAAGAATGGGAGACTTTGAAAACAGTAGCTAATTCGGCATATACGCATCGTACATTCAATAATGAATTAGAGCACTATGGTTATTGGGCGTGTATAATGATATACGCGCTAAAATGTCTGCATTCTTCTACCGAACGCTCGTAGCCCAGAGGTAGAATCGCCGGCTGACGCCAATTCGGTCGGGTTTCAATCCTGGGTTAAAAGGCAATCGGAGTCTAACCGTACTGATGAACTGTGATACAGTAAAACAAATCTGTCTGCGGATGACTATAGTATATATATATATATAGGAAAAACTACAAAAAAGTTGTTAGTTTAAAAATGTATTTTTTGACAGTATTTATTTATTTCTATTATTATATTTGATATTTCAGACAGTCCTCGGCTTTTCATCAGAAACAAATGATTTTAAAATTTAAATTGCGCTTATAAATATGTTAAAAAAATCTGTCGCTTTCTGCGTCACGTGATGTAAACAATCTCTCGGACGAACGCTCATCGCCTAAACGTTTCTAATTTAAATTTTAAACTCATTTGTTTCTGATGAAAGGCCGAGGACGGTCTGAAATATCAAATATAATAAAAAATAAATAAATAGTGCCAAAAAAATACATTTTTAAACTTACAACTTTTTAGTAATTTTTCCTATACATATTAAGACAGTATATGTGGATCATCACTATGTTACAAATGAATAAGAACGAACAAAATAATTGCAACGTTTTAAAACATTAATTTAAAACTTTGGTCAATATAAAAATAGAGCAACTGATACATATTATTAATTATTACGTTGGAACACTTGCGAACTACAAACTACTACAAAATTGTATATTTTGTTACGACACTGAATGAACAATGACTCATAATGTAGAATTACCTGATAAGACATTAAAATGTACAATTCTTTAGTAGTTTCTAGTTTGCTCATGTTCTAACCTAATAATTATTTATATATATATATATATATATATAATTATGAATTAATTGTACATTGCCACAGAGAAATTTCTGTTTCAATATAGATTCTCTTCATTAGGCAATGTTTGGTGTAAATCATCTGTATACCCAACACCAAACACTGCCTGATCCGTATCGCAATGTACAATTAATTCGTAACTGTATAATTATATTAAGCTTTACAATATTTATTATATTAAGCACCGAACATAAATAAATGCCTTGGCATTCAAAAAAGTAAAAGCTTGAGTATTCTTCACCTGGAATTATATATATATATATATATATATATATATATATAACGCATGATTTAATAACATAAAACCTTTGTATAAATATAACAAAAACTCAGAAAAAAAAAATGCAGTCAATTGCATAAAAGTGAACTGAACAATTACAGAAAAGTTAATCTCCGAAACTTTGGAGTCGACGTGCTAAATACAACGCCGTCACACACGCGCGCGCGCGCACACGCGCACACACACACACACACACACACACACACACACACACACACACACACACATATATATATATGTATATATATATATGTTTAATGCTTGAAGACAATCCTATACACACACGCACACACCATTACACAGGCACACACACAAGTACACATACATATGCGTGTGTATATTTTAGTGTAAGAAGTAATGTGTACGCCTGTCACTGAATTTTGTATACAATTGAAGGACACATGAAACCAAAAGATATATAGATCTACATATTTCCTGCGTTTATACCATTTTCTACGTTTCATTCTAAAATTAGTAGGTTTTTATATCAATTTTTCTGTATGAAATTCATTCACATGTTTCTAATCATGGGTGTGGTGAACGTAATTTTATCAGTACGAGTTTAATGCCAAATCCCTCCCCGTCTGGAGCCCAATTTCTATTCATCCCCGACCACCTTCTGGTCTACGAGGAATATCTACGGAATAAGACACGTGGCGGTGGAAATCCCTGGAGATTGGGTTGGAGAGCGGTGGGGAAATGCCATTCGGCTTAGTGAATAATTTGTTTGTAGCGGCAGTGAATCGCGTACAGAGAGACACACTGACCGTCAAAAACACACCATTCCACTAGGATGCTGACTAGAGAGATTTACTGCTTATATCAGTATCATGCACATCTTAACTATTTTCAGTTGCTTTCAAAATCATGCAGCAGCTACAAATGCAATATTTCAGAACAGATTTTAAGCACGATCAACGCAATATGGTTAGAATGTGCGTCGTGGTGCCGTGGATCTCGACTGGGAACGAGAAATCGGGGAGCCGTGTTCGAATGCAAGTTGAATTTGTTGCATTCACTTACGCACAAATAACTTTGGGAAACGTTTTGTTCCGACTCTTCTCTCTCCAGCTATTGGTTAAATAGCAGACCAGTTTGGTTTCTATAGCCTTTGTTGGCAACCAGTTTACTGCAGAAAGTAATGGCAACCAACTGTGGGGAAATCTTTTGCCTAGTCGGTCATGTCTCTTTCGTGACATGATCTTTCAAGCGTTTATCACGTATAGAACCTAACTGACTGAAATCGATATGAACATTTTGGGCTGCGTTCTTATCAGATATATATCAGATATATATCTTATCAGATATAGGGTATGATACGGAAATTGCTTATTGGTGGGGGGTAGCGATGAATTCATCCCTTTCCCAAGGTTATTTTTGCATAAGTCATTGTAATGAACCTGACTGGAATTCGAACTCGAATCTTCGATTTCTTTCCCTGAATTGTTATCCGCTATACCACACTGCACTATCAAAAACGTTTTAAAAATAGGTGTATGGTTAGGTCTTGAAAGCTATCAAGTGCGTTTAGCAAAATAAAGGTACAGAACTTGTTGGATATTGCATATTTATTATTATTTCGAGATCAAAATATCATCTTCAGAATGGTAAGAGAGCTTGTTTGCGTGTTAGTCCGTCAACCGTGCAAAGAGCTCCCTAACGGTTGCAAATTTATCCTGGCTCAAGTGTAGGGATAGGAAAGTTTTGCAATTTGCTTGAAGCAATGTGTTTATTAGGATTATGGTTAGGTTTTGAAGGCTGTCACAATGCGTTTAGTAAAATAAAGGAAGGTAAAGAAGTTGTTGGGTATTACCTATTTATTATTCATTAATATTTCGAGATCAAAGTCTCATCTTCAGAATGGTAGGAGAGCTTGTTTTCACGTTCGTCCGTGAACCGTGCCTTTCAACGAATGGTCATCTTTCGCTGCTACTGCTGTCATTAATTGTAGTGAGTGTGTATGTATGTTTGAGCATGTATGTGTGTGTGTTTATGGCATATATATATATATATATATATATATGTGTGTGTGTGTGTGTGTGTGTGTGTGTGTGTGTGTGATTGATAGTCGGCGCCGTTTTTCGATTTGATGATATCAGTTTGCTTTAATTTATGGTTTATCTAAGTATGCGTTGACCTGACCGATAGTTTGACTTTTGCAAAAGTGGTAGCGGGCTCCGTTTTATGACTTGGTGTTAGTTGTTATCAGATATGTATAATAAGGGAAGTAATTCTAACTGCAGTGAAGCTATGGTTAAAGAGATATCATTGCAGGCTGAGAAGGTAATAAATTCGACTTTCATTCCGACACCGGCTTTTGTAAGTATGTGTTAAACTGAAGAACTCTGAGCAAATATCTAAAGAACAAATGCTTTTGACAAAAAAGTAGATAGCTTTTATCGCAAACCGTGTTGCGTATTCCATCTTCAGTATCGATTCTGACCTTGTGTCAGATATTCTGGCACAAGTCAATGTATATAGGGATCGAACTCATAAACAGGTTACAAGTTTTGTAATCTGTTTAGCAGTTCGATCCTCACTTGCGTTCTCCTGTGCCCGTTAACATTAGAATTCGACTTTGGAAACTGAATATCTTGGCAAGCACTCTGTACCAGACACATTCAGACAATTGGTAAGCCATTTGTTTTAACCTCGTTCATTGATTTTTTATTAAATGCTTAAGCAAGAGGCTGAGCCAAATCTCATTGCCAGTTTTCCAATAAAGGAAGGTTATGTTTTACATGAATGTTGCAGTTCAACATTCTTCTTCTTCTTCTATGTGCCCTGTCCCTTCAGGACGTAGGCGATCATGGCTCTCCACGTCTCCCTATCCCTTGTGGTTCTTAGTATGTTTAGTTCAACATTAATACGTCAAAAAGAAAACAAAAAGAAAAAAGGGAAAAAGAAAGCGACACTTTTCGTCATTTTAGGCTAAAATCCTCAAAATGACGAGGCTTTTTTTCATTGCATGGATTTTGTCAGTAAAGAGGTTTAACATTTAAGACATTCTTTTAGCTTCGAACACTTCCAGGAAGCGTAGATTTAGGTTTCGTAGAATTTCATTATGAATACACGTTTTAATTCGTACAATGAAACATATTACCTTTCTTTTTCTTTCTTTCTTTCTTTCTTTCTTTCTTTCTTTCTTTCAAAGATATTCATTTTTTTTAAAGTTAGTTTTGTTTTAATTTCATTCTTTCTCTTTATTTTTTTTTACAACCTTTTTCTTTATATAGTTCTTAATCTTTTTTTTTTACTTTTTTTCTTTTCTTAATTTTTTTCTTTAGGTTTTTTTAGAGATTTTCATGTTTTAATTTTTTTATTCTTCCTTTATATATTTAACCTGTTGTCTTTTTTTTCTTATTTTCTCGTTTCTTTTACTTTTTTTTCTTTTGTTTCTCATAGCTTTGTTTTTCTTCTTCAGGTTATTTTATTGTCAATGTTCTTTTTTTTTTAGTTAATCATTCATTCATTTCCCTCCCTTCTTTTTTTTCTACAACCGCACAACCTCTTATTAAGCTTGCATCGCCTCTTCCCCCTCTTCTTCTCCTTTTTCTTTTTCTGTTATTTCCTTACATTTTACTTTCTTTTCTTTTTTCTACTTTTATTTTTCATTGCTTCTTTTTTTTGTTCCTCATTTTAGATTCTCTCGTTCTCGGCGTTTCTCTCCCTAATAATTTCCCTTAACACATTTTAAATTTCTATCATTCACTCTCGCCATCCCCACTCCCACTCCCACTTCACATCCACAGCACCAAAATTCATTCAGTTATTTCTTTATTCTCTAGCTTTTCGTTTTTCGCCCTTAACAAGCGATTATCCCGCCAAGCGTTGGCCCGATGCTTTCCCGCCTGCCCGTCACCCTAACCATTAGCGTCATTCGCTGACTCTCGCGCATCCACGTTAGTCACGTGTGATCGACGCACGTTATTTAAAGTGAGCGAAAGGTATTCAAATTATTAGGAAGCCGGGATTAAGGGGAAAAAGTTCAGGTTTATTTGACGAATTTATCGATGGCTGAAAAAAAAATGGGCGGAAGAAAAGAGAAAAAAAACAAAAACCCCCAAAAAACGAACGAATTGAGGCGGGAAGGAATAAAAAGCTTCAAGCGGACAAAAGACGGAAAAATTTACAAAGATAGAAGAAAATTCGGATAAACACAATCGTTAGCTAGAACATAAAAAATGGATTGAAGGAAAAATTGAATGAAATGAGGAAAGAAGTAAACAATTAATGAAGGACATATGAATGAAACAAGAGAGAGAATGAAATTAAGAAAGAAAAATTAAGCCATTTTAAGAATGAAAGAAATCATTGCCATCTGATAGCATGAGAAGGGTGATTGAAGAAAAAAAATTAAAGAATAAGTTAAATAAGTAAAAAGAAAAATAACTAATGAATTATAAAAATTTATAAATGATTCCAAAAAAGCAATGAGTGAAAATTAGGATTGTTTAAAAATCGATAATAAAAAATACAAACAACAGAAAGAAAAAAAAAAGATAAAAAACAGAAAGACCAGGAACAAATAAAAAAGTAGAAAGAATAAAAAAGAGAAAAAGAGAAAGAATAATAAAGCGGAAAAAAAGAAAAAATAAGAAAGAGAAAATACAGAAAAAAGAAAAGAATGAAAAGAAAAAAGATAAAAAAACAAGAAAAAGAGAACGGATGAAAAGAATAATAAGAGAAAGAGAACGAGAGAGAATAAGAAAGATTAAAAAAGAAAAGAAAAAGGGAAAGAAAAAAGAAAGAAAAAGATAAGGAATAAAAAGGTAAAAAAGGCAAGTGAAGAGAACGAAAAAAGAAAGAATAAGAAAGAATTAAAAGAGCACGAATAAAAAAAAATAAAAAGGGAAAGATAAGCAAGAAGAAATAATCGCAGAAAGTGAAAGAATAAACGAGAGTAAGAAAAAGAGAAAGAATAAGAAAGAATGAAAAAGAAAGGAAGAAAAAGAGCAAGAAACATAAAAAGAATAAAAAAGAAAACGAGAAAGAAAAAGAATGAATAAAAAGTGAAAGAATAAAAGGTAAAAATCGCAAGAAAAATAGAAAGGAATAAAGAGTGAAAGAAAGGGAGAAGGAATAAGAAGGAATATAAAAAGAGTAAGACTAAGAAAGAAGTAAAAGCAGCAAGAAATAAGAAAGAATACGAAAGAAAATAAAAAAAAGAATAAGAAAAAAAATGGGAAAGAAAACTGGAAAGAATAGGTGAATTAAAAATTGCTATGAAAAAAAAAAAAGTAAATTTTTTTCCATTGAAAAGAAAGAAAAGAAAGAAACGATCAATCAATGCATAAGATTTTCAGCAAGGGGAAATGGCGCTCCTATAAAAACTACGTTCTGACTTCCGTTTACATCGTCCCTTATACGCATGCGCGTTTCCGTTCATTTTTTTGCTTTTCTCTTCTCGATTTCAGTTTTTAGTTTTCTCTTTTTATTTTCTTTTACATTCCCCGTTTTCTTCCGATTCTGGTCCCAAATTTATCGCGTAGAACGCACTCGATGCGAACGTGTGTGCACTCATTCAAGAAGAGAATAGAAAAAAATAGCCAAAAGAAATCAAGAGACGTGATCGAAGATGGAAGCAGTTAAAAATAATAACATTGCGAACCCTGAAAATGTGGGGAGGCGTCTTTGGAAAAGAAGACAGCGAGGAAGGAAGTAAAGAAGAGAAAAGGAATTAATTGATGAGAAAAAGAGATAGAAAAAGATGATGTGAAAGAGAGACAAAGGAAGAAAGAGAGAGAAGTATAAAATATATCAAGAAGGGAAATGAAGTGAATTAAACGCTAAAAGCAAATTACACGTAAACGATCGAGAAGAAAAAAGAAAAGATATTTAGAATTTTTAAACTCACATCCGCACACACACTAAATAAATAAAGAAGAAAATATGGCCACATATATGACAAATCGAACGTATAACACAGTAGAAAAAAAAAATGAAAAGAAAAAGAGAATAAAAATTTCAATCAATCAATGATAAAAAAAATTATAATCTATGGGCTTGATTGCTTGCCCCTATCCGCTTGAGGTCATTGATGCGTCGGGTTAGGATTATTTTCTTTCATCTCAGAGGACAAGAAAGGTTATTGGAAGTGTGCGTCTTGTTTCCAAATGTTACGTGACAGATTATATTAGGTTATATGGTAACAACAGCAGAAACGTTGATATGGAAAAACATTTCTCTGCTAATCAATGAGACAGGGAATTATAAGTAGCGGTGAAGATGTCTGATACAGGGAAAATAGGTTTTTGCCTTTCTCAATAGTATTTAAAGTGAATGCACACAGCCTTATCTATCTATCTATCTATCTATCTATCTATCTATCTATCTATCTATCTATCTATCTCAGTCTGTTCATATCTATCTATCTATCTATCTATCTATCTATCTATCTATCTCAGTCTGTTCATATCTATCTATCTATCTATCTATCTATCTTACATATATTTTACACACACGCGGAACCCCCCACCCACACACACAAACACGCATATAAAGAAAGAGAGAGAGAGAGAGAGAGAGAGAGAGAGAGAGAGAGAGAGAGATTGTTAAAGATAAATTCTGCGGTGTAAAATAAACGCATTTGTCCTCATTATATCGTTGACTTATTCAATCTCGCCTGTTCGAAACAATTATTTGTTGTTGAAAAAACTGAACGTAAATATATATATATATATATATATATATATAAAATATTTTTCTTACATATATATATGTATATATGTTTGTGTGTGCGGGTGTTTGTGTGTGTGTGTGTGTGTGTGTGCGCGTGCGTGAGTGTATGTCCTCCGAGTTTTAGCCGACAAAAGACTGAATGTTATTAAAAAGCGTTGCCTAAATCTTTCATTGTTGCGACGTACAGTCTACCCTGAAAAACCAGCCATCAGTTTTCACCTGAACTGGAACAATAATGAGTAATCCCGTAAGTAAAAGGTTGTCTTTATATAAAGAGAGAAAGAATATATATATATATATATATATATATATATATATATATATATATATATATATGTGTGTGTGTGTGTGTGTGTGTGTGTGTAACGAAGAGATATAGAAAGACTTACAGTAAACATGGTTAATTGAAAGACAAAATGGAAACGCCTTTTCTTATGAGTTTCTCTTCTGAAACCCGTTCGAAGTCGAAAAAGCGTAGCACAGGATTTTTTTCGCATATTGTCATTCAACTCCCGCATATATATATATATATATATATATATATATATATATATATATATATATATATATTCATAAATTATAACATGGATATGTTACAATATCACTACAAAAGTAGCCATTTTGTTTCGACACTTTTGTGTCTTGTCAAGTCATCTGATAGTTCTGAAATGAATGGTTTAAAAGTCTGAAAACGAGCATGACCCCTTTAATCAGGGAGGCATTATTGTATATACAATGTGGACCAATCAGAGTAAAGCAACTTCTAATTTGGAAAATATGCTGGCAGGCTTAAGGTTAATTTTGGTGGGTATTGTTATTAAGATTTGATTGAAGTCAGATTATTATTATTAATTAATACTTATATCTACTTTGTTCTTGTTGCTAAAATTATAATTCAATAATAGTATACACACTTGTATGTATTTTACACTGACTATGCGAACACAGACACATAATACGCACGCCACGACCGTGACATCTTCAGATGAACTAGATAGATAAGGCGATGTTCATGAAATTGATACTCTTTAGCCAGGTCATCGAGTCAAAAGAAAACATTGCACCGCACTGAGATGAGATACATATATAGGCAGACTTATGTTGTTGGACAACCGGGGCCCTAACTGGAGTACGCACACGTATACACGCGGACACAGGTCCAGCGGTTGGGATACATACACACATACATGGACGAATATATACATACATGCACACATACTTACCCACACACACACACACATATATATATATATATATATATATATATATATATATATATACAAATACACACACACACACACACACACACACACACACACACACACACACACACATATATATATATAATAAAACATACAGACATACATATACATACACACACATACATACCCATATATATATATATACATACATACATACATACATACATATATATATATATACACACACACATACATATATAGGCATACACCCACATACACATCCACGTATGCTCATATACACCTACTCGCACGTGTGTGCGCGCACATGCATGCTCACATACACACACATGTACATATATTCATATACAGCATCAGCAAATAGCCCTGAACAGCTGTTCATAGGGTGTCTGTAATATTTGGAATTCATATTTTAGTTTCTACAGTTTGTTAGACGATCGAAAGGCGTGAGACCTGATATAACATCTGTCATACTATCAAATGTTCATACATGCATACATACAACACGCATACATATATATATATACATATGAATAAACATATGTACACATATTCACGCACGTAATGGCATCCATATCCATCTATATGTGCACACACATATACCCGCACAAGAGCATACGTACATCCGTGCCAGATATACATACATAACCCAACAAGTGAAGGGAATACACGTACATACACATCAGTAAGTGGCGCGGATATTGGTATACTTGACCAGTATTGGAGGACATATATATAATCATATTGTCCCAAGCAAGGCATTTTACTGCCACTGTTTTGCAGGGAGTTACATAGGAGGAAAGTTATGAGAAAGAGTGACAGGTTATAGGGGGTGTCAGGAAGTGGGTAAGAGAAGGATGAGAATACTGCTGAGAGTGAAGTAGACGAAGAAAGGAGCACAAGAGAGAGGATGCAAGTTAGTGAGAGAGGAGATGACTATTGGCTTTAAAGTCTTGGAGATTAGCTGTCGGGAAAGCAAGTAAATGGAATGGAATTTCACAGGCAGGAAATGCGAGAAAAGAAACTGTTGGAGTAGAATTTTCGTTTAGATTTTATTGGTTTTACAGTAAAATGGTGGGACCAGTTTGCTAATCTTGTTGCTCGTGTAAATTCATATATAGGGGGCACCAGTGAGCTGAGTCCATCGGAGTAGAAGCCGTGAAAATATTTGTAGAAGAGACACAGGAAGCCACATTGCGCCGTTGAGGAAGTGACTGTATCTGAGTTGCCAAGTTGGGATCGATCACATTACAGATTCTCCGTTGGATTTTGTAAAGGACCCTTAGGTGGATAGCAGGAGCACCAGACCAGATATGGCAGCAATATTCAATGCATTGGCGGATGGTAGATTTATATATGTGCAGGATTGTTTCCTGGTGGAAAAAAAATTCCTGGCTTTACACAGAGAACTGACTTTCTTAGCAGCGGATTTAGCTATGGATTTTATATAGTCATTCAACTTGAGGTCTGTTGTGAGAGTTAACCCGAGGAGGCGCAGTGTATTGCTTTCAGGGAGACTAGCCTGATCCATGCTAAAATGGGGGGGGGGGTAAGAGCGATTGTCTGTAGATAGCAGCTTCGTTTTGTAAGCATTAAAATTCACGATATATATATATATATATATATATATATATCTTTTTTTTTAGAAAAGATATTAGATTTATTACAATGGGTAATACATATTTCACCGCATATTTGCGGCTCGTCAGACCCAAATGGTACAACAGTTGGTCCTCAAAAATCCCCTAAAATCTTTTTTAGAGACGTTCACAAATCCATACTTAGAATAGACATTTCTAACGGTTATTTACGAAAGATTTCTTGCTCATTTAAAAAAACCTCAAATAAGAGAAAAAAGCAAGGATAAAGAAAAATAGACGATTGATTAATGGAAAGAAGAGAAATAGAGAAAAAACAGAAAAAATGAAAAGAAAGAAAGAAGAGAAAAAAGAGAAAAAGAAAGGACAAAGAGATACAATACAAAGAAAATAAATAGTATCCAGAGAAATAAATGTTAACTCTATGTATCGAAATAGCGTCTCTAACAACCCGTCAGCTTTCTTAGAAAAACATGACGTGGAAAATTTAACTTTGAAATTTAGTTTAAGATATAATGGGATATATTTACGGTACAAAAATAAATTATACATCATAATTTTAATACAATTTGAAAAAATAACTAATCTTACTATTATTTTAAAGTTCATATTAATTTTTTAAAAATTCGTTAAAAAATAAAAATTATAACTAAATATAGAAAAAAAAAGAAGAGAGAAAGAAAAAGAAAGAGATCAAGATAAAACAGAATTTAAAATAAATTAAAATAAACGTCCTAGATCGAAATCGACGTCTATTACACTAATATTTATTCTTAGAGACGCGACATGGGATTTACTCTTAAATTAAATTATACCGACTATGGGGTACATTTCCAGTGAAAAATAAATCATAAATCATACATCCTAATATAAATTACAATATAACCACTAGTAGTAATTTATTATAAGTATAGTTAAAATAATAACTACTAGTAAGAAAAAATAAATAAAATATTAATATAAAATCTAAAAAAAACATCTTAAATAGTAATAATATTAATAATAGATAATAGATTAATAATATTAATAATGATAAAAAATAATAAAAATAATAATAATAATATGTATAAATGTATACATGTATGAAACAAAATTTCTCTAAGACGCTAATAATAATAATAATAGTAATAATAATAATAATACTCATTCTATCAAAAACGAAGAAAAAAGAATCTTTAAAAAATACTTATAAATATAAAAATTATAAAAATAAAAGCATGAAAATAAAAATCTTTTGCTGTGAAATGATATTAGCAGCACACACACACACACACACACACACACACACACACACACACACACACACACACACGCACACGCACGCACACACACACACATATATATATATATACACACACATATACACACACACACACATATATTGTTTTTTTCTCTTTATAAGAATGACTGCCTTAAAATGATGTTGAAAATGACTATTTCTCCACTAAGTTTTACATGAGCTTACAAATAAACAAATATATATATATATATATATATATATATATATATATATATATATATATATATATTGGTGGACTTTGAGGTCAACACCCAGCAACGACAGCCTGTTTCATGCGTAAATGCACTGATAACAGCGTTTAAGCATTAAACAGTCTGTCGCCTCTGGGTGTTGACCTCAATGTCTCTTTTTATATTTACATACGCTTTATTCCTGATAATGAGCACTTTCGACAATAAATATGCCATATCTATCTATCTATCTATCTATCTATCTATCTATCTATCTATCTCATTCTGTTTATATTTCTGTATCTATTAAAGTTATAATGAACATACATTTGTCCGGTGACCTGTCTCCGCTTCATATCTAGTGAACTGCAACATATTCTTTATTTTACAGGTTCTTTAATTATCAAGTTAAAATGATATCGGTTGAATATGCAACATATGTTACCACACTTTATCCTTTATACCCTTTCTCTCTCTGCCCTCTTTCTTTCTCTCTTTCTCTCTCTCTCTCTCGCTTTATCTCTCTCTCTCTTTATATATATATATATAGGAAGGGATTAGAAATGAATACGAAGAGTAAGAGTCGAATAATTCATTGGATTGATAGAAAAGAATTCAGAAAGAAAGCAAGGAAGACACAATCGAGCGTAAAATTGAAGCAAAATCTTAGAAAGCTGAAAAAATTTTTAAAACTAGGAAGAGCCAGATAAAAATGTTTAATCGAATATAAAATACCTGGAGGAAGAAAAGAAGCTAAGAATGAAGAGTGAAAAGGAATAAGAAGTAGAGAATGGGTGAAAAGAAAACGGAAAAGAGGCACAGACAAAATAAAGGTTAAAGAGACGTAGTAAGAATGATATAAGAAACAAATATAACGAGAAAATAAAGAAAGCAAGAAAGAAAAGGAAGACGAAAAAGTCAGTAGGAGAATGAATAATGAAAAGGATTAAAATGGAAGAAGAAAGACAATGAGAAGAAAAAGAAAAACTGAAGGAAGAAATGAACAAGAAGGAAAATAGAAAGAAAGAAAAAAGAGATTAGAAGAAAAGGATTATGAAAAAAAAAAATTAGAGGAAGGGTAAAAAAAGATATCGGATGAAAGATGCAAAGGAACTAAAACAGAAAAACGAAAATAACTATCAACGAACAATTAATGAAATAGAAGAAAAAAGAAAAGAAATAAAAGCATAAAAAAAAAGGAAAAAAAAAAGGTTTTTCCAGAGGATAGGAAGCAAGAACAACTCTAAGTGTGAGTGCCTTGGTTACTGAAAAAAGGTTTTGAAAATAACATTGAGGGCGGCACTATTGCAGCAAGTAAGTGGGTACTGAGGCGGGTGCAGCTGGGTAGAGAATGTAGGGCGGTTAATAAGATTATTTGCGCTTCGCTGATCCCCAGGAGCAGTGACACGTGGCCAAATGAATCAAAAACAGCGAATGACAACTAAACACACAGATATTTTTTTAAAATTTGTATGTTTCTCTCTGACCCTGCTTCATGAACAGCGTCGCTTTTGAGCCATAAATAAATAAAATCAATAATTAATTTTACGATCACCAACACTGGAAAGAGAAAGGAAAATAATTCAGCCATTATATTCGGCGATTGGAACCAGCGGTAGAAGATCAAGCCCGAGAAAAATAAAACAATTCCGATTTTCTAGGTAAGTAGGTCTTTCTATTTCGATTGAGTGATTCATTTTTTACGGCTTATCAACAATTTGCAGGTTATTTAAAGCCAGAAAATATTTTTAGATTGTAAGTTTTTTTTTTAGATAATAATGATTAAGTGATACAAATGTTACTAATTAACCCATAGCTGGGAAGAGAAAAGATGGATTCTTGCCTTTCCCAAGAGTATTTGCGCATAAATGAAAATAACGAACCCAACAGGAATTGGATCACCGATTAACAATTCCGAGCCATTATATATTGACCCACCCGCAAGCTTACAGTACCTGCTATTCCCAAGCTGTCTCTCATCTGGATACCGAACAGGATCGATGTTGTTTAACTTCGGTGACAGTATGAAAACCGGTGTTTCAGTGATATAGGTCTCAGTGATATAGGTTTCAGTGATATAGGTCTCAGTGATATAGGTTTCAGTGATATAGGTCTCAGTGATATAGGTCTCAGTGATATAGGTCTCAGTGATATTAGGTCTCAGTGATATAGGTCTCAGTGATATAGGTCTCAGTGATATAGGTCTAAGGTGTATATAGGTCTCAGTGATATAGGTCTCAGTGATATAGGTTTCAGTGATATAGGTTTCATCAGTGATATAGGTCTCAGTGACATAGGTCTCAGTGATATAGGTTTCAGTGATATAGGTCTCAGTGATATAGGTTTCAGTGATATAGGTTTCTCAGTGATATAGGTCTCAGTGACATAGGTCTCAGTGATATAGGTTTCAGTGATATAGGTCTCAGTGATATAGGTTTCAGTGATATAGGTCTCAGTGATATAGGTTTCAGTGATATAGGTTTCAGTGATATAGGTCTCAGGTTTGATATAGGTCTCAGTGATATAGGTTTCTCAGTGATATAGGTTTCTAGTGATATAGGTCTCAGTGATATAGGTTTCAGGTTTGATATAGGTCTCAGTGATATAGGTTTCAGTGGATATAGGTTTCAGTGATATAGGTTTCTCAGTGATATAGGTCTCAGTGATATAGATCTCAGTGATATAGGTCTCAGTGATATAGGTTTCAGTGATATAGGTCTCAGTGATATAGGTCTCAGTGATATAGGTTTCAGTGATATAGGTCTCAGTGATATAGGTTTCAGTGATATAGGTCTCAGTGATATAGGTCTCAGTGATATAGGTTTCAGTGATATAGGTTTCAGTGATATAGGTCTCAGTGATATAGGTTTCAGTGATATAGGTCTCAGTGATATAGGTTTCAGTGATATAGGTCTCAGTGATATAGGTCTCAGTGATTTATTTAGAAGACTAGTCGAGCATAATCTTTCTTTTTTTTTTCAATTAATTCACCTCATGCAAGATGGAACTAACCCGAAAAGAATTTACAAAAACTGAAATTTAAAAAAAAACGACTGGGTACAGTGGGGTATTGAAGAAAGGATAAAAGATGAACGGAATTCAAGAAGATAGAAGATGGCGACTGACGTTGCATTTAAATTTATAAAGATTATATTTATAAGGAAACAAGTAAACAGAAGGCAAGACGTGCGAGAAAAGAAACTGATGGAGTAGAAGTGTTGATTATATTTAATGATTTCGACATTTAACGGGTGGGACCTAGATGCTAATCTCGTAGTACGCATAACTTCATGAAATCGGGGCACCAGGGCAAAAAGCTCATCACTGCAGTTGCGATGAAAATATTTGTAGAAAAGACAGAGGGAAGCCATATTACGCCGGCGAGAAAGTGACTGAAGTAGGGACGGCAAGGATCGATTAAATTGCACATCCTTCTTTGGTTTTTGTCAAAAACTACGGGAAAAATAGCAGAGCGGCTATGAAAGCAGTCATCTAAGCACGGGCGAATGATAGATTTGTAAATGTGTAAAATGGATTGGCACGACATAGTGACCCAACTCTCCCTGCAGCAATTGACTGAACGGAGAAAAAATGAGGCGAAGGAGGCAAAGTGTATTTCTCTCCAGGATTTTTGCATCAGCCATGGTGATGGCAACCTAGAAACCTTCTCTATGCTGGTTAAATAAGAGCAGCTATATGTTTTGGATGTATTAACGTTAAGAAGTTATTTTCTGTATCAGTTAACTACAGATTGGAGGTCCCTTTCAAGAACAGCAGCCTGGCATACTTTGTCATTTCTACTGAGGCAAGAGTAAATAGAAGCCTCATCTGCACAAACAGAAACTGATTACATCAGAAACATCATTGATGAAGATCAGGAAAAGCGTATGGCCCAGGACAGCGCCTTATAGGACACCTTCATTCGTGTGGAAGGATCTTAAAGAGGGCTCGTTCAAAACGAATTTTATTTCATGATTTAATAGAAATAATTGGATTAAATCAAACAAACATTCTTTAATACCGTACCCCTAGAGCTTACATAGAAAACCAGCGTGCCAAATTTTGTCAAACGCCTTCGAGATATTTAGAGCCACAGCTCGTCCTTTGCCGTTATTATCTAGTGCTTGATATGCATATTCAGTGATGGTCGTTAACATATCGGCGGTAGAGCTGGAGAAACAGATTCCATATTGTTTGTCTAAGAATAGCACGTGAGAATTATCAGCATTCAGCCTTGATTAAAAGCTCGAATATTTTGCCGAAAATTGGTAAGAGACTAAAATAGTGGTAGCATAAAGAGTCTGAGCGTTCTTCAGAGTTCTTAAAATCAGGAATAACGTAGAAGGACTTCGAACAAGCAAGAAGCAGGGAGGCAACAACTGGAGCCAGTTTGGGAGCACATTTCTTTAAAACGACGGCTGGGATCCCGTCACCTCCACTTGCTTTGTGGGAGTCTAATTTGGAAATAATGTCTGAAATCAGCGACGGGTTATAGGCATATCACTCGGGAGTGGGGATCAGGTATGGCTAATTCAGATGAAGTAGGTGTTGAATTGGAAGAGAATTTCCGAGCAAAACATTCAACCTCATCTGTTGTAAATGCCTGGACTTTAAATCGATTGAATCGAGGAGGGATTGAGGATTTGTTGTTTAGCCCGCCCTTGAAGAGCCACCCATAATCTCTAGAACCAAACCGGCTAGTGTTATACCTTGTTTAATTCTGTCAGCAAGCAGTAACATCGCTTCTTTGAGAAGACGCTTGCACTTATTACGAATAGAGACAAAACAATCTGTTGCAATCAGGCATGTCACTATGGCACAGATAGAAGTAATTCCTGTGGACTATTCCCATTTCTGTTCTTTTCTACCTGGTATTGCCGAATAAATATTCACTTTATATGACGCCATCAAATCTATGATTATATCATTCAAAAGACGCAACGATGGGATTTTTTCAAAATGCAATATGATATCTCAGCTGTTTTTGTAACGCATAGAATTAATTGAAGTCAGATAAATTCCAGATTGGTTTCCTTGTATTTTGTTGTTTTATAAAAACAAAGACACAAAAATTGGTCCGAATAAATCGACAGAAAACAACACACATAGTGCACCAAGTGGGGGTCAAACATGATAATTTATTCCAGGATTCGTTTGGCAAAATTACATTCTCAAAAATACCGACTCAACAGCAACTTGGAACGTAATTCCCAATCAATACAGTAATGAGTATTTTTGAATCTCAATTTCCTGAACTGCGAAATTCTTATTATCACTTGTTAAGTCAAAATTGAATTATTGTCACAAACACCATTCCAAATTGTGTCACATTCCAACTTGCCTCACATTTCAAATTGTGTCACATTCCAACTTGCCTCATATTCCAAATTGCGTTACATTCTAACTTGCTTCACATTCCAAATTATGTTACATTTCAAATTGCTTCTTATTCCAAATTGTGTCACATTCCAACTTGCTTCACATTCCAAATTGTGTTACATTCCAACTTGCCTCACATTGCAAATTGTGTCACATTCTAACTTGCCTCACATTTCAAATTGTGTCACATTCCAACTTGCCTCACATTCCAAATTGTGTTACATTCCAACTTGCCTCACATTGCAAATTGTGTCACATTCCAACTTGCCTCACATTCCAAATTGTGTCACATTCCAACTTGCTTCACATTCCAAATTGTGTTACATTCCAACTTGCCTCACATTGCAAATTGTGTCACATTCTAACTTGCCTCACATTTCAAATTGTGTCACATTCCAACTTGCCTCACATTTCAAATTGTGTCACATTCCAACTTGCCTCATATTCCAAATTGTGTCACATTCCAACTTGCCTCACATTCCAAATTGCGTTACATTCTAACTTGCCTCACATTCCAAATTGTGTCACATTCCAACTTGCTTCACATTCTAAATTGTGTCAAATTTTCATTCAAAAGTTGCAAAGAACGTGTCTTCTTATATTTTATCAAGAAGTTTTTTTCGGATTAGGAATGCAAACACCATTACCTACTTTGTGCTATTTTATCCACAGCTGAATTTTCAGATTTGCCCTCCCCCAAGATTGGTTGCTCCGTACACCCTACTATTTTACTCATATCCGTGTATTTAACAAATGGATGCATATGAGTGTGAAGTAAGCATAAAATTCTTTGAATAATTTGAAGCTTTCTTGCTAATTCTATTTTTCATTTTCATTAGATCGTTTACAATTCGAAAAATAAATGACAGTTATGTTTATTTTAGCTAAGAAACGAAATTATAGTAATCAGTCAGTTAGTTAAGAGCCATACGCGATACACGCTTGGGCGATCATGCCTCGAAAGAGACATGACTGAATGGGCAGAAGATTATCCCTCAGTAGGTTGTCATTGCTTTCTGCGGTAGACTGGTTGCCGACCAAGGCTATAGAACCCAATCTGTCCTGTTATTTAACCCATAACTGGAAGGAAGAGACGGATTAATACCTTTCCCAAGTGTATTTGCGCGTAAGTGAATACAATGGATTTAACTGGAATTCGAACTCGGCTCCCCGGCTTCTCGTTCCGAGCCGATATCCACTGGACCACAACGCACATCCGCAATTATAGTAGACATATCATTTAATAGCCGTTCGCTTCATTCGCATAATTTTCATATTTCATGATTCTTTCTACCGTCGAGTAAAGTAATCTTAATCGGGAGGAGCATATATTTAATGTTTATTATTATTATGTCATTTTTCATTAAAAATCGAGTTCTGCTATGGTCGCACCACCAACCAAGTCTGCAGGAAGACCTAAGGCAAATCGTGGTGTGTTGTTATGGCTCCATTTTATGTTTTTTCCTATCTCCCTAACATCCCTATTGCTACATAGACAAAGTTCTCTTTAGTGTGTTGGCTGTACTCAATTCTTTGTATATCTCTTAAGCTGGGGTTTCCAGGGATTCTTTCAATGTGTTGTTTTGTTCCATTTTTTATCATTCCAAGTGCACCTACTATCACTGGCACAACTCTTGTTTTCAATTTCCACATTTTTTCTATTTCAATTTCCAGGTCTTTATATTTTGACAATTTTTCGAATTCCTTGATTGCTATGTAACAATCCGCTGGACAAGCCATATTGATTAATATGCAAGTTTTTTCTTTTTGGTTTTTAATAATAATGTCCGGCCTATTTGCTTCAATTTTTCTGTCTGTATAGATGATGTAATCCCATAGAATGGTGACATCTTCTATTTATGTAACCGGTGCTGAGTGATTTCATAACAGTGTTTGTTTACATAATTTCCATAGTGTCTGCACATTGTCCAGTGTAAATATTGCCCCACTCTATCGTGACGCTAGTTATATTCATTTGGGGCAAGTACAGAACATCCTGAGATTAGATGGTCTATTGTTTCTTGGTGTCTATCACAGAATCTGCATTTTGGATCCACATTATACCCTTGGGAAAGGTATTAATCCGTCTATTCTTTCCAGTTATGGGTTAAATAACAGGACAGATTAGGTTCTATAGCCTTGGTCGGCAACCAGTCTACCACAGAAAGCAATGGCAACCTACTGCGGGATAATCTTCTGCCCAGTCAGTCATGTCTCTTTCGAGACATGATCGCCCAAGCGTGTATCACGTATGGCACTTAACCGACTGACTAATCTAAACTTATTTATAAATATAACTTTGTCTGTGTGTGTATATGCGTGTGTGGGGTACCTCGACACAAAACCTAGCTAAGAACACTCGCAGTCGCTTATCGTACAACTGTGTAAATTTTCAAGAAAATAGGTTCAGCCGTTTGGGAGTCTATAGGTAACGGACACACACACACACACATACACACACACACACAGACAAAGTTCCATTTATAAATAAGTTTAGATATATGGCGAGGTTAGGTGCATATACTTGTGCGTGTGTGTGATGAGGAGAGGAGAGGAAAGAGGTGGTGTATTGGCAAACACAAACACAGTAATAATGAAGCCAGAGTCTCTCAAGATATCGTGATTGGAATGCGTAAGCTTGAAATCCGTTAATGAGGACCAACCGGAGGGCAAGTCTGGTGCCAGCAGCTGTGGTAATTCCAGCTTCAGTAGCGTATTTGAAAGTTCTTTCGGTTAAAAGCTCGTCGTCAACTTTTACGTCAAAACATATTATTTGGCTTAAATAATGAATATAAATGCATTACGCCTTGAAGCCTAAGTAAAAAATCGCCTGGTTTCTTCACAATGCCTCGTACTCCAGAAATATGAAGAATTGACATACATAATTAAAATTGGGGATTTAATTTTCATCTAGGAATCATATCACCATACAGTCTACGAAGAAAATAAGGTGCTATGGCCAATTCAAGTATTATTTAGGCCATTAGGAATGTTTTTGCAAAGGTGTAGATAACATGGCAAATTGACGCATTAATCAATTACATAATTTACATTCGGATTAATATCCGCATTTTTCTTGTTTTTTCACAAGGTCTTTGGCTGTTGTATCACCGGCCTTCTTCGTGTGTCTTATAATAGAGGTAACTTTTAGGGAAATTTTAACTGAAACCGATAATTTAATCTACTAGGGACAACAACCTAGTAAACTAAAAGATTTGTTTATTAATTTGGTGACACGGTCATTCAAGACCGAGTAGTACGGACTCAGATTCGGTTGGAAACAGCAGGAGTATTAACTGAGCAGCAGCAACAAAAAAAAAAAAAAAAGAACAAGACAAAATTTCCCTTGATGTAGAGATCCGTACAAAAATAAATTGATCTCGTAAATTAAGTAAAGCTTTCACTTCGAAATTCGCCGGAATCAAAACTCGAGCGATTTGGTGATAGTCGGAGACACTAACCCCTAAGCCATAGGCTCATGGGATCAGAGGACGGAAACTTTAGCGTGTTATATATAAGCGGTGTATACACACACGAGTCACCGAAAGAACTCAATTCATTGCTAAAGAGTAATGCACAACTCGCAGAAGTGGTACCTGTCTTGTTTTAATTTTCCTCTCCAGGGAGCTCAACCGTAATGAGAGCATAATATAGATAGATAAGAGAAAATAGTGTGATAGATTGGTACAAATAGCAATCGAATGAATTGATAATCTAACCGAATATGCATATTGACAAACTCTGATTGGTGCACTCCTTCGTGTGTCTTATGATACAGGGAAATTTTAGGGAAATTTTCACTGAAGCTGATAATTTAATCTACTAGGGACAATAACCTGGTAACTTAAAAGATTCGTTTATTAATTTAGTGACACGGTCATTCTAGGCCGAGTAGTACGGACTCAGATTCGGGTGGAAACAGCAGGGGTAATAACTGAGCAGCAGTACTAACAAAAAAGAACAAAACGAGATTTCCCTTGATGTAGAGATCCGTACGAAAATAATTTACTCTCGTAGATTAAATAAAGTTTTCACTTTGAAATTCGCTTGGGTTTAACAGACCGATAAATAGAAGGCCGGATAATACAACGGTCGAAACGTCATAAAAATAATAACAAAGACTTTAGTCAGAATGTAAACAATGGTAATTGCTCATTCTCGAAATTCAAAAATGTATTTCTATAGGGTGACCCCCCAAAACGGGAACTTTTATCAATCTAATAAAACCAAGAGTAATGAAAGAAAAATATTTTATTCAAAGTAATTGAAACCTTAAAACATGCCATTTAAGGAACAATGGTGTAGTTTGCATTTTTTTAAAAAATACGTCCTGTAGATGGCGTCCTCCTGTACGAATGCATTCTTTAAATGTGCTGTTGAAATTCTTTATTGACCACTGCAACACCTCAGCTGGGATACTATGAATTCTCTGTTTTAACTCATCCAGAGTTCTTGGTCGAGTCGTGTACACTTTACTTTTGAGATAGCCCCACACAAAAGGTCACAAACGGATAAATCTGGTGATCTAGGGTGCCATGGTTCATTACCGAATCTTGAGATCACACTTACCGAATAATTCTCCCACAGCCTCCAATGATTGCCGTGCGGTGTGTGATGTCGCTCTATCCTGTTGAAATCAGATTTCTTGAACGTCTGAAAAATTGTTCAATTTAGGTATAACGAAGAATTGTAAAATCTCTACATAACGATTCGCAGTGACAGTGACTGAGATCCCCTGTTCATTTTCAAAAAATAAGGTCCGATGATCCCATGTAATGAAACAGCATACCATACTGTCGCCTTACAAGCGTGTAAAGGGCGCTCATAAAGTTCATTAGGATTTGTGTCTGTCCAGTATCGGTAAATCTGCTTGTTAACTGTGAGATGAAAATAGGCCTCATCTGACATCCATAACTTGCTAAGAAAATAATCTTGATCCATGATTACTGAAACAGCAGGGTGTTTTTTACAGTGCTACCACTTGCTCATGTCTGCCAATACATACTTAAAATATATATATATATATATATATATAAAAGTATATATCAATATCAGATAAATACATTATCTTTATTACATTTATATTCATAACAGAACAATCGTGAAAAAAGGTCGCTTTATAATTTAGCGACAAAACAATCTGTAATTGAGATTTCGTGGACAGATTTCTGAAGATTTAATAGATTTCTATCAGATAATGCTTTACTTAATCAATTTTCAAGATGAATTACCAGTGTAACGACTGCCGACATTTTACTTACGACCCACGGTAAACATCGCAGTATCAGTAAGTAAATGGAGAAATCTTTTAGAAAAGTTCAGATTAAAGATACATATTCTGCAGCAGAGAAAGTTCCTTAGTCTCCACTGTCAGTTAAGAGAATCAAAAGACCTGCATTTGTACGACTCGAAGTTAAACTAATCAACTTTTAAAGCGACAGCAATCATCATATTGGATTGTGAGATACGCAAAATGAAACGACAGAAAACTAATACAAAATAAAGATGCAGTTGAAGTTTATATTTCGACTGGGTGATATATCCCTGGATATGTTGTGGTGCAGTAAATATTAGCCTGGAATAAGAAATCCGAGAACCGAGTTCGAATTTCAGTGGAATTTACTACATTCATTTTCGCGTATACCATTGGAAAATGTATTAATACAACTCTTCCTTCCAGCTATGGGTTAAGTAACAGGACAGATTAGAATTTATAGCCTTGGTTGGCAACCAGTCTATCGCAGAAAGTAATGGTAACCTACAGTGGGAAAATCTTCTGCCTAGTCAGTCATGTCTCGAAATGTCTAATCGCGTATAACATATGACACTTAACTGACTATCTGATATATCCCTGAAGAGGTGATAGCAAATTTTATAAATTCGAAAACTGATAACATAAAACCTTCAAAAGTTTCTTAACTTTGAAACTAGGATTAATCAGCATGTACCTTCTAAAATAAGACTTGGCAAAATAGGTAACATATGTTGCCTTCTTTCTACAAATATGGAATCGACTATCGCTGAACATCTACTAGAGAATTTTGCATGTGCCAAGTCCTATAAGAAAGAGTGATTCAAAATTATACCTAGAGTTGGTTCCAATGACCATTTAAAGATTTTGGAATCAGTCTCTATATAATTACGGAAACCTTCTCTCTGGCGGCAGAAGGATTTTGTAAAGTCTCTGAATTTGTTGGGGAATATTTTATTTTAATTGTCTCTCGCTAATTATTTACACGTGAATTCCGTTCTCCTCGTTATGAATATATATATATATATATATATATATATATATATAATATGTATATTTGTTTTGTCACGTTTCCTTCTTTTTTTGCTCTTCATTTTCGTCGTTACTTTTCTTTTCGATTAATTCATTTTCCAACGATTTTTCTGCTGATGAGATGTTGGACGAAAGAGCCTTTCACACTATTAATAAATTCCTTGTTTTTTAAATAGTATACCAATTTTCTACCTCTAAACTTTTTTTATATGTATTTTTTTTTCTAAACATATACTGTTAAATATAAGAGACAATGAACGTCTATTATGTTTAATCATGAGCCGTTCTAAACATCGTATTTTGTCTTTAATTTCAGCTGAAAATAAAGACAAAAATTCTCCAAAACTTGAATATTATTTTATTAAGTTGGTTCTAAACTTTCGGCTCACATGAGCCATCTTCAGAAAGGTTACATGGACGTTAACATAAAACATCCGCCATCAAATACGATTTTATCTTGTGTTGATATAAAACGTTGCTAAGCAACGATAACAGTTGCCAAACGTGATTTTATTACAAGGTAACGAAAAAAGTTCTGTCCGTTTGTAAAGGAAAAAAAGAAAACGCTTCACATTATGCGTAACTTATATTTAGTCTTCGAAGTAATCGCCATCGGCATCGAGCACCTTCTGCCAACCTGTCTCCAGCTGTTCAATGCCCTTGCGGTAGAACTCGGGGGTGGGGGTTGACGCAAAGAAGTCTGTGAGGGCTTTGCGCAAGTCTGTTTCATTGGTGATGGATTTCCCACGAAGATGATTATCCAGAGAATGGAAGAGGTGGTAATCGGATGGCGCAAGGCCAGGTGAATAAGGTGGATGGCACAAAGTCCCCCACCCAAGTTGCTGTATGGTATCCCTGACCACTCGCGCTGCCTGCGGCTTGGCGTTGTCATGGAGGAAAAGCACACCTTTGCGATTCACCAGTGTTGGCTCCTTCTGGCGCAATGCCTGTTGCACACGTTTCAATTGCCGCGACCGTGACCGTTTGGCCCGTTGGTAGCAGTTCATAATGAACCACTTGACGACCTGTCTACCAGACACAAAGCATAATGAGGGACAGCATCCTCAGGGGACAACCAATATTTGGGATTTTCGTACAGAATCCACTTTTCATTACTGGTAAGCACTCGATTGAATAAGGATGCGGGTTTGCGGAACCCACTTGCTCCGTTTGTACGACCTACCTAGGCGGTGCAGGTGAAGTCTGTTTCATCGGAAACGTAGAACTGTCTTGCAAGTTTACCACACGTTAGACTACTGTCCTCTTCAATGGCCGCCTTCGAGATTTCGTCATTCAAGATCTGTGGTCGTTCACTGCGTGGCTCATCATGGAGAGACAAATCGCCCCGCTTGAATTTTCGAAACCAACGCCTTGCAGTACGTTCATCTACAGCACTATTCCCAAACGTTTGACATAGGAGGTGACTTGATGCAGCTGCTGATAAGCCCACTTTGAAATCGTAAAGCAAACAGCCCCGAACGAGACACTTCCATCCTTCTCACAGCTGTCCGGCTTATAACTGATAGCCGGGCACGGTGCGCGTGTTTTTGATAACGTCTGATGTTCCTACTTCCGGCTGTCCGAATTTGAAAATAATTGCTACACGCATTTTGTAAATATTTCAACTTCATTCAATGACTAATCAAAAAACGGACAGAACCTTTTTGATTACATTGTAAGTGTGGGTTGTTTTAATGTAACGTAGATGGAGGCACCTATATAAAGTTCATATAAGATTTATACTCTCACTATATTGAGCGGAACTGAGTTACAGTTTTTGAAAGCGAACGCATAATTTGATATGATCAAGAACTTTGTACACCGCCAATAAACTCAAAGCCTCGGTCACGATGACATATGATTTCGTGCTAGCTCAACAATCGGTAGCTTCCGTACTGTGTTGTCGCCCTAATTTCATTTACAGTATGCACACATAGATATATGCCGACGCTCATATATATGCATATGTATTTGCGTTGGTGTGTATGTATGAGCGCCTATGCATGTGCACATCAAGGAGGATCTAAATATTGGCTTTAAAAATCCAGCATTATCGCACCAGCATTATCGGATTTTTTTGAAGTCACTACGTCTCATCTCTCTCCGGCCAGCGGCCGCAAGCATAAAGATTTTACAAGCTGCGATGGGTAAATTGTCGCCATGTTATATCTTTCATATCGTAAGTGCACGCGTTGTTTTTCATTTTGTTGAACGCGCAATATAGTAGGGTCAGTTGGGCACCGTTTCTGAGATAAAAAAGTCCCATGACGCAATTCACACCCGCAAAAATTTGGAATTGGAATTCTGTATTGCTCCGATATGAACATTTCAGAGTCTTTGGGTGGCAATCTTGCGACGGTGCAGAGAATTCGGAAAGAGATGGATGATTGTGAAGTGGTTTGGGATGAGATCAATAGCGATAGCAACGTTATGCCTTCATTCATCTTCCCACAGGGTCTCAGACATCAAGTACCATGGTTAGGTAGTTCTACCCTGTGACAAACGGTGGCTGTTGGAAGACCCTATGCCTGGCAACACAAATCTGCACCTTGCTATACAAGCAGGAGAACACAGTGATGGCAGTCAGAAATTTTTGCGATCATCTCAACCCTTACATCTGTCCACCTATCTTCTCAGACTGCAACCCGCTTGTTTATTATTGAGTTGAGTGGAAGACCAACAAAACTCGACAGCATTCATCAAGATATCCAGGAGAATCCAAAGTTTTCTTGAGGTCGTGGTTGAAGCCAACGACAATTTTATTGAATAAATTTACTCTTTAGCATTTCAAAATAATTTTGTGTAATATTGTTAAATATATCCGTCAAAAGGAGATGTCTGTGTTCTTTACACGTTTGTGTCACTTTGACGACAATTCATCCATCGCACCCAGTATGGTGGCTTGCCGAGGATACCCCGAAGCCCGTCAAAACGTAGATTCGGAAATCTAGATAAGGAATGAGAGAAATAATCCCATGAGAAGAGATAAATCGGATTAACTGTTAGTTTAAGGCGGGGTAGGGTAAGATTTATCGCAGATAATCTCTCCACGCGACGGATTTTAGTTAATCAGCAATTAAGATTAGACAATGCACGAATTCGTTGAACTGCGAGGAAGTGCACGACGCTGTCATACATACATGCGACGGGGTAGTCATATGTAGGTAGACATATCTATATAAATACACCCTTAATCAAGTACTTTCACAAATGTATGTGTGTGCTTTATCGGCAATAATTATTAGGCCACCCATGTTTTTTAAAAGAAATGATGTATTTTTAGTATTTATTGCCATGAAAATAGAATGGTTCTTTTGTTAATACTGCACAATAACATGTGCATCAAATGAACTGTTCATGGTGTCCAGTTTTTGTGCTCTCTTCCCCATGCTAGTCTCTTGCTTCTTATTGGCTGGCCGAAGAAAAGGCTTCCTGGCTGCTTTGTAAAATTTTGCCAAGTAAAAATAACAAAAGAACCATTCTATTTTCATTTAGAATTATCCACTTGATAATAAATACTAAAAATAGAAGGAAATATAGAATTATTTTTTTTAAAACTGGGTATTGGCCTAATAATTATGGCCGGTAGCATATATATATATATATATATATATATATATATATATGCTACCGGAAAAAAATATATGCTGGAAAAATAGTAGTCTTTGATAAACAGTAGCTACTCAGGCATGTACGCATCGCTCATTCAGTGAAATGAATTAGAGCACTCTAGCTATTGGGCGCGTATAATGATATGCGCTAAAATGTCTGCCTACTCCCACCGAACGCCCAGAGGTAGAGTCGCCGACTGACGCCATTTCGGTAGGGTTTCAATCCTGGGTAAAAAAAGCAATCGGAGTCTAACAGTACTGATGAGCTGTGGTACGGCGAAACAGATCTGTCTGCGGATGACTATATATATATATATATATATATATATATATATATATATATGTACACCAAATCTACAGGGTGCGATAAGTAAATTGTTGCTGTTTGCCTTGAAAATTTTTTCAAAGTTATGATAACAAAATAAACATTCTATTTTCATTTAGAATTATCCACTTGGTAATAAATACTAAAACTAGTAGGAAATACATAATTTCTTTTTTTTAAACTGGATATTGGCCTAATAATTATGCCCGGTAGTGTATATATATATATATATATATATATATATATATATATAATCCTTTTTTAATATATATTTGCTCTGTAATATTTTATTACATGGAGCTCTCTTCCTGTATCATTTTTTAATATTAAAATAAAATTTTTAATATTAATTAGGATCGGGTTTTTGGAATTTACCTTCCTGCTTTTTTCCCTTGGATTGAAGTATATGAATTAAAAAAAAAAAATATACATATATATATATATATATATATATATATATATATATATATATATATATTGAAAATGATAGAAAAGGTATTATGTTAGAATTTTATATGTAGCTTTTTTTTTTGTGTGATCAAACTGAGTTTTTTGGTCGGAATATAAATTCTATAAAAATTGACTAAATATTTTGTTTCTCCAAGAACTTTCAGATTTATTTTTAGCCATTACGAGGATAGATTAGATTTTACGTGTAACTGAATATGTGTAATGTTTATGTAGTTGTGTAGAGTTAAGTGTTTTATATTCTGAATACGGTCAGCATATTGTGGCCGTGTTCGTACTTGATATTATTGAGTGATGAGTTTTTCTTTTTGATTACTAATGCTCTCATTATTTTTAGCCTTTTGTTTTTGCATGTGGATGATGCTTGCTATATCTGTGTTACCTACTTGTATGTTGCGGATGGATGTGCGTGGGTGGTGCAGTAGATATCGACTCGGAACGACAACTCGGGGAGCCGAGTTCGAATTCCAATTTAATTCCATGCATTCACTTACGCACAAATACTCTTGGGAAAGGTAGTAATCTGTCTCTTCCCTCCTGTATTGGGTTAAATAATAGGACAGATCGGGTTCTATAACCTTGGCTAGAAAATAGTCTACCGCAGAAAGCAAT